>CAXAMN010028672.1:159893-213657 GCA_963970005.1 Durusdinium trenchii
ATCATCATCATCATCATCATCATCATCATCATCATCATCATCATCATCATCATCATCATCATCCACTATCATCATCCACGTGGGCCCTGCTTGTAGGATATATGGGTTATACCCAAGGCATCCCTTGATTTGAAGGCCAAAAGACCAGCAGTCCCATCCAGTGTCGGATGGTGACCTCGGGGCACCCCCATCCTCCGTGTTTCCACCACCGGCACCCTGGGAGCGACGTAACGCGACGTAACCTGACTCCTGGGACAAGCATGTGACTCCTGAGGAGCGGAAGAGTGAGATTGCGATGTTCACTGTGGCAGCTGGGCCGAAAAAGCATCCGGTACACAGTAGTGGCCTTGTGTTTGGCTATGCAGCTGATCGATGTACAGAACCGGAGTGAGCTGGGCCGGTTCTGGGATGGAGAGGCGTCCGGTTCTGGGTTCAGTCGGACAGTCCCTCGAATGGTGTGTGCTGTATTGGGCTAGAGCCCAGGCAGACACAGAGTTCCTGCCCGGAAAAAGCAATTTTGGGAGTTTCACGGTCCCATTGTTTTCTACATGTTTGTATGGCCCTGAAGGTCTTTAAACCACTTTTTGCCCAGTACTCGCCACCTGGATCACTCCCAAAAATGCTCTCAAAATGTATGTTTTTGCTTGGCATTTGGATGCCCTTTTGGGTGTTTCTTCTCTCAAAAGCTACAGCTCCACTGGGTGGATGCAGGGGACAACAAACTGAAGGTTCCTACTTACTTGGACGACCTTGTTAGGCAAATGAAAACCTAGAAACAAATATATGTACAATATATAAATTGTATTTTTTTGTTTAATGTATAAATAGATCATGTCATGAATCATGAAGTTTGGTGCTTTTAGATCTGTCAGGAATTCTAAGGGGCGGCTATTAATAATATTCACGATTCTGATTTGACTGACTCACTTTTGTAAATGACGCGAAAGCGGGCACTTCACTGGAGGGTGCTTACCGACCAGGGTGGGGTGTGAAGTCTTTTGATGGAAAAAAACATGTCATTTGTTCCGGGCTTTGAGTCCACTCCACGGTGCCCAACAAAAACTCTCACGATGCGACAGAAAAACAGATTAAGTCTAAAGGTCTACAGAAAAAAATGTACAAACATTGAAGAAAGGGTCAAGGTCGAGTCTAAAGGGAAGAAGCATAAACAATGAGCAAGTGATTTTTTATGTCATATTTCTTTCTTTCAACACCCATAGGCCCGTAGTACTTGTAGGCACCAGTAGATGGTCCGGTCTTCCATTTTGAGAAAACCGCTCACCAGCGGTTTTGATGTGTTTTTCCTCCTCCAGCAATAAGTTTGATTGGGCATCCACACAGTACCATGGGACTGCCGCCGATGCCAGGGAGGTCGATTTCGGGAGTCAATTCGGGGCGGCAGTCAATGCATTGTTATATCTGGCATACTTGGAGTCGGAGTGCTTGGGTATGCTCAGCTAGCTCAACTGCTTTGGGCAGATGATGTTTAGTGAGCACAGTGGATTGGAGGATTTCAGTGTACTGGACAAGGGGCAGAGATCTCCCACCAGCCAATATGAATCAAGTGCCTCTAAGGGCTGCATGTTCCTTTTTTATGTCCTTTTCTTTGTTTCTCAAAGCTCATGCATCAACACTTCTTGTAGTAGTGACTTAGTGGGTGTCACAAGATCCAAACTGGCAAACCCTTGGTGGATAGGGTGAATTGGATGTCCGCCTGATAGGTAACCCGTTTAAAGGTGACTCAATACTGGGCCCTGAGAATAGAAATGGATCAGCAACCATCCATGAGGTGTGTAAATAATAAACTGTAGACTGCATGTATACTTAATGACTTATTTAAAGAACACATCAACATTTACTTTCTCTCAAAAACAACATCGAAGTGGGTGATTTGCTCTTGGCGCCATCAGTCGCAACCCTTTCTGCCATTGTTTCGGGTGGACCGCGCTGATCCGCGCTGATCGCCGCAGCTCCGCACAGCTGAGGCGTTGCTGTGGACCACGCTGATCGCCACGCTGTCCCTGGTGTTTATGCTCCATGGCCTCTTGGCGCTGAGACCCGGGGCGCTTCGGCCCGGCGCAACGTTCGGTGCGGCGCAACGTTCGGCGACCGCCCTTGACGTGGTCCTGGACGTTGGCCTGGACGGTTCGATGCTGGCACTGCCTGATCCGAAGAACGCCATGCTATTGCATGGTCCAATTCAGAGTGATTGGGAAGCTGACTGTGACTAATCTAGAGTTAGAATGAGTTAGAGAGGTATCCGGTATATGAAAACTAAATTGTTGTGTCAGACGCACATGTGTCTTGGAACATCCCGCATGTCCTTTGTTTGTTCTAGAGTTTTTTCAGGCTGGACTTGTCTTCTAGGGCTGGTGGTTTGATAGAGCGGGTCCCTCGGACACCTTTACTTGGATGCAGTTCAGAAGGTTTGGGTCCTCCATTTTCCTTTACGCTAGTGGGTGCAGTAGAATGAAGTTTATCGTATTTAAGCTTGTTCAAGTAAGGCTGCGTTTGTATGAAATAATACTGTATATGCCGCTCAATCAGTCTTGAAATTCAATAACACCTCCGCCTTTCATGCACATACAAATCGTTCGTACATTTGTTTACCAACCAAACAACATCCAAAGATTTGTTCTCTTTGTGGTGACTACCCCGCAGTCAGCGGCACGGCCGTGCCTTCACTTACAGAATCAGCCAGCGCTGCCCCGAGGACTGTGGGCTTTGCTTTCCTTGATCGGGTTGGCTCCTGCCCCTTGGGCTTCGAAGCGAATCAGACCACGTCGGCTTCGAAGACCCAACGAGGGCCGATGAGGCGGATGAGTCATGTCCAGAGCCCCCCCCAAGCCTAAGACTAACAGCGAGAGTACCCGTTGTGGGTACTTCAGGGTATGTGGTCCTTGGTGCTACTGCCTTTTATGTATTTGTTGGAGGGGAGGGTTTGGAGCAAGCAACATCCAGGAGGTGTTTGTTCTTCATGTCTTGTCCAAGCCGAGCACACAAAAAAAGAGCAGCTTTCCTTTGCGCTGCTACCCAACCACAAGAGTTGGTGGTTGGGACCCTATACGTAATCAAGGGGCTCCTAAATCATCCCAAATGGATAGGAACGAGTCCTTGGGGAGGATAATTCTTAAGTATGATGAGCTCTTCAGTCTATTCGTGGAGTCACTCTAGTGACTGGAATACTACCCCAAGCTGAAAGGCCCTTGGAGATTTCGAGATGTCGACACCGAAACCATCTTGGGCGCGTGTGATCGTCTCCTCCCATCAGGTGTGTCGTGCATTCTTTTACCCGAAGGCTATAGAAGAGCAACTTGGAGCATTGAGCCATGTGAGTTACGTTGTGCTTGCTTCGACCCTTTGGAGGGAGCGAGCTAGACACACGCCAAGACCGTTTGTTTGCTTTGTCCCAGGAATCTCCAAGTTCCCCGCCTGGAACTGTTAGATCATCGCTGATGGATGGTCCCTTTCCCCTGTTCTGCAGAATTGATGCCCTTCCAGGACATGTAGGGGACCAAGGGGGGGGTTGAGATCAAATAGGATAACATGCGTTGAATCATCGGAGTTGCATGCTGGGGTCCAAGCATTTGCGATTAGGAGAGATTGGTCTATACACCCTAAACCCAAGTGATGTAAACCCTAAATCCTAAAGGGACCATGCACTTCAGATTCCTGGAAATCGTACCAGGCCCGCCCTCCTTACCCCCAAAGAACCGCAGGCACGGCATTCATAGGGTCTTCGCTGCTCGGTTGGACATTTTACATGGAAGCTGACTAGGACCCTCCGTAGTAGAGAGAGAGAGAGAGAGAGGAACATGCTCTTCCAGGCGCCTACGTTCCACTTCCAGTGTTTCCGGGAGTGTACACCTTCTCCACATCTGCAGCGTTCTTCGCTGCGTTAGACCCTCTGCCCCCACGCCTTCGCCTTTGGCCCCGAGCCTTGACACCCCCAACCCCTTGGCCCGGTCTCCATCCACCCCGAGGCTCAACGAGATTTACACCAAGCGGCATGTGGAAGTGGCGTGGGTCCAGTCCATGTGCTCCACAGGCCCCGGCGACGGAACGAGGAACTGACGTTCGGAACACGCCCCGGCGTGGTGGTGGAACAGCCGCAGAGAGACACGTCTCTCCAACAAAAGAGTGAAGTCGAGGCTGTGAGGGTTTTTGGAATGACTCCAACCCCCATTGAAGTGCAGACTGACGATGTGACCTTTGCAATCTGCAGCTTCTTTCGTTTCTTTCGATGTCAGGAACTTCGCAGCTCAGGTTGTAACATCGGAGCATGGTGGAGCTGGGCTAGGGACCAAAAGTGTGTACCAAGATCCCACCACAAAGAGCTGCCCTTAAGGACTGGGGGCGCCCTACGTAGGATTGCAGTTGGCAACGCTTCGGGTCACCGAAGCACTGGGTTTGATGTCGGTTTGAGTTGCGAATCGACTGGTGTTGCTTCGAAACCATCCCGGTCGATGAAGGTGCGCACCTTGGTGATTTGTAAAAGACCGGAAGGAAGCGCTGTTCAAGGAGCCCATGAAGTGTTTTTCAGGAGCCTCGTCGAATAGAGGAGCTTTTGAACAGCGTTTCCTGAAGACCCTGAAGACCCCAAGAAGCTACTCGTGTACTAAAAAGGATTGGCCAGTTCTTTCCTGGTTTGTTTTCCCCCAGCTTCTTCCCCCCCGCTTCGTGGTCGTCGCAACCGGAACGATCACTTCCAAAAACGGAGTCCAAATGTGCCATAAATCGCCACGGTGCCAATACTGCAACCAAGGCTTGGGGTGTCCCTCACGGTGAGTCTTCCCCGCACGCTTGGCTTAGCGCCCAAGTCGTGAGGATTTGCCTTTGCCAAGAAGAAGGGCAGCTTCTGTGCCGAGAAGACCGACGAAAAGCCCTGACTGAGGAGGAGGCCCTGGTCCGGGTCGAGTCTTCGAGTCTTCGGGGCTCGAGGCTCGAGGCCGCGTAAGGAAGGGGAGCCGATCGACCAACATCAATGATGGGTGTTCTGGCTGGACACCCTCCAGCCACCCAGATGGTCGGATGGTCCAGGTCGATCGCGTGTCATCACTGTCACTGTGTCTGGTTTTTTCTCAAGAAGAGTGGCGGGCTCCATATAGACTCGATCTGATCCATAGTGGCGAGGTTCATGGATCCATCGGTCCATGGCCTCGGCCTTTCTGGGGTGGTGATGGCATGTGAGATGAATAGGAATGTTGACACAGTTTTTTCACTACCTAACTGGTGAGAACTGGCCGTCTGACCGATTGTTGCTGGGAGCGTCCTTGGGCAGCTTGTGTGAGTTTCTCGTGTTACATTCGATGGCATGTCCATCATGGCAGAGATTTAGTCTTGTTTAGCCCACAAAATGGACTTGGTGGTGGTCACTCAATGCTCTTTTTGCAGCGCAAGGCAAGGTGCATTGCTTCGAGGTTGCGTCCCCTTGCAGGGGACAACGCAAGGAAGCATGATGGTTCATGGTGCCCCAAATCTGCTGAGTCTTCTTGACAAGACATGACTGTTTGGTTATCCCAGAGACTCCATGCATGATATATTTACCTACATGTGTGGTTTGAGGGGTCAATGTAGGTATATATGACAGACATGGAGTGTTTGGGTATATAGTTGCTATAGCGATTCCCAAATGGATATACATTTGCTACGTGGGGATCTACGAACTTCTATCTATTTCAGGGTATATATATATATTCTATATATAATATATATGTAACATACTGGTCGTCAAGACCATCAACAAGACGCCAGCCCTGCCGAGCCACAGGATTTCAACGCCCCCCTCGCTCGATGAGGGAGCTTTGCTTGTTTGTCGGACGCCAAGAGAGACCGAGACACAGAAAAACATGGTAACAATATTAATGGTACAGTCGTTTCCACGGAAATCTCCAGGTATTTGGCTCCAATAACATGGCCAACGAATGCTGTCTTTGAGGTCCCAACTACTACCCCGAACAGCTGGACAAAAAATACTAAAATAAACATAAATAGACTAAACTATTAGACCTCCCAAATAGAAGCTGAGCGAGGGGTGCTCGAATTTTCACACGTCAGATGTCGCTCAGATCATCCAAGAGCATTGAGATGGCCACTATAAAACTCCCTTCTGAACAGGGAAAGAAGGAGAAAGACCATTGACATAAGGGTGTTGTCTTGGAAGTACCTGCACGTTTGCAAACTTGTGTGTGCACCATATATAAGAAATGGTTCACTACATGCCGGAGGTCCACGGTAAAAAGTTAACTTCTTTCTGAAGTACATCTAAATGGCACGTGAAGGGTGGATTGGTGTATCATTAACCACCCGTTGTTGGTTGGCTCCATTTCATCGGCATTTGCTTCAAAGTGCATCTCATGCCTGTTTGCAAGGGTTGGCAGTTTACCCAGTGGAGACACCATGGTGAGGGGTAAGATTATAATAATACTATATACTTTTGACTTCATGACGGGATCAGGCATGATTCATATGAGTAACCACTTTTATTTAGGCTTTACTAAAGTAGTCTACGGCATGCTCTATTTGATTGTCTATCATCAGTATTCGCTTGTGAACGAGATAGGGTCCCCACATAAACAAGATACTTTTGCTTGACGACACTAAAGTAGTCTGAACGAGATAGTGTGATTTGCCATTAAAGTAGCCTGAACGAGATACTGTGACATGACCTCCTACTTAAGTAGTCTAAACGAGATAGGGCCCCCACATAGTGTATTTATTTGAGTTTAATACCAAATAAATGCCGCCACACATATGTGCGCTGCGTCAGAGCTCCGAGAATGGATTCAATAATATCAGTGGCAAAACAGTGAGGCCTTGAGCAGCCAGACTTGGCACGTCAGAGGTCTCCCGCGTCCAGACTTGTCACTCTGCCACCCCGTCGCGAAAAAACGAAGTACTTTTTTTGGTTCTTCGACAGCGCTGGGACATGTGCATTCGTTGCCGGGCTCGTTTGGTACGTCGAGCCTGCGAAGCCTTGCTTATTAGTGAGACCTGGACCAGCCAATGTGCAAAAATATGTCAAACAGGTCAACCAACAACTACAGCTACTACATCATGCAGTGATTTGGTAATAGACCTGACCTACTGGTATGGGAAACAATTGTTCTGGTGTTTGTCGAGCATTGGACTGTTTTAACATGTTTGTTCAAGCTGAATGGGGTGTCCAAAATGCTCCAAATGTTCGCACATGCTCGCAATGTTTCCACGCATATCCGTCGCCCTAAGTGCAGGTCAAGGTGTTCAAGCAAAGGATTGCATAAAGCAATTTCTTGGCATGACCACTCCTTAAAGTATGTGTTAGGAGGGCTATGGCCCTCTTTATTTTGGCTTTCAGTGAGGGCTTCTTTATTTACAGATTTGTTGTTTGGCATACAAAGGTGGGGGGAAGAGGTGTTTTGGCCGCACCCAATATCACCCAATAAGTCCAAGCACTTTTAAGGAAGCACATGGCTTGAAACTGTGGATCTTTAGGGATCCAAGTACCTTCTCTGTCAGAAGGTGATTGGAGACACTGTCATGTAGGTTTGGAGGGTCCAGTCGTACCTTCTGAGAACGTACGACCGGATCCCTAGGGGATAGTATATAGTTCCTATATGTTCCGGATCCTATATCAATTTAGGCACCTGGACTTCAAGATTTCGGAACCCAGCGCTGTCTTCGCCACATGATTTCAACAGCTCCCCTGAGCTCGATGCGGGAGCTCCACTTGTTTGGACGCCAAGAGAGACCAGGATACGGATTGGATTGGAATGATCTACCATCGCCGAAAGTGAACGTGAACTGCCACACCATTCCTGAATTGGGGTTGTGATTTGCCACGTCACTCGAAGCTGGCAGGTTGTTTGGCCTTGTTTTACCAGACCGCTTTTGGGGGGGACCGGGATTCTTCAGGGCTTCGAAACCCCGTCGTTGACAGAGAGCGAAACACCGTTTGTCAGACGTCGACCAGACGACCATCACAGTCTCTCCATCTTACCCGGATGGGCTCCTGTCGGACCTTCTGAGAAGGTGTTTATGGGTTTAGAGGGTCCAAATACCTTCTGAGGAGGTACTTGGAGCCCTAGGGTTATAGAACTTCGAACTTCGCAGATCTCCGAAGACCATTTGGCCCTGCGAAGAAGTGACCACGTTCTGATTCGGAAGCCCCCCCGCGTTGTCATTCACCCGGGACACACGGGTTCGTCGAACCGGAAGAAGTTTGGCCGAATCAGCACCTGCCAAGTACCCTTTGTGCATGACCTCATCATACCCAGACCACGAAGCCTTATAAAACCGACCTACGAAGCAAAACGCAACGACGGCATGATGTCTGTTAGCTATAATGTCTGCAAGTCAAAGACCTTGTTTATATAATGTTTTTTTCCTGGTTCTGTAGTAGTGTAAAGCCCTTCGTAAAACCATGGTGGTTCGACTTCTAGGGTATCAAGAAGTCTTTTGGCGTCAGTAAGTTGAAGACCCACCGGGAAGGGTCGAGTCTGGAGTTGCTTTGACCAGACCCGACCCCCGCAACCAGTGGCGGTGTGCGCTAAAATGGACGGACTTCACCTCTCCTTGCTGTGCGGTGTCGGTGTTGACAACACGGCCATGTGGCCATCAAGACCTAACCAAACAACAACAACCATACCCAGACACGACCTGTTTGGGACTGCCATATATGCCGCCCCATTGGGGTGGTTTGAGGGGGTCACACTCCATGGGACTGCCACATATGCCTACATTGACCCCCCAAACCACCCCAATGTAGGCATATATGGCAGTCCCATGGAGTGTTTGGGATAAGGTTGACAACCCTTGTTCCAGGGTTCAACTAAGAAGGCCCGGTAAGACCTTAGAAGGCACACGATGGGTGGACACCGCGAGCGGTGGACAGCGTGGATCAGATGCTCATTGTTGACAGGCGGTTGGTGGGTATGTGCAATCACAGGAGGGGCAGCAAAAAAAGGCCTGAACAGAATTTTCCCGGCAAGAGACCCCAAACATTGTGGAGTGTATATCATACGCACTTTCGGGTAGGAAGTGGCAGGAGGTGAAGCACCTGGATGATTAAACTTGGACTATCCAAGGCCAGAAACTCGACTTGAAGCCCCAACATCTCACCACTCCGAATGCACCCGTTGGTTCCGATCGCCCCGCCGTTCGGAAGTCGCTGACCTTGGCCATCCAGTTCGGAACCCGCATGCCGTACCGTTCCGCCTGGGCCGTTCCAAGAAAGAACTCATCCGTCCCGTCCAACAACCGACCTACACTCCAGTCAGGGCTTCCAGGACCTGGGTGCAGGTGGGTGTCCGTGACTGCTGGGTGTGTGTGACAACGGGTTCTTCTGCTTCGACCCACGCGGACGCGGCTGGAAGAGGACCAATCGACCGCCGATTGGCATAGACCACCCGCCTCACTTCGGGACTGCCGGACAGCAAGACGGCGCAGAGTGGAGGCATCTTGGGCTTTCTGACGATGTTGCCGCAGCCCCTGGGCTGGGAGGCTTGTGAGGCCCGCTAGTTGCGCTAGTGATCCGCGCGTCTTCGCGCGCGAGAGAGAGTGACTGGCGCCATTTCCACCAGTCAGAAGGTTCTGCGGTCGGATGTGGGATGTGAAGATGTATTTGTTTGGGGGGAATCCCAAGATTTTTGATAGAGCAGATTGCTGAGTTGCATAATGAGCAAGACATTGTAACGGTGTGGATGGATAGTCCAAAAGTGGAGACATGATTTGATTCTTGAGAGGTTGCTTTTGTTGTTTTAGAACGGTTCGAGGGGTTCCTTGTTATTCTGTTATTTTCTTTGTTGCCCTTGCCCACACCCAATTCAGTTTTCCCATGAGCCCAGATTCACCGAAACAGTCAGTGGTGGTTCAGGCCAGGCTCTATGAGGATGTGCTGCAGCATTATCGAGGAGACTCAATAGGAACAGAGCACGGATGGCCGAAAGCGCAAGGGCTGGTCCCGGGTAATCAGAGCCATCGATTTGCATCGGCTCCGTCGCCCCCCCCCGAAATAGGTCCTTCAGTTGAGCCATCTGAAGCCCCAACACCTCCAAATGACATGGGTGACGTCAGTTGACGTCCTATTCTGATCGGGGCGACTATACGGTTCAACACGCTTTTGATCGCTTTTGTGTGAGCAGAAGACCAAGTCCCCAAATCCACTGCTGCGCGCCAAGCGGGCTGGGCACGAAGTGGGTCGGAACCCACACATTTGCTAACAGTAAGCAGTTTACTAGATGAAATTGGGTTTTGTTGGGAGGAGCACGACATCCATTTCTGGAACAGACGTTTGACAACAGAAACACAACAATGTACATTCTTGAGAAGAGGACGCACGTAGTCAGAGCCAGTGACCATCAGTGACCCTAACCTTCCAAGACCTTAACGGAAAGGTTGACCTGGTATGACCTGGTCTTATAGTGTAAAATCATGAAACTCCTTAGTACTAAAACAATAATGAGCAGTAAACCACAGGTTGTTCAAATCCAAGGGTGAAAGATATCAAACAATATCAAACAAACAGTTATCAAACATTAAAACCCACACACACGCATGCACACACACAGACGCGTTTGGCCTTTGATGTTCTCTCAAGTGATGAGATCTTGCGGTTTGGTCAATTGGGATTTCTTCGTTTGGTTTGCGACGTGCGACGGTGAGAGGTACATGTGACGTCCGGTACAGGTACGCACCGACCGACCCGGACTTTTAGACCAGGTTTGCTTTTTGGTCTTCGAATTGGGGCATTGATAGGGGGAATAAGGAGTTCGGGACCACTTCCGAAGCTGCTTGTGCTGGGGAGGCATCCGGCAAGCTTGGCGCTTTAAGGGCGCTTTTTAAGCTGACCCATGGTCACAAGGTGCTGACCCATTGACAAGTGCTGACCCATTGCATTCCCAAGGTAGCCAGCAGAGAGCAGCTACATCTATACTGTTGATGCACAAAGCAAGTGCAAGAGATACTGGAATTGGCGGCACCAGTAACAGCAGCATACCGACCCTCCCAACACACGTCACCAGGTCTAGCGTCTCTAGTGCGCCAAGTTCAACCCTCCAAGTCTTCCAATCGAGTTTGGGCTGATTCGTAAACAAATTACTGTAATTCATTACAATGTACTGTTTTGCCCCTCCATCCTCCATGCTTCCACCGCATGCCCTGCTCCTTCCGCATGCCCTCCCTCCGCGCATGTCATCGCTAGGAGGTGAGGGACCCCTGCCGGACGTCGGAGAGGCGAGGCGCTCCACCGATGGAGCTGAAGGGGAATCGTTGGGAGCAACTGCTGTGCGTCTGCTGCGCTGGGCACGGTGTTCAGACCAAAAACTGCATAGCACGTAGTCCACCATCTGGAAAACACCGGTGGTGTTCATAGCGGGGTCTGATATGTTCTGCCCAGACACTCCATGATACTCGTTGATACATTTGGGGTGCGGGGAGGGGACTCTCAGCGATGCACATTCCTGATGAGACAATGGTTTGCGCACAATTGCTAATCCATTGTACTGTTCGAACATGTTTGGAGGTGACCCTTCAAATCTTTTAAGCGAGTGAACAAGACTGTGTGGTGAGTTCGGTTAAGTTACACCAGTTGGAGAAAGAACCTACGGGACATGCTGGCATATGCTTTATCTTGATGTTTAAATAGTAACTGAAACAAAGTGAGCAAGTAATATATGTCAAACGTTTGAACCCGACTTGGATTCCTTGTTTTAGTCGGAATCTGCTACAGTTGTAACACGCATCTTCGAAAGCGGGACACTTGGAGGAAAGCAATCCACGGTGTGTGCGTGCTTGCTGACTGGCAGCGCTGGTGCGCTCGTTCCACGGCATCGTGCATCGTTCGACGGCGTGATCCGCTGATTGCTTACATTGAATCTGCAGGACCATCGCCGCTTGGGATTTCTGTCTTCCAACGGCCCACGGCCCTCGATGTAGTTTCCAAACATGGAGTAGTGTCGAGTCATCTAATCCGTGCGGCTGCGTGTGTTTCTTGTTTGGGGGGCCCTCGGGGCCCGACGGCGCCCTCGGGGCCCGGCCGAATCATCAACTCCACGAGCCAGGCAAAGCTCCCGTGCTTTCACGGCCTTCCCAACAGATCCCAACGGTCCATCCATGTCCATCCTGAGACACCTGGCTCATCCTGAAAGCCTTGGCCACACGCGGAGATCTTGGCTGATGACTGTTCCATCATAGCCATAGAACGTTCACAGTAACGTTCACATATTGGTGTGGCGCGATGTCCATCTATGAGAAGGAATTCAATTCGTCCGTTCGGTGCTGTAAGTACAGTACTTGAGGTCACCCTAGAATCCAGAAGAAACAAAGGCAAGTGACAAGCGTGCTGTTTCAGTTGCTCTCTACGACTCTACCACCACTTTTGGGCAGGTCTCCTCTTGTTGGTTTCCCCACACGACCAGTCGATTTGCGGGATGGCTTTGGCAGGAGCAGGACGCATCTACAGAAGTACGCCCAAACATCCCCAAAATCTGGCCGCCATGGACAGCCCTTTTTGGGTGGACTCCTGTCCATTCTATGGAACGCCAATCTCAGGCAGAAATGGGGTTGTCCGTCATTGTCAGCTGTTTTATGAAGCTTCCATTCCCTTGCAAACCTGACTCCTTATAGAATGTTGTTTGTTTTGAATGTGTGCGCTTGAGCGTTCATCTTGACCCAATGAAGGTTTGGAAGGAGGGTGGGGTAAACCAAATTATGGTTGGCTCTATTTTAGGTTATATGCGGCGTGCAAAGGTGTCATTTTGCTTGGTTTTGGTCTGTCTGGGTTCCCCCTTCTATAGTGAGCTGGTGTCCATCTTTGTAGCTGGGGTAATCCATTTATATATATTGCAAAAAAGGTGGGGGAAACAATTTGATTTCTATAAAATGTGGAGCCCAGACCGACCATGGGAATTTCTACAGGGGTCCCGGGATACCCAAACCATGTCCCCACTCATTTTAGCTGAGCCTATGTGTCAGAGCGCTACTGGTATGTGCCACATCCATCAATCCATATCCTTTGATCATGTTATGTTCAATTCATCTCCCAGAAAGGTTGAACAGACATGACCGGTCGACCTGTTAGAACATGCCCGATCCATCCATCGCCACCCACCGCAGACTCTGGTCTCCGGCATCGCGTTTCGACTCGCGTTTCGACTCGCGACTCGCGACTCGCGACTCGCGTCGCTCGACACCCTGCCAGGCGCTGGGCCTCATCGCTTGGATTTGGCTGCAAGACGTCACCGTGGGCATGCGTCTCCAGGCGTTGGAACCCCACGGTTCGTTGGCCCGCGCGGTCCGGAGCGATCACCGGTGGTGGACAGTCTGTGAGCAAGCATGTGAGCAGACCGTTTGGAGCGGGATTAGACCTTCCAGGCAATAGGAAGAGGGAAGAGGTTAAGGGAAGAAGAGCGATTCTTTGAGCTGGAGATGCCGGAAACTGCAGTTCAAAACTGGCCAACAATGGCAACTAAAACAAACAACAATGTCGACATATGTCGACTAAAACAAACAACAACGATGACGACAACGACAACAACAACAACTCAAAGTACCTCTGGGTGTAACACTTAGCAGAACAAAAATCACGCCCCACCATACACCACTAGAACAATACACAACCGCCACTGGTCACCACATGATCCACTCTAGTGTTCAACCACCTTTTTCGCTGATCCTGGAGATCCATGTGTTCTGGAGACGACGACGTGGCCAGCCGCCTCGAATGACCCAGGGTTCATATATCATGAACATCATCCCAAAGATCAATCAACTCCAATCAATCTCTTGAGCAAAATCTGGACTCTTCACCCCGGTCGAAAGAATTCGAAATCGTTTCGGGGGGGGGAAGAATCAGCTGACGCGGCGACCACCGTTGCCAGACCACTTCTGGCTGACCGTTGCTCCGCTGTGCGACCGAGCGGTTGAGGTCGACTTGGGGATGCGAAAGAATGCTCCATGGAAACCCAGTCCAAACAAAGGGTTAGAAACCGGGATCCTCTATAGGAAGTGGCTGGGACTGGGGAAGCATCCAGTGGGGTGTTTGGATTTCCGGTTGAGGCCCAATACCTTTTGATCCGTCGAAGCTCTCGTTCCACCTGTCATGCCCCACCTCCTGATCACCCCCATGGGCCAGGGCCAGCTGGTTTGCGCGGGGTCCAGCATCAGCCAAGACCTCGGAGCTCAGGGTCCTCGGATCCGCGAGGAGGACCTGTCATTCTCCCAAAGACAGATGAAAGCACCCCCTTCAAAGGAGATAGGACATGTCGGACTGAGCTTTGCGCTAGACTAGTCAGGACCAATTGGGACTGCTAGGGTTCCAACTATAGCTATAGCTGTGACGAAGTCTGTTCTAGCTTCACGAGTTCAAGGCAAAGGGTCTTCACTGTGAATCAAATCATGAACCATTAGACCATAGACATCTATAGACTCTAGACTATAAAGTCATAAAGATACGTACTGTAATATGTACTCATGTCGATGGATTTGGAAATCGGATGATACCAGAATGGTGATCTCCAGTACTGAGTTACAAGTTTTTCATGGTATAATCTCTAGATAGGGTGATGATGATCTCTATTATGACATGCTTCCCACGTGCTGAGGCGGTCCAACTTGGTTCACGACCTTGTTCGCTTTGGCGCTGTACGACCTCTCGCGGATGTGGTCCAGGTGGGTGCACCCTGGCGGAGAGGGAAGCCGGTGGAGTCTTTTTTGAAACAACATGGTGAGAGTTGCTCGGGTGCGGCAACCACTGCTGAAAGAGAACCAAGGCATCCAGCAGCGTCCAGTTCGCATGGCTTAGAAGACCTCCCGTATCATCCCGTATCATGTCTCTCCATCCAAACGATGCTTTGGGCATTTGGTTGCGTTAGATACCTGCAAGATCTATATGAAAAAGAGATGGGGGCATATGTTAGGGGAACGCAGGAACATATAGTATGCCGCCCGTGCCGGCGTCAATAATTTTAAGACCAAAGCTCAGAGGCCGCAGCCACCAATTGAAACAGGACCCGGCCCGGCAGCCGAGCATAGCTAGGACGGTCGCAACGGCTTTGGAGAATCTGCAAGCCTATAGTTAAAATGCCTGCGGATCAGCGCAAGTCAAGTATTAGGACACCACGCCAACTAAGTGGAGATGAGTGAGACATTTGCTTCGAGCACTCTGGCGGGCTGTGCTGCTTGCTGCTTGCCACTCCAACCGCGGCAGGAAGCTGAAGCCACACTTCCGCGAGATCTCTCATCTGGCGCGGGGGCCGGTGCGGTCGCATCACCCGTGCGACGGGGGTTTTGGGCGGAGGAAGCGTCGTCGTCTTCTCTGAAGAGGCGGTGCGGTCGGTGACCGGTGGCCTTTGATGGGTGGCTTCGGGGGATGAAGCGTGACCGTTGTAGATCCCTTGAGTGACTTGATGGATCAAAATGTATACAGAAACACAGAAGGATATGGGACGGCAACCATGGAATTTTGTTTTGAAGAGTTGGAATTTGATGGAATTGGCTTTTGCTGCTCCAGAGTTTCTATTGCCCTGCCATAGGCTCATGCAAGCTTGGTACATCATGTCTAATTGTATAATTGTTTCCTATTGTTGCTATACCGTTCCCTTCAAACAAATCATTCCAAACTCACAAGTGTTTGGCGAAACTGAGTCGAACTGAGGAAGACTCCCTTTTGGATGAGGTTTTTAATGGGAGAACCCTTGCGAGAACTGAGAACCCCAAGAACGTTTTAGGAGACAGGCCTATTTGCTTGGTGATCAACCTTTCCCTGGTATTACCACTAGGAACAAGAAGCTACTAGTTGCTCTTGGCATTGCTACTGGTAACGAGAGGTACTAGTAACAAGGGCATCGCTACTAGTAACAAGAGCACTACTACTAGGTGGTCCTCAGAACTTCTCAGTGTCCATGCTTCAAACCTTAGCTCTGAACATTCAGGCCTTTGCAGGGGTTCTCACTGCTCGAAAGCCCAGCGGCGTTGGTTGGGCGCATTGGGTTATTCATAATAGGGCTGACGTCGGTTGAAGTTGCCATCGGTTCATCTTTCCGATGGCAAGCTGAGGGTGGAAGCATCTCAACTTAGTATGTCCATGTAATGCATGTATGTCCATGTCGCCATCCATTTCCCATTGATTTGGTCTGATACTCGGAGTCTCATACGCTATTTGTGTGTGTGTGTTTGAAGTATCGGAAAATTGACCAAACATGCATACTACTGCGGGGAGAAAGCATCCTGTACGATGAGCCTGATTGGCCCTTGAGAGAAAGGATAATTACTTAATTACTTATAATTATAAGCTGTTTGCATCCAGTGCCACCGAAATAGGTAAAGACCAGCAGATTCGGGGCCAAAGACTATAGTGCTCGGACATGTGCACTTCAAACATGATCATGGATATTGATGGAACCCATGTGAGCTTTGTTTTGATTGTTTCGAGTGGCAACCCGGCAAACCATGTCGGGTGGGATCAACCAAAACTCCCCCTATATCCGTTTCGCTAGTTTGCTCCGCGATTGTGAGCCTCCAACAAATCCATGCCTTTCTCACAGAACCCCGCTGAACCCCCTTTCATCTCCCGCTCTTCACCGAAGACACCGAAGACCCCCCCAAGGCCTGTATCCTGGTGGACGCTGGGCTGGAGATCGTGGGGGAACGACAGCCACTGGGCACGAGGAACGAAAGCGGTAGCGCGGTAGCGACCGCGTCGCGTGGATGGGAAAAAGAAGAAGCGGTAGGATCTGTAGGGATCCGGGAAGGTACCGAACCTCAGGTTCGGTACGGTACGAGCCTCAAAACCTACAGAAGAGTACCTCTGAGAAGGTACGACCGGATCCCTAGGGGATGGAAGATGAAGATGTCGATTTTGTCGACATCTTCCACTATTGATATGACAATGGGAATAGATGATGGGTTGATGATGAACGGCCTCCATGGCAGAAGATGTGGTCGTTCATTTGTGACCTGGTCCAAATTTGGGAAAAGACATTTGTAGCCCCGCATTGAGCCACCACACATACATGTGGAGATGTCGAGCTTGGCAGTTTGGATAGAAACTTGCATGTACTATCATGTGCTTGATATAGTATGCTACTAGAGGCTACCGGCTACCTATATTCCGATGTTCTAATGTTGTATCCATCGCATACCTTAGACTGAGGTGGACCGGTACAGGTGGAAGTTCATTGCTAAACGTGTGAGACAAAAGTTTTTGCATGGCAAACCACACACAAATAACAGCCCAGGAGCCTACAGCACCCAACCCAAGTGATTCCAGAACGAAAAAACACTAAACACCAACGAACATGAACCATTCATTTGCTCAATGAAACGACGCAAGATGCGGTCGGCCAGTTGGACCTAGCGCCGGCTTCTAGCGCCGGCCCCGACCCCAAAAAGCCACAGTGGTGCGAAAACGCCAATGACCGCGCCTCCAGTGACCATGTTCACTTATGATGCCTTTCAGTATCAGCTATATATATCCCTAGGGCTCCAAGGACCTTCTGAGAAGGTAGGGTGAGTTTAGAGTTTAGAGGGTCCAAATACCTTCTGAGGAGGTAGTTGGAGCCCTAGGGTATATAATAAGCTATTTACGTGGTGAACCGATGGTCGGAAGGCGGAGGACAAGATCCGCTCGGGAGTGCACATCGAATCGTACAGTATGAGTGAGTGCGCCGGCGACACTTGCCTTCACCATGCTCCAGAAATGCTGAACACCGAACATCCGGATTCTGAGTTCTTGAATGAGGATTCCTGTTCATTGGTGGAACCAACTGGGGATGCTTACTCTCACCTACTCCCATGTCCACCGCCGCATCCAGTCGAGCCGCTAGTCCATTTGAGCAGCCGAGGTATACATCAGCTGTGACGATGGGGCTTGTGCTGGTGCGGCCCACAGCTGACCACAGTGCAAATGCACCTTGCTTACTCAGACACTTCATGCATGGTATACAGTGGATTGAGAGTAGATGGCACAAACCCCAAGATGTCTTTCAGATGGGGGTTCATATAAACCACCTTTTGGGGATTGCGCCATCTACTCTCAACCCACTATATGTAAAAAGATACATTGACCGTCATTGACCCGTGAAACTTTCCCAATGCATGTAAATATGCCATACCAGGAGTTTTTGGGTTGTGTACAACATGTTCCATTCATGTATACTATACTGACTAGTAAGTTAGGACTTGTCGAACATATATGGCGATTCCAAATTTCTATGTCATTTGGCTTGAACCAACATGGTCATTAGCTCTTAAGTCCTATGTCATCAGGCCACAACCATCACAATCAATGGAAAAAAATGAGGCGTTCAGTGAAGATGCTTGATTGTTTTTGGCGTCCAAAGGTCCTATGACACCAGGTTTCCCCACCCAGACATCCTGTATTGCTCGATGTGTGAGCGCAGATGACCTAGCCCTGTGCGTAGCCGTGTGGGTATGTCACTTGAACCGCATTTGCCTAAGTCACAAATATATAGACAATATAAAGAAAAGTCTCCACGGGACCCTCTTGTGTTTCTACAGCGTGCTGTTGTAAGTGCGAAAATTGCTGAGGTAATTCTGAGGTATAGTGCAGAATGTCCTCCTTCAATGATTCGATTTCACTAGAGGGCAACCTTGCCAGGTGATTAAGCGCAAGGATTCCATCACAGGGTCCCTGATCTGTCTTTGCAAGCCAAAGGTATCCCAAGGCCTTTTCGTGCTATGCCTGAAGTGTCCTACACCCGCACCAGTATGTTCATGTTGCCTTTTCAAAGAGGCAAATCTCTTACTACTACAGCGTGCAGTAGCGAGTGCGTGGCAACTCAAAAACGGTTCTAACCACCAGAGCCCAACCCCCCCCTGCAGCATCCCGCCCTGCAGAATATTCTTCCTCACCGAACAGACCGTACGACCAGACCGTGGTGGCCTCACCGAACAGCCTGAGATCTCTGGCCTGCACAGGCCTTGCTGGTGTACCAAAGCCCCGTGCGGATGCCAATGCCGGTGACAGGGAGTGATTTGGGGGCTGGTCTGCGGGTTTTTTGGGGTCTTCCAATACGGCACTGGCCGGGGTAGTAGGGTGCAAACGGTCGAGACCAATACGAGACCTGACGCACTCAGACGCTTCATGCCTTCACTGCTTAGAATGAGCGAGGCCAAACGCAGGCGGCTGACAGGTGAAGCCTTCTACTTCCAGGACGAAACAAACATACATAGCCGGCATAGTTTTTAGCGTTGGTTAAAGCTATACTCTGGTTTCCCTTGGTCCGGGTTTCTAGATGTGTTTCATAGGGTTTCTAACAGCCTTAATCTAACTGTGGTGATCATCCTCCCTTTTCTCCAGCGATCACTGTACAGACCGGTGTACAGGCCTAACTTGGAGAGCCGTTTACGGAGAGACTCTGATTCATTGGAGGCAAGCGGCTTGTAAAGGAGAATGCTGGTGGAGAGTCAGCAGATTTCAGCGATCACCCAACTGAGCGTCGCCAAGATGAACTAAGTAACGGCCTTGTCACACGGAACTTTGGTGTAAGCAAAAACTTCAGAGGCGTAAGGTGGCGTGAGGGAGTTGTGTGACATTCGTGTTGCATAAGCTTTGCATAAGCTTTGTGTTTGTCACCTGCAGATTTGCACGAAGGACCGTCATATAAGCGTGTCCCTTCAGGGAATGGTTCTCATGTGTGCTCGCAGAGGCGTCAGATTTGCATAAGGTCTCTTCCGGCATACTTTGTACGTAAGCTCATTGTGGTCGCGCGCAAGCAGGAGCGTAAGAATTTGTATGCGACATAGGGGTTTAATAACACGTTATACGTATTTTGCAGAGCTCAACTGTTTTCAATTCCAGGTGGCCGTCCCACATTGGGAATGCAAGTTGCCATTGTACGTCGACGTGGTCGCCCAAAACATGGCGCCAAAACACGGGCCGCTTGCTCCATCGCACACCCGAACGCTTCGTCGTCAAAGTAAGACACCCACAACGCCGCTTCGGTGGTGTGGCAGTCAGGCTGGCAGATCCTGGCACCAGATCATCCGGGGCAAGCACACGTGGCAACTATCCGCTCGTTCGTTTCTACTCGCCTCAGGGAGAGACACGAACCAACGAAGAAAGGCAATAGACCGCCACTTCGTTCATCACAGATGGCAGCCATGGCACATTCCATGGCATGGAGAAGGAACTTCAAGCCAAGGCAGCCGAGGGTCTCCTCAGGCCAAGGGCAACAACAATTGGTTTCTGACTCCTGAATCACAGACTTGCACCAGCCAAAAAAGGGGCGACACGTTTTCAAAAAAGCCCAGGCCGGCGGTCCTCCGGCTGCCCAGTCCTGCGTGATGGGTCCGTCCGGAAACTGCAAAGAGGGCAGCATTCTAGTGAATGCCGAGCACTTTCTGAATGGGCTTGCAATGAGCTCTCTCTCTCTCTCTTTCCCATTGTTTGAGAACTTCAATGCAAATAGAAAAACCTCTGCCAGCTGCCGTGCACCGGCTTCGTTCCCTGGCGTTCCCGCCGCCTTCCGCGGCATGCCGGCTTCGCGCCCGTGCCGTGTCGTGGTGGACCGAGGCACTGGCCGTGTCCACGGATCGCTGGCTCGCGAGGTGGGGCGCCCGGACGAGGAACGTACCGGAACGGACGGGGCACAGGTGATAGCAGGACGGCATAGGTGATAATAGGTGATAATAGGTGATGCGTTAACGGACATCACAATCATGGTGGATAGGTGTTGACACATGCTTTTTTCACAGCGTCTCTGCGACTGGCAGAGATTGGCCGATGGGAGGATGTATTTCATGAGCATGTTTTGTCGGTTTCGTGGAAGACAATTTGTCCTCGTTTTCGGTTTGACGTTGCTGAGATAGTGTTGAGGGACCCAGTTTGCAACACCCCCTCATGATGCATATTTGACCATTATTTGACCATATTTATTTGCAGATTCTACTGGTACATGAAAGGAACGCATACTTGGCCCAAAACCCCAACTTGGCAATATTTTGTAACAACAACTGTGATACGAGAGGTTTGTGCAACACAACATGTTGGTTTCCTTGAAACGATAAACTTCACCATGCATATACTGAGGATTACTGACGACCATATCCTTGGTAGACCCGAACTCAATCATATCTTGCGGGGGTCCTATTACCTGTGACAGTCGGTAAACAGTGAAATCACGATAATTTAGGGAATGGCCTTTACATGTCTTTGCCAACCATCCTCATCCACTGTACCCAGGGAATAGGATCCACGCCATGTATCCCATCATATCCCCCCCCGTTGTTTGTCCGTTTCGCTGCAGGGGTACGCCTGACATCACGCTGCCACTACCCAAAGGACAGATATCGGATCAGCCCGCCGGATCGGGTCGACAGTGGCTGGGCCGAAACTGGTGACTGATCTGGGATCTCCTACGATTAGCAGGACAGCGGAATGCTGTGGTGCTTAAGGCGTCCGCCCCTACGACTTCGATCTCCTACTTCTGGGTGGCCACTACGATTTCTCGGGGTCGGGTTTGGTGCCTGAACCGAGCGAGATCCTGGACCGGCAGGATCTGCGTGGCAAAAAGCTGCAACGGATGATCCACTGGCGAAAGAACTGGGGCAGTTGACCAAGTGTGGTCAGAACCGGTGAGTGTGAAACGGAGTATGACACGTGGTTGTGATGTTCATCATAACTGAACACACGGTATATACGTGGTTGTGATGATCAGAGTCTGACACCGGTGGAGTGCTGCCCGCTGTTCATTCTACAGTACCAGCTTCGGGAACTTAGTAGTTGTCCTGAGCGGATATTTTGGACCAACAATTGACCATCATCCCCATCCTGAAAATTCGGGTGGTGGTTTCGGATATTCTTGTTTTCAACCCTTACTTACTTGAGATGATTGCATCCACTCACTTATATAGTTTTATTTATTGTATATACTATACTATGTATAATGATAATATGTGTCATCTGCAAGTTGAAACAACCAACCAATTCATTCATGAGGCAGACATCCCCGATAGGGCGGTCCCATTTTTACTGTGGAATGGATGAATGGACAGCACACTGCCAATCCAGTGATGGAGGGTCCAGGGTCGGTCCAAGTTAAAGTTTCCAGCAGATCGAGGTGTGGTGGCTGTCCAATTTTGACTCAACATGACTCATCACAGTTCTCGCTGAACAGTCTTGCCGGAACGTTTCTTGCTCATGTGAGGAGACCTCCAACATTTGCCGGAGCCAGTGCGACTTGGCTGGGAGGATCGGTCGAGGGTGCATAACATTCAGATGACGACTAGTAAATGGAGCCATGTGTCTATCAACCAGAACTTGGGTGGGCGGACATCAATCAAGATGGGTGCGATGAGAGCAGTGGATAGAAACCATGCCCATGTTTGCCTCCTAGCAATTTCTCATCCACAACAGTAACATTATGGACCTTCGTCACGTGGGCGCACAGTCCAGAACGACAACAGGATATCCCCGGAATGTATACAAATACTAGAGTTCAACATGTTCCTTGTTGTGCTCCGTGCTAGATGCCCTGCAAAATACTTAAACCGCGTTTCCACAGATTTTGCAACACGCCCTTCCACCACGGACAAGAAGACCATCCTTGGTTCGCGATGTGTACTCGTGTACTGATCCCATTTTGTATGAGGCCGGAAAACAATGCACAGAGCACCTGCCCTATCCTGCCCTCAATAACTATTTGTCAGCCTGTGCTCATGCACTTGCAAGACAGTAAAACAACAAAAACAATAGACACACCTGCCTGCCTGCCTGCGTGAAAATAATTCAGTTGAGCCCAAGTCTTCTATCCACATGAATACACTCCCTAAATGATGCCCTGACCCCTTGCCTAACAACCCTGAAACAACATGTATACCTTATACTCAATTTGATTCAATTGGAGTCTGCTTTTGCTCTTGCGTTTGTCAGCTTGCTTCAAGCCGCGCGGGCCAACTACACCAACGGACCTTCCACGCCGAACGGACTGCACACAAGACGCCCAACAAAAAAAACACGAACCGCCGCTCGGTGCCCAACCAAAAGAAAGTCCGAACACCTAGCCACTCGAACGGCCATGGAAACCACCTACCACTAGTAGACTTACCACTAGTGGAACTACCACCAGTAGACCTACCACTAGGTCTTCAAGCTCAACTTTGTTGAAGATCAAGGCACAGATGCTTTCCCAGAGAGTCCCAGGGTGCTTGGTTTGACCACCTAAACTTTGCACGCTCGCCACGCGAAGCGCACGCCCGACCACGTGCCACCAGCACTCACTCTATAATACCATCGCTAGTGTGCACACGTTGAAGAATTTGAGCTCAGCGATTGAAAATAATCACCCTGATGTTATCATGTTCCATCATCACACATGTAGACAAGTAGGTGCAATACATAGAAGAAACGTACGTACTCGCCACTTCATCGACAACATCCTGCCACCATGCAACAGCTGTGGGAACTGAAAGGCACCCAGAGTAGAACAGAGTAGAACAGCAGAAACCACTTTGTTAAGCAATCCCTAGGAATCGATTAATCTGTTTCCAACAAAAGTCAAAAAATTGTCAATGGATTGATCACCAGTGATATCCACACTTTTTCCACATGTATATATTAATAGCATCGTTATGTGTTTTTTTGATCAAAGCATGTCCAAATTCTTGCTAAACTTGAGAGGGTAGGGACCACGGCAAAGAATAGGATGACCTGACCACGCCAAAGTTTAGGATGACCACGCACCAGCATGACCCAATCTGGCAGCTGGCACAAAAACATTCTTATTATTGAAGAATCCACTTCACCGGTCGAGAACAGGTCCTGGTCGCTGCATCCATGATCCATTTCTCTCTGTGGATATGTTTTTTGAATACTGACCACGGGCCATCTCTAATTGTATCCCTCGCAAGTAGGAAATATCTGTTTCACTGAAAAGATATCATAGATCGATCTATATAACTATTTACCCTTCAGGATTGATGTGTGAACCATATTTTCTGCCTCACTACCCTACATGCTCAGCCCCTGCGCATGGCAAAGTTCGGCCCTAGTTCAGTGTCTTTGGCAAAGTTTAACCTTTTCCTAGGGGTATCCTATGCACATACTTAGACCTACTAGGGTTTTGTTGCAAGAATATATATATATGTAAACGTCCCAGCTCAACAAAGCGTACATGTAGCCACGCAGTTAAAGAAGATCCACCCTTGCTCTCCGACAATTGCCTGTTTGAAGCATTGGTCATCTAAGATGGCATCCCGGGCACCGCTTTGCGACGCGAGATGGCAGCATTCCTCGCACGCATCGCCGCGACAATCGATTGGAACGGCGCCTGCTTTGAAGCTCAAAGTTGCACGGCCCTGAAGCTTTATATTGGGGTGGCTGCAGAGACATCAGCAACCGCAGAGTCCTCGTCCACGGCAAACCATGGAACGGAACTGCTCATTACAAGGCACCACTTACCCGCTCAACCACGGCGGAGGCCACTTCGACACCCGCTCAACCACGGCGGAGGCCACTTCGAAGCATCAGTCAAGGTGCAAGTTTGCTACAGCTTCGTGGGTTTTATGTCGGCAAGGGCCTTCTGGTCATTTCTGCGCACTGAACAGTGGGGACATTCCTGAAGGCCACGTCCGCATAGAGGCAGCTCAACCTGCCAACTGCATTATGGTTTCTGAGGAGGTACAGCTACACAACAAGAATAGATTCGAGCTATTGGTTGTGGCAGGTGTCCAGCGTGGCACTGCCATTAACCAGCCATATTGGCCGTTTAAAATTCGCGCTGCAACTGGGTTTTCAAACTCCTCTATTCGCGACGAGGCCGATCTACTTTTCAATGCGGATGTGATTTATGTCCGTCCGCAAGATCAGGGACACGACTTGTCCAATTTCAGAGGAACAGGCGTCCCTGTGATCGGAGCCCTCAGTGAGATCCCTCAGGTTGCATATCATCGCACCTACCATGCAGCGATCAAAGGCATCCAGAAAGATGGACTGATCGTAGCAGGTAAAATTAAAACCTCCCTGAAGCCAAGTCCTAAAACTCACAAAGCCAAAGCACGATTGGTGGTGCTGGGCTTTCAGGATCCAGATCTTGATACTATTGCAAGAGATTCACCTACGCTAGGTTGCCAAGCAAGGATGTTGATTTTGCAGCTCGCAGCCTCGATGCGCTGGACCTTACGGTCCTTTAACATAAAGGCAGCGTTCCTCCAAGGGAGGACACAAGAGGGGAGGATCTTGGGGTTGGAACCAGTGCCCGAGCTCAGAGACGCCATGGGTCTGCAGCCAAACGAAATATGTAAGTTAGCCAAGTCGGCTTATGGACTTATTGACGCGCCGTACCTATGGTTTCAAGAACTCGACAAAGCACTCAAAGGGCTTGGTTTTCAATCTGCCCTGTTTGATCCGTGCACCTGTGTCCTCTATAAGCCCGGAAAGACGGAACCGTCAGGCATCATTGGAATGTACGTGGACGCTGCAAATGTAGTGCTCGCTGCAGTAGCGTTGGAGCTGCCTGTGGTGAAGGACCATCCCTTGTGGGTGATGGACCGTCCGAGGGCCCAGGCAGTGGAGGGAGGCGATGATTGCCTCATTGCGTGAGGCTGGACCAGGCAGATGCCACAGGCAGACGCCAGGTTGAGGAGACGAAGTTGAAGTTGTCCCTGGGAGTCCGCCTCCATCAGGGAGTGGTAATTGTGTCGCGCTGTGTATGCTACTGCTGCTGCTACTACTTCGTGAATGCTCTGGACAATGTATAACTATGCTCAGTGAGGAGTGCCTGCAGAAGATTGAGGGTTACACACATGAACAGGATCTGTATAGATCACGACGTCGTTCATGATCGCACGCCGGTGCACCGTACTGTGACCATCCGTGACCGAAGCCTCCAGAATCGCACGCTGCACTGTTTATGTTTCATATGTTTCAACATTGCGGCTAGTATGTGGGCCCAAGTATGAGACATGCCTCGCGATAATCTCCTGGAAGTAGCTGGCTTTCCTCCAAGTGGTGTTCAACTTGCTGGTTGAAAAGCCTCTACAACGGAATGTTTGAATGGATCAACCTCACCATCCTCACTACATTGAGGCCAGATTGAATATATACATGTCCATAACATTCCGTGATCCATCGCAGCCCCGCTCTTTGATGAAAAACATGTCGCGTTTGGCGATAACAACTTTGGCAGGAAACATTGTTTATTCCATCCGGCACACATTCTTCGGACTTGAAACTGCAGACCCCACCTTCTCTTTTCCTCCCCTGTCATCTCAGGGCGTGATGGTTTGTCCCTTCCTGCTTGTTTTTTTTCACATTTGGTCAGTCACGTGCTCACCTCAAGTCACCCCTCCCAACGAAAAGTCGACGTCTAGCGGCAGCCAGGGAAGACACCAGCCGTGACTTGGGTGACGTTGTGGTACCGCCCTGCTGCGTTCCTTTTTGTTCCTTGGAGAAAATCTACCGGAGGCCTTCTGGGGTCAGTTCCTGCGGTCGGGGGCCATGTCATGTTTTTCTCTAGGGTCTTTAATTCATGTTCGAATGGCCCATCATTATGACCGAATGATCACACTTGAAACCATTGTTTGGAGCTCACTGATGTTCACTGTACATGTTGGTTTGATGCTTTGCAAGTCTTTGAGGCCAAAATGCCAACTGCATGCCCTCCTTTTGCAGAGCTGGAACTTGCACTGACCTGACGTGCTCGCCATCCAACCAGAGAGAAGAAATCAGATGCAGCACCAAGGTGCCTTTCATGGTCGCTACTTCCTTTATCCACAGCCAGCCAGTGAGTACGAGCAGGACGAAACCGGTAGCGCACACGAACATGATGTTTCAGCGTATGTGTGTTCACAAACAAAAGATGTCTCCTGAACATGTCAGAGTGAAAGGTTCATCACGAAAAGCCACATGCCAGCAGTCACAAAGGGGTGCTTAATGGAGGTTTGGGGTGCCCATTATCCACTCACTTAGGGACCAAATGCAACTCCTTTGTGACTCCTGGTGTCCTTTCGTTCTTTCCGGATGTCGACCGGTCGAAATCGGAGGGGAAGAGTGAACGATTGGCTTGACCCCACGGAACCCTTTGATTCCGTATGTTCAATCACCCGGTGGAGGGGGGGATTGGCGTGGCGCCTTTTCCCGCTAATCCGGATGACTGGAACAGCAATGGAACACTGCTCACAGCCTGGAGACGTAAAGCCTGTTACCAATTACACTGAGAAGTGAAGCTTTATCCCTAGCGCCTACCTCCTGAGAAGATGGTTATGGTGGGTGCCAGGGGGGGTCTAACCACCTTCTGAGGATATGGGCCAGGAGCCCTAAGGGTTAAGTTCATGTTGTTCAACAGATCGGCGCTGTTGAGTTGTGTGGCAGGCAGGCAGGCTTTGGTTGCTTTGGGCATCGGGCGTGATGGGACTTCTCTTGACCTCAAATGTCAAGATCGTTCAGTGGCAAGGTCCGTCTGCCGAACACTACTTCCAAGGGACAAACGGCTTTTTGCCTGTCAACAATCCCGGATTTGCGCAGGAAGGGTTGTTGATCAAGCACACCAAAGAACGAACTTATCAAAAAGAACACTAGCAATACTAGGCCGCCCCATTCGGGCTCCAAGTGTTTCAGAAGATGCTTGGGCCCCGGGCGCTTCTTAGTTTATAGCACTTTAAGTTTTAAGTTTAAGCATCAAAACATTTGGTTGCTGGAGGAGTAATAAATCGTTCCGATCGGTCTCCGCACATTGTCCAACATGAGGAGCTACTGGCCAACATGCAAGCACAGGTGCGTTGGGAACTGGCGTGAGTGAAGACTGCTCGGGAGGTTGCGAGTGCAGTGCGTGGTGTGAAGTTCAGGGAACGACGTGTTAAGGATGTTCCCCACCAGCCAACAGCGTGTTCCACGTTTTCTTTTTTTTTTCCGGAACCGCTGCCGTGTCACGAACATGCGGTCGTCGACTCTCCGTGGTGTTCTCGCTGGGACCGGACACCGCAGGGTTCTGCGGCGTTCGTTTCTCTCCGCCCGGCAGAGCTGGCAGAGCTCGTGCCCAGCGAGTCAGCAAGCCTTCAGGCGGAGTTGGAGCAGCTGCAGAAGGAGCAGGAGCAAAGTACTCGGCGCCTTCTTGAGATCGAGGCGGAGAGCTGCGCCAGTTGGGAAGTTGTGCGTACCATCATCCGAAAAGAAACAGGTCACTACACCTGCCAACAGAGGACAGAGGAGACATGTTGGATGGTGCTGGTAGAGGTGTTTTGGAATGTTTTGGAGCTTGGTGTTTTTTTAAGGGACATTGGCAAACATGGGTCTTGCGGGTGGTACCATGGTGACATAGCGCGACCACGGCATTTAGTAAGTTTTAAGAGAGTTTTGCCTCCGGGGGTGAACAAGATCCCAAGTGAATGGGCAGAAGGTAAAGACTCGTACTGTTCCGGAGTGGTTCTTTTGAATGTCAAAAGGTCAACGGAGACACCAGTTACACATCGATTTCGATGTTGGATTGGTGAAGTGAGGAATCAGGGTGGGTCTATCCGTGATTGATAAAGGACCACACTAATTTCCAGAATACCCAGAGACTCCATGGGACTGCCATATTTGCCTACATTGACCCCCAAAACCACCCCAATGTAGGCATATATGGCATACGTGGAGCGTCTGGGATATGTGATATGTGTGTGTGTGTTTTCTTGGGTATGGTTCTTTTTTTGACAGCTCTTTATTCTGGAGGTGTATTCATCCATACGGTGTGGGGAAATCTATGTTACTAACATGAGAGGCTATGAGCATTGGTTTGTGACGGGTTTACAAACCGACATGTCAGAAGAGGACAAACCTTTTCTGCAATTTTTTTTCAGAATCTTTCAGACGTGCCCTGGCAAACTGTTTGCATGTGGGAAGTTGAAACCAATATCAACTGAGCCCAGCTACGTGATCATGTGGGAAACCGGGAAAGCAACAAAAACTCCAGGGCCCGGGCGTAAACCAGCCCAGCTTGAGCCGAAGAGCAAAGGTCGAACCTGGATGAATCAAGTAAAGCCCCTCCTGCATGATGGGGGGTTGAAAGACCATTGAAACACATCTACCACCATGGCCCTTTGCAAGACATGGCTGTGGGATCGACTCGAGACGTCGGTTGGAATCGATAGAATGTCTCCCGTCAAGCCACGGGGTGGGGCCTGACCTGCGCGACGTCCAGGGGCAGATGGAAGCACTCCACCAGCGACAAGCTCAGCGTGTCGAAGAAGAGCCAAAGGCGGCGCGGCGCGGTCGCTTCGCCAGCGCGTGTTGTGTGATAAGCTGTTGTATTGGTTGTGAGGACCGAGGAAGAGCATGTTGAATCAAACAGAATCCAAATGAGTTGCTGGAAGTTCATTCATATCCCATCATATCATATCCCTGAAGAAAAAGACCATCAAATGCAGTTCTTTGTGTTTGGAAAACATTCGGTTCATGAAAAAAAAAAAGGGTTCTTGACATTCGCTACCATTCGGGACCCTTCCTGAATTCCTTAGGGCTCCTGGCCCACCTCCTGAGGTTCAAAGGTTGGGGTTGGTTTTGGGGGTCTAACCACCGAACCTGAGGATATGGGCCAGGAGCCCTAGGGATTCGTCAGGAAACAACACGACGGGGTGGTCCCAGAAACTCCCACAGATCGGTCCCATGTACCCACAGCGGTCACATGGAGCATCGACATGAACGCTAGGCCCGGCCCAGGCGGAGGAGAGGATGACTGACCTCGTTGAGAGGCCAGCGAGATGGTCCACGATCATTCATCGCCGAGGGAGAAGGGTCATCCAGAGTCCGCGAAAGGTGCGGTTCCCCTTGCTAAAGCTGGGAACCACTTGACCTGCAAAGTCGATTAAAAGAATGTGAGGCCGCTTTGGACAGAAAGCTTGATGAGACCACCGATGAGAATGAGCGATGGCAATGGAAGCTGGACATCAGCCCCCTCACGTGCCTGTGCAAGTTCCGGGCCGACCACAGGAGGGTTGTTGCCGTTGCCTCCTCTCAGTGGTGGACAAGGCCCTTGCAGCCAGAACTTTCAGCCGGCATTCCAGGCACAGATGTGCGAAGGGAGACCTCCAATGCCGCAGCCAACCTCTGTTTGTCATGCTCGGACCAAACGACCAGTCTACTCCTCTTCGACAGCCGGTCTCAGTTCTGCGGAACCGGCCCTTTTTGGTTCCAGAAAACGAAATGTTTACTTCTTTTATTGTAGAACTCCTCAGCTCTGCTCACGCTGAGCTCAGTGGTATCACCAGTCAGCGATATTGTAGAACTCCTGATACGTGAGAATGCTTGGTGGATCTTGGTGGTCATGCGTCCTCGTGGTCGAAGATCGATTCTACAACTGAATACTTGGTCTCGATGAGCTGGGATGACCCGCCATAGATGTATGCTGACCCACCAATTGATGTCTAATTGACCCATGAGTCAGTTGACCACGATTAAAATGTCTGACCACTGGTTATCACTGATTCTGATTTACTGATTCCTTGGCAAACTCCCTAAATCCTGTGTAGTTGTACCTATCCTTTGTTCTGGCGACAGCAGGAGTTCGAACGACAGCTCCAGGCCATGGGCTGGAGTTGTGACGGGACTATTTTGGGACTGGGGGGGCTCCTATGTTTGCACCTTTTTGGCGGTGTACAGAGAAATATAGTATGGCACTGTCATTTTTGTTTTGTGTTGGTGGGTTGGATTGGTTTGTATGGTATTTGCTGCTCTAATTCGGTGTCTACAAACTATTGGCCTTCAGATGGGTAAGTTTGCTGTTCCAAGAAAAGGGGGGCATACCGGAAGGCCCTGAAAGAACTCAAGAATACTAGTTTCATTAGATGTCATTAGGCAATAATTTCCGCCTAACTTTATTTAGACTGAACATGCCGCCTCCATGCAGGAGAAAGAACCAGAAATTGAATGACAACGCTTTTGAGAAAACCACGACCTGATGTCAATCCTCTGTCCACCCAACTACTGATTGTAATTGTAGTAAAGCGTTAACGGGCAAGACGCATCAGTATCGGGCAAGAACGCCCAAGTAATGGGTAGGAATGCCTACAAAGATCTTAAGAATCAAAGCATAGAAACACACAACAAAATCATGCGTGAATTCCTGATATACAAATGGTTTTCATCACTGTGGAAATTCGTGGAACCAGTGTTGGGTGGATCCTTATTGCCACCGAAAAGACAAGAACGCTAAGAGGGGACAAGAACCCTATACCGCGGCAAGAACGCCCAAGCATGACAATGGTGCCTTTCCCATGATAGGCAGACATTTCTGCCCAAGAAGAGGTTCTAGGTACAAACGAAACACCGGTGCAGGAAAACTAGTTTTCACCGCAACTATTCCTTCTGGTTGCACCAGGTACATTGTGGATGTCGTTGCATGCAGGTCAACCAGATCGTTCTTTCAAGCAATATGTTTTTAAATACTGATCTCCACAGGTTATAGAAGAGGTCCAGAAAAATCAACATTTTCGTCACTTGCAGAGTCTCCTTTGAATGCACCACCATGACTGGCGCTGCCGGAATGAGGCACAGATTTGACTTATGAGAGACGTGGACAATTCAATAAAGGACAGATCAGATCAGCAAAACACATCCGACTGGTTTCTATGCTGCTTTGAGAGGACTGCACTGTAGATGGACATTAATATAATCCTCTCCTGAATCTTGCAATGTCAAGCCTTTGCACTTTCATCGAAGCAAGCAAGTATGTCGGTTGCAATTTTCATGCGCAAAGCTCAGTTGGGCGAAACCAAGGAAACACACAACAAAGACGAATTCACCAGCAACGAACCACAAACGGTAGGGCACTTGATGGCATCGCGCGAGCCCTTTGTGCGTGGTGGCTACACCACGAGCCCTCCATTGGAAGATGGCCAGATATCTGGAGCATGTCAGCAATGATGACGATGCAGTGGCTCGTCTTTTCGGCGTTGCACCACGTATTCAGGGGAAACCCTCACTCTTCGCTGCTTGTTGGTGGTTCAAGTGTTTCTAAAGCTTTCCATACTTGGGCTGATTCATGGGTTGAAACCACCAACCACGTAATACCAGGACCCTCCAAAATGGGTATAATGGGTGCTGTATCAGCAGGTGGTGGGCGTCTTAGCCCCAGGAACTTGGAACAGTCGAGCTGTCGTATACTCCGAACCTTTTGGACCCCATTGGCCATACCTGGACTGTGGGAGGTCAAGGTCTTTGATCATAGAACATTCACTTTGAACCCATGGGGTTTGAGGGTCTTTCGTTGGAATGTGTCCTTTACATTCTTAGAAGCAGGTGTTGCCTCTATGAATGCCAAACCCAGTCCGTTTGCAGCGTCTGTGTCACTTTCAAGATTTTTCAAGCAGGCTTTAGTAATCGTAAACTGAACGACTTCTATCACGTGTCTCAAACCTCCAAAAAGAGGTGAACCTACGAAGAGGCACGCTGCCTTCCTTTAAAGGATGCCTTTCCCGCTATTTGTGTAGTTGTAGTAGTAGTAGTTGTTGTTGTAGTTGTAGTAGTAGTAGTAGTAGTTGTTGTTGTTGTTGTTGTTCTTGTTGTTGTTCTTGTTCTTGTTATTGTTATTGTTCTTATTGTTGTTCTTATTGTTATTGTTCTTGTTGCTCTGGTTATTCTTGTTCTTGTTGTTGTTGTTGTTGTTGATGTTTGTGGTTTTGTTTTTGTAGTAATTTTGCATTTTGCCTATCATGCCGTCCATTCACATGTTGCAACTGTTTGTTCTGAAGCGCGCTCTTCATGAGTCATGAGTGTTGGCTGTTGGCTCATGAACGAAACAACTCAGCTACCTCACCCCTCCCCAGTTTGACCGACCAACGTCATCTCAACCCCCCCACATGGGCCCTACGAATTGAATTTGCAGTATTTGATGACATGGATGCCTTGTGAGCTGTGGGAGTTGTTCAGCACCCTATGACAGCCACAAAACCAACATACAGTCACGCTTCCGATTCTGTTCAACCAATCTCATGTGGCGTCGAGTCGTCGAGTGCATCGCTTGGCGCCTCCAAGGCCACCTCCTTGGCGTGGCTTGGAACGGCGGGACGTGGAGATGGGACGAACAAAAGGTGCAGGTCCACCACTGTGGGTGGGTTTGAGCTTGTTGATGATTTTGTTGGTCGTAAGAAGTTCGAGTGAGGGAGAATTTGCACGATGAGTAAAGAAACCTGCCTGCTGATTTGGGGATCCCCTCAATTTGAAGAAGCATCAATCATCATCAATGTGTTTGTTGAATTCCTATGAATTCCTCAGGGGACCATGGACTGGAAAACATGATTGCTTTTATAAAATATGACTGCTTGTCATAGGGAAGGTTATAATATATTCCCTGAGTTATATATTCCCTGATTGCAACACAAAGAAGTGAACAGCAGGGTATCCGATGGCCAGGTGTTCTCGTTTTGTTTCTCGTGTTCCGCAACACTCCATGTTCTACATGCCCGTTTGGCTTTTGGTCACACAGATTTGTCATGGCGCCGCAGACCTTGCAGTGATGTGTTTTGTCTATCTTTCACTCGTCTCGAGAGCCTTCAGTCTGTGTGTGGCTGGCGCGATGAAGCTGGGTGACTGGTCGATGTTGGTAGGCTTGGCAGTTTGGCCAGACGAACACGTGGTGTAGTGGCCTCTTGCGGTGTGCAAGATGAGTTTCTGGGCGTTTGCGGTAGGCCAGCGAATCAATCTACCGTGGTCGTGGTGACCAAAAGCATCCTGCACACTCTCAAAAGCATCCCAACTGATGACCTTTGGGATATTTGGGGATCCTTCTTTGTGTATGTTCCCTGAGGGCTCCAAACTACCTCCCTTCAGGGTCTCACCACCTGAGGATATAGTTGGAGCCGTAGGTTTTTATGTGTTAGCCATAAAACCTTCCGGAGACGATGTCAGACTCCAAGGAAGGTGTGGCAAGGGCAATCGGAAGAGGACGGCGATGGGTGCGTTCGACGGCCAAATCCTTCGCCTTGAACGCCGGTTGCTGAGGGGGTTCCCTTGGAATCCGTGGCCTTTTAACCATGAATACTCCGTTTTTGGTGGTTTCAGGGTGGGGATCACTTGAAGTAGATCCTGAATTCAGTCGAGGTGCTTTCTCTGGGTCAATGTCATGGTTTACTTAATGTGGATGGTGTGGGCATGCCCAATGCATACATGGCTTCTCCATCCCCCTGGCATACCGAGTTTGGTTTTGACACGACCACTTGATGGAGAAGGGAACACACGGGATCTAGCGGATCTAGCGGAGATTTAGCAAAAGATGCGATTACTCCCAGGTGTATCCTATAACATGTAAACATCCGCATCCATCCATGGCGTCCTATGGCATCTCAATGCTACCCGAGCTGCCCTGCATCCTCTCTCTCTTTGGAAGTCCACAGTTGATATCATTATGGTGCTTAAAGTCACTCTTGGCTACCTTTCTGCCCTGCCGAAAAGATTCGACAGTGAGTTCTGGCGCTTGCTATTTTTAGCGAGTATAGGATCCAAGCCTGAGAATTCAGAAGGGAAAATGTTTGGTCGACCTGGCTAGGTTATTATCTGATATTATTTGATTTTGTGGTCGTCAACACTCGATAATTCCTTGTTGATGACATGCTGAGCACAACTTAACCTGAGACGAAGAGTATCCTGTGCTGTGAGGAGTTTGACGTTTGTTTCATCATTTTTGTTAATCAACATTTCAATGATATTTGCTCCATCTCATACCTCTTCTATCAAAAAGCTGACCAAGTTTTTGCAGGGGGAAAGCTCCACCACAAGACCAAAAACCCAGAAGCCCATTTGGTGCGCGTCCGGTGTCAAAACCAAAACCCACCAGTGATCCACACGGCCAGTCACACCATGCCCATGACCGGAGGATGGCATTCTGCAAATGGAGCGATTGGACTTGCGGCCAGATGGCACCTGAGCTGATGGACCACGCGTGCGTTCGCATCGATCGAGCGACTGCCAGCTGGCGTTTGCCTCGAAGCGATGTGGACTTTGGGTTCATCACACCCCTCCATTTGGCTGGTCAATCCTCGATGGCTTGACCTGTATATTCGACGTGCACAGTGCACAGCTTCGCACAGTGCACAGCTTCTCGCATCGCTGCCTCTTGTAGGCACCTTTGATCATCGTGTGCGGCAGCGCTTCGAGAGGCGGCATATGTTCGCCGGGCCGGGCATTTGGCACGTGTCGGACGTACTTTTGTCTTCCATAACAGCCTCGGCATGTCCCCGAGGTGTACTAAAAATGCTGAAGATGCCAATGGCTACAAGCAGCTTTAGAAGCACCAGTAAGTATTAGAGATCATATATGTGCTGATGCCATCCCAAAGGAAAATATATCAACAAATATAAATTCATTAAACAAAAAAGAACTTCATGAAGAACATGTTGCTGGAACAGATGTGCTTTGTAATGTAGGGATTGATCTTGAGCACCATGTCCCCGCCCAAAGAAGCGGATTGAAGTGGTCTTAGGAGAGGAGTTGAGGGTGGCCACGCACGGGATGCACCCTCAACCGGTGTGAAATACAGCCCTTGCATGTCCTTAGTGCCATCCTTTGTTGCTTCTTTGTACCAGTATGGCACAACAGCAAACAGCACATCCCAAAAAAAGCAAGCTGCGAAGCTTAGAACTGCCATTGTTATCCATTGTCATTGATGTTTACAAAACTATATATATATATTTGTTTTTTTCGCCAGCACCTTTCAACAACTCTCCTAACAGGAGGCTTGGGAAGGGCCTCTTTTCCAAGAGGTTTCAATTGGTGACCTGTGGATGCATGGGTGCTGGTATCAGTATCATTGATGGGCCAATGCTGTCAACTCTGCACGGCCGGCACGGCTGCGTCAGGTCGAACGACGACTCGGTGGCCGAATGCTCTGGGCACTGGGAAGTGGCCCGGAGAAACGACTCGGTCGACAGCTGCCCCGCTTGGCCGCGGCTGGCGGGGCAGCTGGCTGGGTGGTTTTGAAAAACCGCCCAATCATGAGGAGTGTGTGTTTTTTTCACCCGCGGCCCAGCTGATTTCAGTGTGAAACATGTGAGAAACATGTGAAACCACATGAAACCACCCACCCTTGAGTGGGCATGTTGAAGTCATTTGGTGGAAAGAAACCCTTTTGATTCAAAGACGACCTGTTGCATGTTCGCAACCATGTCAGAAATAATGTCCATTCCATCCAAATCATTTAAGTGTTGTGGACACCCATATAAAACATTATAAGACATGTGGGTTGAAGGTGGCAAAAGTAGTTGTGTTTTCATTTTCTCTCTAGATAGGTCATGGTGTTTTCTTTCAATATGTCTTCATTGTGTTTTTTGTTTTTATTTTATCTTCCTTTGGGTCATGGTGTGTTCTTTCAATATATGTCTTTATTATTCTTTTCTGTGTTCATTTTGTCTTCCTTTGGGTCATGGTGTTTTCTTTCAATATTTTTTTCATTGGTTTGTCCATCTATACCTGATCTCCTCACTTGTTTCTAAGACAAGGACAAGAGGATGACAAGACTGGGACAATCCAGAAAATGAAGAATCCTCGAGGAAGCATCATTTTTTTCTTCGTGGATAAAGAAGTTCACGAAAAAAGGTGGAAGAAACAAGAAAATGAAGAAACAATGATGAATTCTCGAGAAATCATCATTTTTTCTTCATTTTTGGTATTCATGTTGTCCTTCATTTTGTCTTCATTTGTTTCTTCATGTTCTTATCATTTGCCTTAGTTTGCATCGTTTATGTCTTCATTTATTTTTGGTTGCCATTTGCTATCTTCATGTTGCTTTCTGTCTAGTCTCTAACCTAACACAAAATGATGAGAATAACCATGCCTGAAATGAACAAAAAAATGAAGGCCTGAAAGCCAAATGATAAAAACATGCTAGCAACAACCATATCAATAACCATACCCAAATGAAAGGAAAATGAAAACAAAACTAAATCGCTCATTTTCAATGTGTGGCTGGCTGGGGATTCCTTGGCTATAGCTACAGATCTAAATAAAACTCTGAAATGTTACTCATGTTATTCAATTGAGTTTGTGTTTTGTTAGACTGTTAGACCCCATCGAAGGGGCAGATGTTGTAGTCACCTCAGCTGGTGGATAAACACACAATATTGACATGGGCACCACAAGCCTTCTTCAAAGTGGTGAAGAAACGAGATGAAACGATAAGTTGAAGGTTTCCAGGCTAATGCGTCGCAGAGATGTGTGTTGAAACCAAACTCCAAATTCACTCAAACATCTCAAATCCCGCATAAAAGTTGTTTCAGAATAGCACAACACATGTAAAACATCGATCCTGTACAGCACTAGCTTTTTTCCCTTTCCTTAAGCTGTGCCAAGACAATTAGCTGGCGTTAGCTGGCACTTTGCTCAGCCATCCAGAAGAACCTTTGTGTGTAAGGCACAAACCATCCCAAAATGGTCTTGTAATGTACACTCTTGATTCATAAAAGATCCATATTTAGCAGATTTACGCTATTTTACACTCCATATCGGGGGTGATTCGAGTCATCACCAGACACCGCCTTTCCCCACCACACGGTGCCGCGGGTCGCGTCGAGCTGAGGTGCACAAGGTCCGACATATGGGAGCTGACTTGCAAGCTGGCAGCATTGGACCTCACCCTGGTCGGTCGTGTAGACGACGGCCTCGTGAAGTTCCTGGTGCATGTGGTGAACACTCTTGAAGTTCCTGACATGTGAGTGATAGACACCATGGACAATGATAATCGGATAGACTCTTAGCTAGACACTTAGACACCATTTGGAGGGGTCGGACATGGTGTGTCACGGTGCTTCTTTTGGGGAAGGGAAGCTTCTTATCTCAGTGTCTCACAAGTTCCTTGCTGCATCCTCTAACTGATCAAGCATCACGCCGGGGCTGGGGTTCAGAGTCAAACAAGCCAAAGAGAACGTGATCCGTCCGAAAAGATGGGGAAGCTGACTGCCATGGGCCATGGGATGTCCAGTAATAGCTCCACCCAGAGGCTAATGGGTGCTTACTAACCACCCAGAGGCTAGGGGGGCCCTGGTACATAGAGACTGAACGGGAACGGGTGTTTGTTGTTTGTTTTTCTACTCGGAGGCTCGCCGTGCGGGGAGGGGAGTTGTTGGTTCGCAAAGTGCACTTGGAGCCAGTCGAACTACCATTGGGGCATCCTCCGCACCCAGCAAGACGAAGGTCCAAAAAGAAGGACGTGAATCTCAATCCCAAAAAGGCCCCTCACCACCCTCTCCATCCTCACAAAAAGACTCTGTTAAGGGCCAGCCGGAAGAGGTCGCGTCGCGGCGTTTCTTTTCGTCCAGCGAAATCCTCCCGGAGCTCAGAACACCCGGAGCTCACCGCTCCCGCTCCCGCTCCAGGCAGAGGGAGGGGGATCGGGAGATCCTCTTCAAGGGCACTCCCCCCCTTGATCTGCGAGCGCCTGGTGGTCTGCGGGACCAACCCTTTGGTCAACGGCTTCCTCGGTAGGGACCTGAAGCGGACATCGGTGGATTGGAATAGAGGAACATGCGGGGTGGGAAGAAAGGTGGAAAGACTTGGTTGTTGGTATAGGGAAAGAGGATAAAGGGGCAGGTTCCTGGAAGAAGATCGTGTTTGTGTGAATTCCTGGTGGTGCTTGGGTGGTACTTGGAGCTTTCATGGGACACACCCGTGTTTTGTTGCATACTTATGCCTCGGTCGCACTGGCTTGTCGCAGCAATAACTCTAGACATCAGACCTAATTGAATGATTCATATTGATTCCACATTGATTTGATGGGTCGGCAGCCTCTGAACTCTGAACCAATGAAATCCATCTACATGTCGGTGGTTTCCCCCCCAAGTCCAGACTGATTGATTTAATTCTGCAAATTCAATTAGTGAATCCTTAAGCCATCAAGTCCCAATAGGCTGAATTGAGGCTGAATGCCGACGAAGATCATCAAGATCAACCGCCACCAGCACCACCGCCGCTGTACTGTAGGTATACTTTGTACTGTAGGTATACCTTGCCAAGAGAAGGGATTCTACTTGAATCATCCCTTTGCAGAACAATTCTGCAACCATCTCTCAGGGAGTCCTTGCTCGACAGCAAGTGCATTGGATGATGTTTCCCCCACCGCTTAGCCTTTTCCGTGCTCAAAGACTGTGCCTAAGCCAACAACAATCTATTTGGTACAGGATCTAGGGCGTTTGGTATGGAGGCGTGCGCTGCCTGTAAAAGCAAGATCACATCGCTGTCCATCAGAAATCTTCACAATTTACTATCGAATCATAGGGGTAATAGGGGAGATCGATAGGGAAGATAGGACATGAGAGAGAACCCAACAGTCAAGATGGCCATAAGTACCTGTCATAAATTGACCCTTTAAACAGGAATCCAATATAGGCTATAGGTGTGTTGCTTTTCCATCAACACTTTCTTATGTCTCACGTCCCCCAGCCGCAGCAGCGCTCACCCCAGCCGCAGCAGCGCAACGCAGTGGGTGGGTTTTCGGCTTCTGGGACCCAGGCGCCTCTTGTCGGCTCTTCCCCTTGGAGAACGACGAGGAGGCCGAGGCCGAAGAGGTGCCCGAGGACGCTGAGGCCGAGGAGGCCGAAGAGGTGCCCGAGGAGGCGGCTTCGATGGGGGCGGAGATGGTGGGTTTTGCGCGGTGAACACGTGGGTGTTTGGAAGACCCGGCGCTTCAAGGTGGTGCTTCAGGAACAGATGGGAAGGGGAAGGGGGGCGAAGGATGGTGAAGGCGGCTTCTTGGATTCGAAGTGGTGCTAGGGCTCAACAACCCTCGAACGAGGAGACCTGTTGGAGCATGCTGGTAGCATGCTGGTGAGATTCTTCTGTTGTTTTCACTTTCCGCGGGCTCAGCCTTGAGGGTGGGTGAGGGGTGAAAGGACCTCCGGATCTGAAAGGACTTCCAATCAACTGAGATGCACCGGGGTAAAGGTTCATGAATGCTTCTCTGGACTGAGCAGGAACGGGACCCCCCAGATCCTACCAAGTAAGTGGACGGGAGTGGCTCTGGTGGCGTTGCTGAATTCGTTTGAGAGCTTCTGTAATCCCATCTCCATGATCTCCATGTATGGAATAATTGCAGACATTGACCCCATGAAAATGATCCCTTATGCAAGCATAACTATTCTATACACATATATATATATATAATATTATGTATATACACATTTCTATGACATGTCCATACATGGATGGTCTTGGAGACACCTTCCGCCTCCAACGTTCGGGTCGTTGGAGCCGGGTCGTTCCAGGTCCACCGGTAGACGGCGGTAGATCATGGTCGGCTGTGGGTGCCACAGGAAGACTCTCAGATGACTCAGGCAGACTTTCGCACCAAAAAGCCTCCAAGTGCGAGTCTTCCTGTAGTCATCTGTTGTTTATCACGAAGTGCGAGCTTCAGCTACCTGAGTTCAATTAGCTTTATAATTTAGGCTTTAGCTTCAGCTACCAGGAACCACCCTTTCGTCGTCCACGCCCCCACTCAAGTATAATCCCTACACCTCCAGTCGTACCTCTTCAGGTTCGGTATGACTGGACCCGGCACCCAGTCCCTCCGAACCTCAGGTTCGGTACGACTGGAGGCCGAGGGAATCTACCGGACCCCACCATCGACCGGACCCATCGACCTGAGTCGACCTCAACCTATTATGTTCTGGCGTAGCCGTTGGTCGGGTTCCACCCACCACGGGCCGCCACGAGCCTCGTCCTGTGACCGTTTCGGAACCACGGGAGCCGCTGGAGGATGTGATAGATTCTCGTGGCGTTGGCGCGCTCGCGCTCCCCATGGCGAGCTGGGGTCAGCGGAGATATTATGGTAATGATCATATGTTGATGTTCTTTTGAAGGCTTGGAGGGCTAGGAATTGGTACCACTTGTGATATGTTAATGAGTGGATGATGACGCGGAGAGTGGGTCCTCCTGAAACAGAAGAAGGTAAAGCAAATTGTAACTCTGGACATTGCAATGGTCATTAGTCAACAAAGGACAGACGCGTGTCTCCAACATTCTCCAACCTTTTTGGTATCCCTACACCTCCAAGTACCTCCTCATAAGGTATTTGGACCCTCTAAACCCACCCTAAACACCTTGTCAGAAGGTACTTGGAGGCCTAAGGTATGTTTTGGTCTGCAGCTGTTATAAACCTTCCGGAATGACCGCCAGGGCTACACCGAAAACGACGTGAACATGCTCATGGAAACGACAGGACGACAAACGACAAGCGGTTTTGTTGGGCGTGGGAGTCGTGTTTTTGTACGAAGATGCGTTAGGGTTGTGGCAGATCTCATCGTCATCATGATATCATCTCCAACATCACTCAATCAAGTCTGGGTGCTTTTGGAGACGTTTATGTTCAACCTTTACTTGGGATGATTGAACCCTCTGAGAAACATGTTCCAAGCGAGTTGCACTCACCAACCAGGAATGGAATCAAAGTTCTTTTCAAGGTCACCAGTCTAAAGCGCATTTGATCGGCCCAACCCGGTGGAACAAAACAGGTTCTTCCTTGCAGTCCACGAGAAGCATCCGTTGATGCCTGAAGTCTTGTCTTTTGTTCTTTTTTTCCGCAACCAAAAATGCATCGAAAGGGCTTGACAAGTCGAAAGGCCACTGCATATTTTGCACATGCAGACTGTATGGTTTGACGGAATGACCCTTTTGTCGAGTACAACGCTGCACTAATCGCTACTGTGTCACAAAATTCTTTGTTGCCGTGTTTCCGATGTCAAAACAAAATGCTTCACGATATTTACAAGGCAGTGGCCCATCCTCAGCAGGATGATGCAGAAGGTCTCATGTAAGGCAAGGGCAGACAGTGACATTCTTCAAACCCTGGAATGGAAGATAATTATTTCTTCAGTCTATATTGACTTGTTGTTTTAATTGGATCAAAGGTGATAGGACGGAGTCAGACTGACAGAATCGCCCGAGAAACTTCGGAGAAGTACAGCCGTCCGTTCATGAACCTGCCACCCATCTGAATTTCAATTTCCAGAGGTGTGAGGTATCATTTCGTTCCAGAATCTCCAAAGAGAATGGACCTCGTTTGACCCTCCAAGTCATTGAAAGAACCTCCCATCAAAACAGTTCCCCCCGTGCTCCACCCTGTGCGCTCCCCACCCCCACCGGCGAGGACAACCAAGAGATCGCTGCGTCGCTGCCTTGATGTGCCTGGGCGTCGACGTGTTCGGGTCGACCGATGGAGCGATGGAGTTCTTGGACCCACATGGAGCGATATCAGGCCATCCAGTTCGCCTGGCGCCATACAGTTAAATGCATATATAAATTATACCGTAGACCACTACTTACTTGTCATTTTGTTTTAAAGTTCCGGGGTCTATATATGAATCATCTGCATGCGGTGTGCTCTTCAACGCTTCCCACCGTGTTCGCCTCCGGCTGAGGGAGGAAGAGGGCGGCGGCTTGGCGCGCTTGGAGGCCGCGGCGGCCCGTCTCATGGACGACCTGGACGCACAGGACGCCACCTGGCGGAACACCGAACTCGTGCTGGCGAGACTGAGAAACCGCACACCAGCGAGGTGGGCTGGGAGAGAGGGAACCGAACTCGGTGTTGGATGCGACTTGGGGTGCTTATTTAATGCTATAGCATATTGTGAAGTGTTGGACAGTTTGGACCTTACCCTGCAACAACTTGGTTCCGTTCCACCCACGAGTGTGTCTGGGGTCTTCAGGTCTGGTCGTTTCGTCGGTTTTCATGCTCGTTTTGCTCACACGACACCCGGGCGATCTGGGAGCATCCAAAAAGGCAGGCTTTCCATTCATCACTTCCCAGCTTGACTCTATAGCTGTGGAGGGAACAACACCTGCGGAGGTGACAGTTGCGCCCTTTGCAACCGGAAGATCAGGGTTCTAACATGTTCTAACCACTTGCTAGTGGTACAGCATGGTGCAGCAACCTGCTTTTGGGTGGTTTTGGTCCAATTCCTACGGCCTCACCCTAAACCCTAAACCCTCTTCAGCTGCGAGCCAAGGAGGCTTCGGGCGCCAGCAGCAGCCAGGTGCGACCGGTCAATGAGGAGAGCCTTCAGATGCTCATGGCCTGTACCGGGCGTAGTGCCCTGGCGTACCGCAGAGATGTTAGCTGCCAAAAATGAAACGATCCACGCATGCAATGAATAAGAATATAGCGACATATAGATGAATATAGATTGTAAAAAACACACACTTCCTCAATGAATAGCGAAATCTTATGAATTATAGGGTGTCACTTCTGCAGAATCCGGGGTTCTCTTTGCTCGATGTCCGGACCCCAAAAGAACTTGGAATGAGAAACACATTCGAACAATATGATTATGGGGAATCCATGCGTGGTCTCGAAATCACTAGCTGTCATCGGCTTTAGAGGGCTGTTAACACCTGCAGTTGTTGTTGGTTGTTGGTCGAGTCTAGGATGGAGGTGTGTGGGAGCTAGGTTCTTCTTTGCGATCGATTTACTTGTTGCATTCCGGTTCTGTCGATGTTCTTAAATGCTAGCAGTGCATTGTCCGCAAAAACGATGTTCCAAGCCAATTCTCCTTGATGCTCGCAGTGCCCAAGCCGCCCTTCATCCCGTCTCGGTTCGGTCGATGCGGCGACGAAAGACCCGCACCGTCGAGTCGCGGGCCGTTCAGGTGAAGCGGACTGTCGCGCTGCACTGCAGAGGTGCGCAGAACTGGAAGGGAGAACTGCAGGGGGGGGGGTAGAACTGATGGGATAGAACTCGTTTTTGGCAGATGTGCTGGCGGTTTATGAACTTATGATCACTTATGATCACTTATGATCACTTAAGTAGGTCCTTTTTTTCAACTATTTGCTGGAGGCATACGTGCTTAGGTCCTGGTTCGACCTGGGTTGGCCCACATCACCAGCGGTGTGTGACCTGTAGGTGTCCATGTTTTGAGTCATGGCAGCCAGCCACCTTTTTGGCTTCGCCAAGGCAGTAGTCACAAGGAGACAGTCACGATAGAAGGTCAGCTTTTGCAGGGTTTGTCTAAGAAACACCCGGTCAAGGAAGCGGAAGGCAATCTTCTGAGTTAATGACAGCTGGGGTAAAGAACTTTGTATTGAAAGCATTTAAAACTCGTTTGTTCATTAAGGCACAAGGATGTCGAGGTGTTTACCTCTACATAGCAATGGCAAATGCCTTTGAAAGTCCAAGGGTCCAAGAGCAGAGTTTTGATCGAGAATTTTGGCCACAATGTTCCAAAAGCATGGGACTTGCTTGGAGAAAATCTTCGAACTACCAGGGCGAAAGAGTGTTGGTGAGGCAATTTCAATGTTGTTTCCCACAAATGGATTGACAACGTGACAACATGTTGTTTGCAATATCAGTTTGTTTCAATGTTGTTTGCCAACATGTTCCAAACTGGAATCCCGCCAAAAGATTGGCAACATGTTGGCACCTGTTCATGCCCACTCGCGGCAATCAAGGGCGGCAGATCATGCGAAAACAGGCTTTCAGGATCACCATTGGTGTGGACATGTGTGGACAATTGTCAGGACTTCTCAGGATCCGCCCCGTATCCGCACGCCCAACACCGCCCAACCACACGCAGGGAGTCATTGAAGATCGAAGACTCTTCTGGGCACCGCCGCCTCCGCTCGCGCAGCAGCGGGACGTTTCGCTCGGCAGGTACTCTTCCGTGGACCGTGCTGCCGAGACGCTGCTGCTCACCGACGCGTCCGCCGCGGAGACGGCGGACGCGCCGGCGGACGCGCCGGCGGACGCGCCGGCGGACGCTCCGGTGGAGCCCGAGCCGAAACGGCCCCGGACGGAGTGAGTGTTGGTGAGATGTGGTTGGGGCTCATGAGAGACCTTGGAGCCAAGAGAAACCCCCAAATTCCAAGATCTTGTTACATTTGGGATCATTTGGGATATTGTGATATACGTGTGCAATGTTTCAGGAATACTTCAGGGGTGCAGGCTGGCCTTCAATGCAGAGATTGTGGACACGCCCTTAAAATAGATGTGCACTTACCAGAAGTCTGAAGGCAGCTGTTGTCCGTGGCCAAAAGAGCTGCGCTGTTCTTTGTGCTCTCCAGAACACAAACAGCAGCTGGAACATGTGCGCAGAGGTGCAAGGACAAACCAAAATTCAATTGCAATGGCACAATGTTCCATGGACTTGGGTGGACATGTTGTTATATGTGTGTACAGTGGGTAGCAGCCAGGATTCGTCAGTGTCCAGCTTGGCTGGTATACATAATGTGCTTCTGATATTCTGTTGACCCTCCATCAATCTCCGGGAGGCTTTTGATCACATCAATCTCAGGGAGGTGCTGCGGATGTCGAACAAGAACCAGGGACAGCATCGTGTCCATGGCACGCATGCATAGTCGATTGGCACCCCCGATGGCAGGATAGTTGAGTGGGGACGAATAAGAACGTCCACGTCCACTGGTATCAGTATCAACCAGTAACTTCTACCAGGTGAACCATTTTTTTTGCATGGTTTTGAAGGCCCCTGGTACCAGGTGAACTCACGGAAGCTGATTCTGGCCCAGTCTTTGGCATCTTTGCCTAGCAGAAGCCACCTCACAGCCTCACTCCACGTGCCACCGAGCTGCGAGCTCGGTGGGTTCAGAGAATGGGAGGAGGCCGGTGATGCAGAAGTTCGAGCCATGGGTCGACTGTCATTTAGGTATAGCAGGGCTAGAGGTCAATTAGTGGTATAGTAGGGCCAGGGTCAATTAGTGGTTTATCATGGTTTATCAGATGACTCAACAAAAAGGGTGTTTGTTTGTCCTTCCAGCAGTCAATCAATTTGCCTGGCTCTTGCATCCAACACGCAGAACTGCCATAGCCTGATGGAAGAATCCTCAGTGTAGTCAACACCTTGGAAGAGCTATGCTGCATGACCGGTCCCATGGTACTCCGCCAATGCAGGGACCGGCGCAAGAAAAGAAGGGCACCAGCGCAGGGTTCCCACTACCTGTTTGAGGGGAAGGGCCCGGAAGGGCAGTAGGTTTTTGACCTGACTGAGCTTGGGGCGGCAAGTGTTCAAGCGAGCATCATCCTGGCTTCATTCCCAGACCATCCATGGGACTGACACATTTACCTGCATTGGGGTGGATTTGGGGGGGGGTCAATGTACAATAGGCATGTATTCTGTTCCATCCTTCTCGCCACCAGTTTGGGAGACTCCAATTTCAACTGTCTCTTTCTTCAGTACCCACGGGACAATCCTAGGTGGCGACCAGTCCTTAGTGAACTGGTGCAAAAAGAAGCCCGCCAGCTCTTCGAAGTGGAGGAGCAATTGATAGAACACCCTCCCTGCAACAGACATGCTTTCGTAGAGTTTCCCAGTGTCCCCCTGTTTCTCATGGTTTCTTCCCGGGGCCATGTCACGAGGGGGCCATGATTTCTCCCAGGGAAAGGCCAGATCTGAGTTCCATCGCATGCCAAGTTATTGGATTATTTGATGATATGTGGATGTATTTGGTGCAGCGCTTGGACCCAAGTCCACCTCCCACCGCTCCCTACCGTCCTTGACCTCCGCTCTACGTTCGCTTCACCGTCGAAATCGCTTGCCAGAAGCGCTTGTCGCAGCAGCGCGAAGTCTTCGAGCAGCAGCTTTCGCAGCTCCAGGCTCCGCGTGACGCGTTCGGGTCAGGGTCAGACAGCATTCTTGAGAACGTGCCGGTGCCAGCGTCGTTTTTTGGGGTCTTTGGGGATGTATTGGTGTTGTTTGTTTTTTTTGGTGCGGCCATCAATCCCTACGGATCCAAGTACCTTCTCAGCGGGTGATTTGAGACACTGTTATGTAGGTTTGGAGGATTTCAAATACCTTCTGAGAAGGTACTTGGATCCCCAAGGGAATGCAAGGGTGCTTTTGTTTTTTGATGTTTTTTTGGATTCCGATCCAGATCGACCCAGATCGATGAAAGCCAGGAAAGATGGAAGTACGAAGTACGCGAAGATGAACATCACAATTTAATTTGGGGTCCCAAATCTCCTGGACGTGCGCCGTGTCTCAGAAGTGTTTGGTCGTTTCTGAGTTAAACATAGTTAAAACATATCTACTACTCCGGAGTTTTTGCGCAAAGCAGAAGGGAGTTAGGGAGTTGAGCTGGGGCTGCGGTGTCATGACCATGACCAACTCCCATGCTGCGGAGCCATTGACATTCAAACCTATCTCAACCAATCAGTCACTATAGCGATCATGATGCAGGTTGGCCGAGGATTTTTGTCCTAAAAGTTGCAGCGGGTGACCTGTCAGCTTTCATCAGAGAACTGCGTGGTGCTGCAGCGACTTTTTGCCGCTCAACACCATTGCTGGATAAGCCACCCAAAACAATCCAATGTAGTGTAGTTGCCACGTTTCAATAATACCTTAAATAGATCGTCTAAATGGATCTTAATTAATGGACAAGTAACCTACTATAGTGATCAGGTTTTCCTGGAGCTGTGGGTCTTTAGACCACAGGCCTTTTCGACCGTCTTCTGCTGCCTTCGACCGTTCTTCGGCAGGCGGAGACCGAACGTGCTCAGGAGGAGAGGATGAGATTGGAGGCGATGAGATACTGACCGATGAGGGAGAAGTGCCAGGATGTGTCAATTCCATTACAATCCGTGCATTGCGCACAGTGCTGGCCGCCATGTGCAGAGGTGTCTATCAAGATTGGATCATAGGATCAATGAACAATACACTTGATTTCATAGTATGCATTGATACATACATGACGGTAGTGATATTTCATGTAAGGCTATGGGACATGCCACCCCTTGACATCCCTGGTTGACTGCTGGTGTTTCAATCAGCAAAGTCCAGACTTACCACTCAGACATCCTGCAGGCACAAGGATGCTCCGAACCCAAAGCACCTTGCGGAACCTTTGCAGGGACCCATTGTTGAAGGAAACTGGGTCGCTTGAGGTGCTCAAAGTTTTTGGTACTTCTGGTCCATGAGCCTCTGGATAGTCGAGCTCCCACCCTTGACAGGAGGAGGCTCAAGCTGAAGCTCGCCGAGAGGCGTCCCCGCACACGTGTTTGTGCGCACATTTTGTGACGGTGCACGTACGGGTGACGAGGACGATGAAGAGGATACTTTTCGAGGGATTTCTTTTCGAATCCGCTAAGCCAGTTCTTGTTACGATGTTTGTTTGGTGGTGCAAAAGAATGGTTACGAGTTTCCAGTCATGGGGGAGTTACAATAACGGAGAGAAAAACAAACACGGGTGCACCAGAATCCTCTCGACTTTGGGTCTGAACATCGACGATCCTTGGATTGGAACTCTTGATCTTCAGCATTTTATCTTTTGGCGACTAGTGGCTCCTGGCCTTACTACTAGCAGCAATTAGCTGGTAACAAAGGGCATCGCTACTAGGAGCAAGGACGCTACTAGGGAGTCGTTTCGGGCGAGCTCAGCGCCGGACGATCGGCTGCTCAGCCGCGGTCAGGGAAGGCCGGGAAGGAATTGATCCCCCACCCAGGGGAAGGATGCTAAGGCAGGCAGGTCTGCTAACAGGTAGGACCTGAAGGAAGAATTGTCCCGGCTTTCTGATTTTCATTGGCACAGAAGAACCAGGTGATGTATCGCATATTGTAACACGCTGCCTATGATGAGTCAGGATTTGTTGTTACCAGCAAGTTGGGAGTTACCAGGATCTCTAAGTGATGCATTTGGCAAGCAAGCAAGCAAGTCAACGATCAACATGTTGTTGGGGATGTCCCCCTCATCCCCTCCCAGTGTCCTTTGTGGCAACAACGGTCGACCCACCCAATGGCCCCAGCATGACCAAGCCGCCGGACGATCGTGCACCGGGCCTTGCTTGTCGCTTCGGCCCAGCCAGCCCCAAACATCCTAAGGCTCCAATCGTTCCGTACCTCGCTTTGAGGGAGACCTCCAGAGGAGGGTATGACTGGACCCTCCAAACTCACCCCAGCCACCTTTCCCAGAAGGTACGACCGGAGTTCTAAGGGTTTTTGGGAAGTGTGTGACCCCAGCCCGCAGGAGCTCCTGAGGGCTGCCAAGGCGAAGTCAGGGAAAAAACGCCCGGGACCGTGAGTAGAAGACAAATGAAAGACGACATCAATCGCAACACCCCAAATCTGACCTTTCCCTAGGGCTCCAAGGACCTTCTAAGAAGGTGTGGGGTGGGTTTAGAGGGTCCAAATACCTTCTGGGGAGGTACTTGGAGCCTAGGGTTTCTGTTTTGCTTATACTAGGTGATTGAAAAGGGGTCTTGAGAAGGGGTCAATGTACTGTAGGTAAACATTCTACATTCAAGTGTTTGGGACATGCTGTTGAAATCCGTTGAACATGTTTACCGAAAGCGACCCAACAATATCATTGAAGCATTTTTAGTTTTGGTTAGTTTTTGGGAGACCTGATCATATGCAGGGAGGGATTTGACCTGCAAGGGTCCACCAATTTGGGAAGTGTTAAATCCCAGTTGGCCAATGAATGGCTTGGGACAGAGACTTGGGGGACAGGTCGAGAGACTGGGCCGACTTGGCAGTTTCCGACGCAGTTCAGAAGGGTGTTAAAGCACTGTCGAGACGCAGAGGGGCAGAAGGATCTTGGATGTGCATGATTGTCACAGACTTCTTGGGACGGGAAGTGGTGAGAGTCATGATGAGTCATGACTCTGAGCGAAAGAAACAAGACACTGGCTTCACAGACACAAGTGCCTTTCGGTCGGGAAAAACACACACAGGATCCAACAACGACAGCTACCACCGGCCGTGTGTTCTCCTCTCACATGTTCAGAGGTACTTTTGACCTCTCCCATATCCGGATCAGGGCAGTCCCCAATTCCATGGCTCTTGCTGCGAGAAGTTCACCAAGAGAGGTGAAGTGACCTCAAAAAGGACCCTGAGCTACCACCAACTGTGTGTTTTTTGGGGATTTTGTTCACACACCTTCTGCAGTGCACAGAATGACCTTCCCCAAATCCATCAAACCCTCCGCCGCAGAAAGTTCAACCCGGCCATGCCACTAGCGAAAGCCCAACTCTGGTGGGCTCTACTCTCGCGCGCGCGCGCGCGACAGGTGATGCCGAAACTCTCCTCCGATCAGGAGCACGGCCCTGTTGTTTTGGGGTGCTGGTTTCCGATGTTTCCGTTTGCGGGGGAGCACGGTTTCTTCAGAACGTCGCGGAAAGAGAAAACCCCAGTGCCGCACTCGGATCGTCCGCACTCGGGGCGTTGGACCCTTCTAAGTGCCTCGCGGCGGTTAGACCCGGTCCAGTCGGTCTGCTGGTGCGCTGCTGCTCTCTGGACCACCTGAGTTGGTCCACTGCAGCTTGGAACCCCAAGCCACCCCAAGCCACCCCAAGCCCAACCCTCCTGAGTTGGTCCCCACTTCTGATGTGTGATGCCCTGTAAAAGAGGTGACACACAGCAAGCGAGAGACGGGGCCCCCGAGTCTTTTTACGCAATGGTCCACCTGTTGACACCAGCTTTTGGAGGTCAAATAGATACAATATACCTGGACCTTCAAGGGGTATGCAATGGAGGTCTCTTAGTAGTGTAGGCGCTTCCATTGGTGACCTCTTTGAAGGTGCCGGTATGAATTCATTATTAAACTATAATGTTCAGTGCATTTGTGGAGGGTTGATGTTTTGGGATCTACACACATGACATACTCGGCATTTGGGTGTGTAGACTAGTCTATTGACTTTGGACTGGCTCCAGTTGCGTTCTCCTTATCTTCGACTTTGCACCCCGGAAAGCCCGCCACCCCCCAAGTGATACTGTATATCACCTCAAACCCTGGATCCGGAGCTCGTTTTCTACTTTTTGGGCCCAAACCCAGACACTTCATGTATGACTATACATTGACCCTTTTCGACCACCCCAATGTAGATAGATATGCTATATATTCTTGCACATTAATCAGTGCTTTACTTCGCTGGATATCTAGTGGTTCAGATATGTGTGTTTTCCACCTTTACCTGGTATGATTGAACCCACTGACCAATCTGTTAGAAGATTGAGTTGAAACCACCAACCAGTCCCAGACACTCCATGGGACTGCCATATATGCCTACATTGGCCCCTTTTCAGCCACTCCTTTCAGATGGCACTGGCACCCCATGTCCTTTAGATAGGGGTTCCAGAAAAGCACCAAACTGGGGGGGATTGTGCCATCATGTGCCATCTATTCTGAAGCCACAGTAGCTACCCCGTTCTAGTGGGCACGGACCACGACCGCAGGAGGGCGTCAGCGCCCTCCAGGGCGACTTCCGCACGCTGCCGGCGGCGGCCTGGCAGACACTCCACGCGCGCTTCGCGGCACAGAAAGTGCCGGAAGTGGAGGCCCAGGGAGGATGGAGGTGAGCTGGGTTGGTTGGATTTTGCGAAATCATTCCAGGAGAAAAGCACAACGATTTCAGATGAGTTGCAAGATGTTTCTTCTATGGTTGGTACCTGTTGACACTATGAAAGCAGATGTGTTGCAGCTTAGGGGAGTGTACTTGGTCAAGGTAGGTTCACAATCTCAGGCGAGTAGAATTCCATGAAAAAGCAAGCATGAGTTTGATCAGGCGACTCCGCGGGTCGGTCTTCTGTCCCACGATGATAGGCCTAGGCCTAGGCCTTTTGATTCTTCTCCTGTTTGTCAAGTCACTTCTGTGGCGCGGAAGCGAAACATGCGGGGGAATGAATGAACTGACTAACTACTGTAACTAACCAACCAACCAACTAACCCCGCGGTTTCAAGATGGGGGGCCCCGGAATCCACATATATACCAAGACGGTGCCGGTGCCTCGCGGCCCGCGGCGCTATATCGCCCTTGTGCGTTTGGCTGGCGCCACAGCATGGTGCAGTTATAGTGCCGTGCCCATGCTTTGGGTATTGCCAGCAGGGGGAGCCAGGAATCAGTCGATCACTGCGGCGTCTTGTCGTACGAACGAGGAACGAATGGGTTTCGTTCCCCTTCGGCAGGCCACGTTCCTCCATATTAAACCTTCCATACCCACGGACATCTGTGCACACACCCCTCATCACCTCACAGCGCAGCGGGGAGAGTCCCAGGTGGTCGCAGGGACACATGTGCGACGTGACCAGCGGTTCAATCGTGAAGAGAACGATTCATCCCGTGTGCATTGTGACCAGCGGCCAATCGTGCTTTTTGGAGAACAGCAGGATTTTGATGGATTTTGAATCCCTGCCCTCGATTCTGTAGATGTGGCGTCGCAGCTTCTTCTGACAGTAACTGGTCGTCTTCCAAATCAGCTGGCCCGCTGGTCGAAGTTGTGTACATGAAACCAACGAACGGTTTTGAATGGAGCGAGCAATTGGTTGCTTGCGTAGTCAGCTGCCCATGCATATTGTTGGGAAATTTGAAGTAGTAGAAGTTTGCCACACTGCAGTAGCCGGTCACGGGCTTGCTGCAGCTCCTTGCGGCAGAAGCCGGAAGAAGGTGCTTCAGTCGGCCGGGTACCTCCTTCGGAGGATGGCCGCACGAACCTCAGCGAGTTCGTGAGTGTTGGGAAATTTGAAGAGGGCCACGGGCCAAGCTTCCCATTTCCGTGCCGGTTGGCATAGCCATCAGCGGAATTTGGGCTGAGGCCCATGGAGAGAAAAAGCCAGGAATCTATTTCGACTATGGCTCTTCCAGATGAAACGAATACATAGTCCTTAGGCTTCGTGATCGACTTGGCGCATGTTGATGGATTTCAACCACTGGACGGTCGCCCTGGATTTGGGTCAGGGAGCTTGTTCTATGATTTTCAGAGAGGTCCAAAACAATGGCCCCATCTTTTGACTTTGTGGACCAAACAGTGTACCATGATTCTCTTCCAAACCAATCATTTTTTTGGGCCCCCTATCCCCACGCCACTATCACGCCATGACTTGTTTCCAAAGCTCATAGAGATGGACATCGTTACTTCCATGTTGCCTGTGGGCATCACGGACATCTGTGACATTCTGCGTGCTTCATGCCTCACCTGTTGCATTGGAAAAACGACTGCGGTCGCCCTCCAACCATGTCCGCTGCATCGAGGCCGCCCCATCCGGGGCACCCGCACCTGGGCCCGCTGTGGCGACCGCGTTGGGCGACTTCAGAGTGTTGCCTTGGGAGGCTTGGGAGCGGATGCATCAGCGCTTCAGGCGCGGTTTGAAGGAAGTGAAGACCATGGGCACAGCCCATGGCAGCATTTGATTGCATGAATTGCATGTGGGCAATTTTGATGATATTTGAGTCAGCTTTAAGATCTTTAAGGGAAATATAGGCCAGCACCATCTGAATGAACACCCGTGCATTCCCCAACGCAAGGGTTTGTGAGCGATCTTTTTACAGATCGATAGGTCACGATAGTTGCAAGCAGAACTGGCTGTCAGTCAAGGGACTTACAATCCAGGCATGTGTTTTTACAGGACATCCTCCGGGCCCACTTGGACATCCTCCGGACCCTACAGGACATCCTCCGGACCCACTGTTTTTGGAATGTTTTTGATATCAAAAGTCGTGAACCAAGTCTTTAAGTTCGAGAGTGCACGTCAACTTGACCCGAAAGGACTGAAAAAGACTCCTTTGCAAACCTGGCCTAAAAGACTATATCCGGTGACGCAGGGGCGACCATCTGCTCTTGCGAGACATCCCCTATGCTTTCCCAAACCATCCAATCGTCGTACTTTCTCAGGTTGTGTACGACTACACCCTCCAAACCATCCTTTTTTTGTCCACAGCGTCGAACACATCAAAGCTGAGGTTTGCTACGACCGACCAGATCCCTATATATAGCCTAGTAACAAGGGCATCGCTACTATAGTAACAAAAGGAACCGCTACTGGTAGCAAGAAGCTGCTAGGGGCTCCTGGCCTTACTACTAGCAGCAAGGACGCTACTAGGGGCTCCTGGCATCGCTACTGGTAGCAAGAAGCTGCTAGGGGCTCCTGGCCTTACTA
>CAXAMN010028672.1:213667-275874 GCA_963970005.1 Durusdinium trenchii
GTAGCAAGAAGCTGCTAGGGGCTCCTGGCCTTACTACTAGCAGCAAGAACGCTACTAGGGGCTCCTGGCATCGCTACTGGTAGCAAGAAGCTGCTAGGGGCTCCTGGCCTTACTACTAGCAGCAAGGACGCTACTAGGGGCTCCTGGCATCGCTACTGGTGGCAAGAAGCTGTTAGTTATAAGGTTGGATCCAACCGCCTTCGCTTGCGAGGCCCGCCAGCGCGGTGGCCTCTGTGACCGTGCTCAGCGAGTCGAAGACGTGCCAGTCGGAGGCACGGGCGGCGGACGCGGAGCGGCGTCCAGCCGCGCGGTTCGGCGGTTTTGGATTTCGCCCTCGGTGCCGGTGTATTTAGAGGAAGGATCATGGGGATGGAGCGTTTGATCAAACATGGTTCACAGGGCAGATTGGGTCTGTCAACATGCTGAGGGTGGTGAATGTATTTGACGTCGTGACTTCCAAGGTCTTCATGAGCCAGAGGATTGTGATCCAAAATTACATGATAGAAACATAACTCATCCGGCCGATCGATCGCGTTGAGGATTGGGTGGAACATAGAAGCAACCAAAAAGCGAGCTGTGTCGTTCGATCTTTGTCGCTCGTTGCACGGAGTTTGGGGTTTTGGACCTGCCCAGAATGAACAGGTGGACCCGCAAAGGTATGCCTTAAAGTCAACGGAACTTGATTGGTTTGTGGACCATGGGCGCTCGCTGGGGGGAACCCCCACACGGTCGGTCGAAAGAATGTGTCCGTGTTTCGAAGCAGTGGGGCGGAGATGAACATGAGCCGGATGAACCATGAGCGTGTTTGTGTGTCGGTGTCTGAACAAGACGAACCCCTGTCCAGAAGGGATGGCAGGTCCCCAGGTATGGCAGGCTAGCTACAGCATGCTACTAGGTACTCCGCAGGTTCTGCGGGGCATCGCCTATCCTTGAGGGCCAACGATGTCGATTTGGAGCAATTCTGCAACGGCGTTCCAGTTATTTCCATCAGGTTAATCCCCCCCAGTTATTTCCATCGATTTCCATCGTACACTCTAAGCATCTCCAAGAAACCGAAGCCCGGGCGTTGTGTGCTTCCGTGAAGTCCCCAGGTACCGGCGACGTCCCAACAAGCGCTCGTGAAGCTGCAAACTCAGTGATGGAGCGAGGTGCGAAGCATCAAGGTCCAAGCGAGGAAAATGGGTTCAGACCAGCTGTATGGACACTTGGACCAGGTGATCAAAATCGCCTGAAAGAAATCACAAGTCCCAAGACCCAAGTCCCCAGTCCCAATCCAACAAAAAAGAACACATAAAGCCTTTAAGAGAACCCAGATCCACTACAGTATGTCCTTTCACATTCGCACCTCTTGGTCCCTCTCCTTCTCCCAGGCCTGCCGAAAACGCACGCCCAGCACACCTGAGACCCTCCGCCACGCCCTACATCTCCCGGCGACGCCGGTGACGGGGCCACCGGTGACGCGGTGGGAATGGAAGGTCCATGCAGACAGGACACCCAGAGAGAAGGATCGCGGTACATCCTGGGAATATAAAATGATTAATAAACATGTGAGTACCAATGGTGTTTGTTTTTTTGTTTAACATCATGGAGAATGTTCAACCCTTCACTCGGGTTGAGGCACCTCCGAGGTGGAGACACCTGGTGAGGTTTGCTCCGCACGGGGACAGCGCTGCGCGACGTATATCGCTTCGATGGAGAACCGCGCTGGCGCTGTTTCGAGGAAAAGGAGTGAGGCTGCAGGGGACATCGGTGGGTACGCTATAGTTCTAAGATATTCTAAGTCTCACCCAGCATCCAACACTCCGCGTTCGATTGTTGTTGAGCCCTAACAAGTTTGGTGACCTGGAGGATGCTAGACCTGGAATAGCAGGGAGTTTGTGTTTGGACCCTACATGGCCAGAAATACCCAAACTTTAAACCATCCCTTCTCGCCCCAGTTTGTGAACCTGTCTCAACGGCCTGGGCCATCCCCCTTAACTGAGTGTAAGAAGAACCACAACATACTGCAGCCACGAGCTGGGGAGCACCATGCAGCTGCTTCTGCGAATCGGTGTGGCACCTCACTACGCAGAAATGGCGTGGTTCTCGTGGTTCGAGATCCAATAACAACACTGATCAACTTTTTGTCACTGGTGTTAATCTGGTTATTTTACTGTCCCAATGTTCAAAGAGGAGGTGTTGGCCGAGGCTGTAACATAATCAATCATAATCATACATACAGTCATATGTCTCCACCAAGAGGCTGTTTGTTGATGAATTCATGTTGGCCAGAGCCTTCCCAACAAATATCAAACACATGTTGTAAGGTTTCTGAACCGATCCACTTGGGTCATTTTGGATTGCAGAAACCTTAGAAATGAAATTGCAACGGCGCTGATAAGGTTGCGGCGGGGAGCTCGTTTCAAGGCGGATCGGACACGGCTGAGGTCACACACGAGGGTCGTCCACTGCGGATGCTGAACGAGATCGAGTGCGCCCTGCCATGGGAGATCGTGGGAGCCACCTTTGGATGCTGAAGCTGTGTGCTGAGTAGAGGGCCGGGGAGCAGATGGTAGAGGAGGACTGTAGTTGGGCTCTAAAGCTGAGAACTAAGACAAGAATACATGAAGGTGTCACAGGGTTCCTGAAGATCGATTCAATTGAAGAGTCTGTGGATTCTCCTGTGCTCAAGGCTGCTCACCCACAAATTCCATGCGAGGCTTCTCTGGGCCAGGACACCCTGACCGTCTCCAAGATACCCGTGGTGGCTCACTAGATGTGATCCATGGACGTGTCAATACTAGATGGGGAGTCCCTTCTAGGGCGGGCCCCCCCTTGGGATATTAAAGTAATCTAAATTCTAAAATGAGATGAAACATCTTGAAAAGTCACGACCCTCAATTTGCGATCCCAAGACCTCATCTCAAGACCCTCATAAGACTTGACTGTTCATCACGACCCTCCAGACCCTCATGTCCCTGAGTCATGCGCCAAAGCTGTCGCCTGGGTCACCGCACCCGGTTGTCACGCCATTTCTCACGCCGCTGCGCAGGTACATCACGCCAAAGCTGTCGCCCGACGAGTCAAATGGGGTGGGTGAAACGAGATGGAGAGTGTTCGAGAATAGCGGAGAGGGGGGTTCTCATTGGACTGCACTTTTGCCGTGGTCTTCATCATCCAGGTCAGGAATTGGGATGTGAAGAGGCCTCTCCACCAGTGGCAGTTCCACCGCCTCAGGACGAAAGAAACCCTGAAACACGAAGCATCCCTTAAGCTAATGCATGCCATAAAGCATGTGAAATCCGGAATCTGTGATAAGAAAAAGAAAAAGCCTTTAAAAGTATACGTAAAAACACCGGGAGACTATGTGATGCGTTAACTTGAAGTTGGTGCGGGTTCATCCTTCTCCTCATTTGATCGGGGCACTCCGCCCCAAAGACCGGTTTTCGTGAAAACACCTCCTTCATCCAAACCCGTCACTGTCCGATGTCGAGACCCCTTCGTTGGCCTCGCCTCAGGTGGGTCAATGAGTGGATCACGAACCGAATTTGGCGCGTGGATCCCCTCACTGGCCATTGCGAGATGCAGGCCTCACGGCCGCCCGGAGAGCGGATGCGATGCGCACAACGCTTTCGCGTTCGTGTTGAGAACGAGTGTGCGGAAGACAGAGGGATGGAGAGCGCAGCGCGGGCGCCCATGTGTGGTCATGCGGGCGCCACGTGAGTGGATCTTGAATGAACTTGGAGATGTGCTACTTGACCCGATAACTGCGGGAAATTGATGATGCATACTTGTCAGATCTTGTCAGTAATCAATATATGCTTAATCACGTTTGGTCCAATTTGGGACCTGCCCTCCTTTGGTTGCCTGGACCTCCACGGTACTGCCGAAGACTGCTCCAAAAACATGCCACCGCATGAGCATTGCCACCTTTGTCATGATGATTATGATGAACTTTGTTGTTGCTGTGGTGGTTGAGGGTGTGGTGGTTGGGGTTGTCGGGGTTGTTGTTGTGGTTGTGGTTGTTGTTGTTGTTGTTGCTGTGTGTCACTTGTTGTTGTCGTCGTCGTGGCTTAAGCCTGCTCTAGTGCAATTGATTTGCGATCGCACCCTGCGAGTCTCTTTTTACAGGAACTGTGCTCAGTAGAACGACTCTCGCATAACTCGCTGCAGTAGTGGAATCGGGGAAGCTGGCATTGCAGCCGGACAGTTGCCACTAATGCGCACTGATACGTATACAAGTTGCTCTTCGACCAACGAGAGGCGGCCCCGCGGCCCTGGAGTGCAAGTTTCCGAGCAACGGCATGTGCAGAAACTGCCCGGCAACCTTGGCTGCGCTCTTCCTTGGAGTGTCAAGCTGCTGTCATGGTAGCAGACGAAACACCACAGGTGTGGGTAGTGGGTTCAGATCGACGATCACACGCAAGTGCTACTTGGAGGTGGGTTTAGCTCGTCGGGGAGGAGGCTCCAAGGGTGGATGAGGTTCTTTTGGCCTCTCTCCACAAGGGGGATGTCATCGCCTGCTAGGGCTATACTGCCCGGGGACACCTTATTTTGTATATGTGTCGCCACTTTAGACTGCCGCAGGCTTGAGGCTGCACCTGCGGGTTTATTGCAGCATGTGGTTGTGTACGCAATCCTGGACAATCGCTCCGTGTACTCACGGCTTGTCGTGGACTACAAGCCTTTCGAGCAATTGAAGGTGATCCTCAGGCTGAACAACAAACAGCTCCAGACTCTGTTTGAAGCTGCCGGAGTGGATGTCCATGTGGGCTTTGCCAATGGCTGGTGCCATATGAGTCTTAACTTATTGTTTAAGTTTGCCTTTTTCTGATGCTTAACTTGGATTTCTGACAGTTTATGGGTCATGGTCATGGTTCTGTGGAGTTATAATGAATTATCTACCCGCAGATCCTGCTCCACCTCCTTCCACCAGCCTTGCGCCGCTCAGATCGACATCGGAAAGCTCCACAAGTGGCGAGGCCACCGGCGCGGCGGGACCGACCTTCTGAATGCTGGAACAATCTGAAACATGTTAATCGTTCATATTCTAAGTCAACTGCCCGGTCTTGTGAACAGCTCAACAGCTCAGGAATCTTAGGAGCTTGCTTTTCACTATCGTTTTACAACTCCTATCTCATTTTTACCTAGTGTACAATTCTTTGGAGAAGGCTCACAATGACTGGAAGCACTAGGACATACTGCCCGCCGCTGACTGATTGCACGGCTTGCACGCTCCAGTCGCTTGAGACAAGGGGCTAGCTTCAAACGCCGGCTCCCAGCGATGATGCTGAAAGTTTTTGGTCTCCTTGGCGCAGCCAGCAAGACCCATAGCAAGGCCCTACAACCTGCTAACCTGCCTCGTCGTTCTCCGGTTCCTCAACTTTGTCTTCATCATTTGCCTTGTCAGGAATCACAAAAAACAGATTCCATCAAGGCAAAGTATATATAGAATTCCTACATCCTACATGTCCTTTGTCCCAAAGGATTTTAAATCCTTTGACAATAGGATTTCAGGTTGGCAATGTCGTCAGTGACCTTTGCAGATGCTCGGGCCCTCCCCCTGCATCCCCAACACATGTCTCGTAGGTGCCTCCCCAACGTCTCGGGCGAACACAAATGAAGACACAACTCCCAGGGGCCCAACAAACCATTAAAAAAAAGAAAACACACATTTCTTCCCCAAGCAAACACTTGCAAACACATATTTTGTTTGTATGTGAAAAACATAGTTCAATGTTTTGAGTCCACTGGTCAGTACGCATTCTGGAGAGGTACCTGTCCTTTGCTTCGCCAGGTCAAGCAACGCCGAATGGCACCTCGGCTGATGGGGTCGAGGGTTCGGAGGGCAAATCGGGTGTGCATGTCAAGAACTGAGTCAAGCATTGATGTTTGAAGTTCTGGTATTGATAGGAGATGATAGGAGCAAATCAATCTGAAGGGAATGCAAGATCTTTGGTGCGGTGTGGGTGGTCTGTGTTTGGGGGGTACGCTCAGCCCATGAGACTCCATATCCGCTCATTTACATACGGCATGCCTCGGAATGCAGGTGACAAATGGACTGAGAAAGAACTGAAGTCCATCACACATGGTCTTTCGATGCTGTGTTGCTGGGGAGACTTGGAAGGGACCGACCTCGGTGATCCTGCCACAGGCCCTGCCGTTGAGTCTCATACCCCGCCGTTTGCGGGAAGGTCAGGACACACGATGTGCCCTCGAACCGGGCACAGCAGGGAAGTCGCATGAACGAAGCTCGGTCGACGTCATCTGCGGCCGATGCGTCCGTTTCCCCGAAGAAAACCCTTGGGGCACCAAGCGAAGCTTGGCGCCTCGAGAGGTATGCAATGTATGCATGGAGCTTGTGACCTGGAGGTGGCGCCCGTTCAGCTGCCTGAGCTGCCGATGTGGACGTTCCGCACCTGAGGCATTGCCTACTCTCCTTCTCTGGGAGCGGACTTGCTACTGGTGGGCGGCCCAGTTGTGGGTCCGCAGGACCTTGGCACAACATGGATGGACGGAGGTGTGTTTTTGGTGAATGAAGTTATTTTTTGTGAACGCATGTGAAGGTCTGCTATATAGAAAGGTGCTGGTCTCGATGGCAGAGGATTCCAGAGGATTCATGTTGGTCTGCGTGGCGGGCGAATTCACCCTCATTTGGTGAGTCTTTCAATGCTCGTTTCTCTAAGGTCACCGGCAAGCTTTGGCCACTAATCTTCTCCTTGCGCTTCAAGGTGACAGGCGAGTGACGAACTCGCAGCATCAATTCTTCGATACGAATTCCGCAGCGCATCGATCGGGGTTGCTTCACTTGCTTCACTTCGAGCATCCCAATGGGTTACCCGACCGGTTTCTGGTCTTGGGGATATACTCTCAGCAAAGTGTATAGCTGGCGCTTTGATGCTGTGCCCAACATCGAAGTAGCATGGGGGATTGGGGCCGTTGTGATTGCTGCATCGAACCCACGCCCCGGCCGAACCCCCACGGGTCGGGTACCGAACCGCGGAACGCGGCCAGACTTGTGTGGCGGCCAAACCCAGTCGGTACCGGGACTCAGAGAGATGAGTTTCCGAGTCAACAAGTTTTGGGGATTGGATCTCTGAGAGTGGTGAAACCCCACCAGGTGAAAAAAAAGAACTGTTTGTTGAGCGAGAAAGAACTAAGAACTGCAACAAAAACACATGCACCTTTTTATGGTCTGTTATTTTTTTTTTGTGTATACTGTATACTGTATGATGTGTAATGTATGTGTGTTTGATATTATGTTTCTTTGTTTTTTCTTTTCCGATTAGACTCTATGGATGCTAGTCTGAACTGGTTGCGCATGGTGAGGAAAAGTGTCAGTCAACATGCTGGTTTGTTTTCTTTATTGGTCATGTATTTCGCAGTTAACATCGTTTTCTTATCGATAGACTATGCCCAGTCAATTTGTGGAAGGAAATCCAGGACGACACTATGTACTATACTCTGACAGATGTCATCCCCTACCGGTGGTCAGTTGAACCTCGATGAAATCATACAAAAACACCACGAAGATGAGGTTTTAAGGACCAAGTTTGGACCTGGGGTCAGACGGGATCCATAGGGCCATCGGCCATAGGGATTGTTTTGCTTGGATGATCTGGCAACCTGTGTGAGCTGGGAGGTGGGGAGGAAGAGAAGGTTTTCCAAGCCACTTGGAAATTGATCGAACCTCAGAGAATCATGGGAGCTTGTTCGGTTTTAGAGGTTGGGGTGAAGTTAAGTTGCATATTTCTTAAAAAACCGTCCAAATGAGCCAAGTTCAACTGCTGACCATTGCGTTGCCCTAAAAACCACTTGCGCCTGCAAGACCAGACCGTTCCTGCCTAAGGTCACTTGCCCATCGGCTCCTCCATCCGCCTGTTGGCACAACACCAACCCGCTCACCGTCCCAACCCCTGTGGCGCCGCTGGCGCCGCTGGCACCCGTGGCACCCACGGCGAAACCCACGGCGCTCGCGGCGACGGAGCCACCCGACGCATCACCGGTGGCGACACCGGTGGCGACACCGGCGCCGGTGATCAACATGTCGGAGATGACGGACCTCTCGAAGCTGCCCAAGGGGCTGACGGTGGCCTGGGGACACAGACTGGGAGGAAGATTTGGATGAGTCTGAAGATTAGCTTTTTACACAGGGCTTTGGACATGTGAGTGAAAGCTTTGGAAGGCGGTGCAGGTGTTCTTGTTGTTCTTCTGTGAAAGGAGCGTGCATATGAGCCGAGCAGTACTGTTTTCCTTTGCAACAAGTGGTTCCTTGTTCCTTGTGGGGTTTGTGGAGATAGCAGTGGCCCAACGTTGTTTAGGTGGCATTGGTGTTCTGTTGGAAGCTGTTGTTTGATTTTTCTGTTTCCCAAAAGGTTGAGGAGCCACAGACAGCCGTGCAACTCATTGGTAAATGAAGGACCGAAAGACCTGTGCCACCGGCAGATAGAACATGATAGAACCTGGACTAATCATTATCTATCATTGAAAAGCAACATCTGGCCTTTTCTGATGGAATAGAGGGCAATCGAAGTTCTATACCCAACCACCCTGCTTGGTATGGAAGACACCAAAAGGCGAGGGTCTTGAGAGATGTTCATCCACCCTAGTGGCCCAATCTTTGGGCTTTGATCTCCAAACAAGATGGTGCCAGGGCCAGGGCCGCTGTCTCTATCCCTAGGGTTGTTACCATCCGACCGACACCCCTCATCCGCCAGCACCTTGTTCTGCTGAGATCTCAGCTTTGATGGGGGCTTTCCTCTTTTGCTTCGCGGGCGGAGCGGTGATTGTGATCCGCCAGCTGAGGCATGGGGCGTGCGCAGACGTTGTGGAGCGGCGTGCTCGCGCGTTTTCTCTTGCTGGAGATATGGGGAGCTATTCCAACGAAGACTGCAGGTTAGAAACATCGAAACCATGCACATCACTGGGTTTTGATTGGTATTTGAGTGCCGAAATCGGACCGTTCTTATTCATATCCTGTGAATGCCGAAGGGCATGGGCACCGTTGACAAATGTTGGTCCAAATATCCTTCGCACGAAGCTATAGTAGCTCAGATTTGCTATGATTCGCTTGTCAAGTGCTGGTTTGTGTTGACCCATTCCTGGGCTCAAAGTTGAGCATGCGTGACTGGCCTCAAGTGATTCATTTGTTTGAGGATGCAGCGACACTTTGGGCAGGTCAGTCTCCCTACAGCTAGAGTTCCCCCCCGGTTTCAAACGAACAGGACTCCTTGCTTCCCTATAAAGAGAGGTCTCCGGTGGGTCCTCCCTTCGCCGACCTACCGAGACTCCCCGGCGCGTATCGGTCTACCCGATCGGTCGACCGGATCGGTCGCCCGGTCGGTCGGAGGTCCAGAAGACGTGAGATGTTGTACAGACATCGCGTGGAGCAGACCGAGGACGCCTAAGATAGGCGGCGCAACCAAAAAAAAGCACCACGCGGGAGGGTGGGAAGACGGGGGGGTGGGAAAGACGAAAGAGACGACTCTTTTTGGGGGCTTTTTTTGGTGCGGGAATGTGGAGGAGATATTCAGTTAGGGGACCTCATGGATGTCACCATTTCGGCTATGGAGAAGGTTGGGAAAGCAACATTGGGTGGTGTTTGCTGCATGAAGTCGTAGAGTACAGCGTGGCCTTGCTTTTGTAGAAGGCAGAGTGACGGAGTGAAAAACCAGCTCAACTGTTAGTTTCATTGGAATAAGGGACATGCTACAGTCCCAAGGTGTCCCAGTGAAACACGACTGAGAAAAGTATTGCAAACAAGATGCCTTAAGAAGCTTTCAAGAGGACAGCTGAAACGCCACAATCCACATGCATGTTTGATACATTGAGAATCATTGAGAGATACTGAGTCCTTCCTCGATGACGCTTGGTGCTCAACAAGAGTTGCTGGTTCAACAGCAGTGGGACATGAGCAATTTGGAGGCCGACAACATCGTTTGGTCGAACGAACACCTACTCTCCATTCGAGTGGGGTCGGTGCGTGCTCCTTTCAGGGCGACACCCGCAGACCTGATGCTGGGTAGGGGGTCGGTGCATGACCTGTTAAAGGGACCTCCAATGGAAAGGGTTTTGATGATGTTTTGATTGGTCCGGACCCCCTGCCAACTGGAGGGTCCGTTCGGATTGGGAACCGGCTTCGTTCGGATGGTAGATGGTGCGTTCAGCAGAAATCTCCAGACTCTGGCGGACGTTTGGATATTATTGATCATTATTAGAATCCAAGATGATCTAAGATATCAAACAGGTACATAAATCAGCAAAAGGTCTAACCTTGGCGTAGGGGATTTGGCTTATTGAGCTTGTTTGTCCCTGTCACCGCCATTCTTTCCAGGCTCATAGGCTGTTTGTCTCACCGCTGATCGCGAGCGCGCGAGTGTCGCACCGCAGACGGCCCGACGCTTTACACTCCGTCGTGGTTGCTGGAGTGTGCGTCTCGGCGCAAGAGTGTTGCTTCGTGTGATTGAAGAGCTTCCCAAAACAGATGAACGATGATGAAAGTATGTTTGGCTTGATTCATTAGCTGGATACCCAAAGGTATGCAAACAATTGGTGATAGAAGGTATGCCATATACTCCACCATAGAGAGGGTTCAACATTTGTTTTACGTTTCTCCCAAGAGTTTCCCAGACATGCGACCGTTTGTGCTCACGCGACGGCCTTTTCTCCAAACATGTTACCGGATGCTGAACCATGTTCAGCTTGAACAGACACCGCACGGTCTGCGGTGTGACGGTCTGCGGTGTGGAGCGCAACTGGTGTTTCCTCAACTTGGAATTGAGGGAATTCAGGTATCACCAGCTCACGCGGCTGAGAACACCTCAGTCTGATCTTTCTTTCAGTGATTCAGTGTTTTTTCAGCAAACAGCCAGAGGAAATGGTGATTCTAAGAACTTCAAAGTGATGTGATGCTGTTAATGCGTATGCCATATACATTGATCTGTATTATCAATGTTGCCCAACCCCCGATAGAGGAACATAATGTTGCAACTGAGTGACACCTCTACCTACCCCCTGGGGAGACCCTGCAATTGGGCGCCGCTGTGCACCAAGGTCGATCAATGCAAAGTTCCATGCAGAGACTTTTGTCCAAAGTTGCTTCCAAACATTTGGCACAGGACGAAAGACAACATAGCGTAATGTCGCGGCATGTTGCGCGAAAGACGTCAGTGATGCCATTGAAGTTAGACGAAAAATTGAGAGCCAGTCTCCACCCCAATTCCTCGCTGCTTGGAACTTCAAAGAGGTGCAGTAGGATCTCGAAAAAGCGTTTGATCAATCCAAAATCGTGTTTCAAGAGCCCTTTGAAAGCTCCCTGTCAGAAATATGTTCCCCAAACCCGTCGCTGGATGACTGGAATCAATTCGACCGTCAGGACACGTTGCGGGAAGCTGCTTCCCTGGCCCGGCCTTTGGGATATCCTTCCCTCGAGGCCGAATGTGGCAAACACCAAACACCGGCATGGGGGGTAGCTATGTAGCTATGCTTCCTGCATGAGGCAGGTACGGTAGGACAGTAGGACCATCAAAAATGAATTTCACTTCCAAAGCCTCAATGACCTCTATTTTGGACCAACCAACTTCAAACAGACTCTTCTCCGCCTATCAAGAACAGAGGTCATGTCCTTGAGGTCTGGGCTCTAGGTATACAGGTCCTTGAAGGTCCATGTCCTTGATTGGTCTTTACATGTCTTTACAGAATGATCTTTCCTGGTGTTTCTCAAAACCCTGAAGAGGAAAGATGGAAAGCGTTTGCGGTGGGCGAAAGGATCTTGTTGTTTCTGTTGTTTTTCTCATGAAAGATCTATCAAGCCTTCCCCTTATAGCACATGCAAACTAGATCTGTTCTTCAAGAGAATGCTCAGATCCGCGAAAGATGGCCAGTCTATTTTCGTGTTTCGCGAAGAATGGCCATTCCCCGGTTTCAGAAAACAATTGATCAGCCACTGGCCATGTAGAAACTGAAGTGCAGTATTCAGGGCAGTGTCTACAGCTGGGACCGGGGTCTTCAGGTGCCTGCCTTCCCCAGCTATGGACGCAACGTGAAGTGGCAGGCGTGGCGCGCGGGGTGATGACTGACTGGGGTCTGTGGTGGGCTGGGGAGGCTGGCAGTTAGGTGTGCGTTCAGTTTGAGAAGAGAGGTGCCACCTTCGTGCTTTCTCCTCTCCGGATGAAACATTTCGTTTGGATATGTTTGGATGTGTTTGCAGATAGGTTCCTGAAATATCCTGAAATGCCAGGGGAGAGTGGATGTTTTGGGTTTTCCGCGTACAAGGTCTTACCAAGCTGTTTTCTTGTTGATGCGTTGTCTTGTGATTTGTCGCCTTGCGAGCCCCACTGATGGGGGATAGGATTCGCCAACTGCTGGCTGAAACCTTTGAGCTTCAGACGACGATGGTTCTTGTTCAAAACGTGAGACAAGGGGACGAACAGGCTTCATGTCTTTGAAAGAGCTTGGCTTCCCTCAGTTTGTTCAAAAGGGAACAGGGATGGAACAGGCATCTATTTTCTTCAACCGCTTGAAAGCCAGGGTGTTCCCCCTGTTCAGAGGAAAGGCGTTCTCCAAACAGAATTGTCAAAGGAGCCACTTTCCTGTGAGATTCTTGTACTCATTGGTTGCGTTTTCGTCGTCGTCGTCACCTCCGTCAGGAAGACTGGTCCGAGGAATCACCACTGGTGGTGCGCACCGGCGTCACGGACCGAGGCCGGGATCGCCGGGATCGTGGCTGCGACCGACGTGACCGGTGCAGTGTCCCGTAGAGGGGGAAACTGCCAGACTGGTGCGGTCCTTCCGGAACCATCGGCGACCTCTATAACTGGCAGGAACCTCTAACGCCCGCATCGTGGGGAACCTTGGGGCCCGTGCTTCGCCGAGATCTCGGCGCGCCCGGCACGTCCGGCACTGAGAGGTGCCTTGCTGACGCAGCACTTTGAAGTCTGGGAGCCGAAGAGGCAAAAAGCGACCTTGAGACCTGGCGGAAGGAATGGGTCGTTGAGGTGGGTCGAAGAGCGGTGTTGGTTGTGGTTTTCATGTGTGCCGGGATGGGGGGAGGAGAGAATTTGTTCGGAAGGAATGAGTTGCGGGTCTTTTTGGGGGGTGAAGTTGGGGACTGAAGCGACTGAAGCTCTTGGAACTTGCCATGATGTTGGCGTGAACATGAATGTGAGGAGGATCGGCCATAGGCCATAGGCGAGCGGGTGTTGCGTTTTCGCAACAATGGACAGACCTTTGGCGAAAGTAAAAAACCATTGACGGTTCGTGTGAAGACTAGGAATGGGATAGTGTATAAGATGGAAGAGTTGTCTTGAAGAGGGTTGAAGATGAAACATCGACTGCACTCTCAATCTGGTTTGCAAATATGGACAGATTCAATTATAACTGGTTGATTGTATGTGACATGGGGCTGAGCTATCTCCATTTAACGGTACTTCTTTGCTGCTGCGAACCAAATCACCCAGCCAGCCTGCACGACAGACTGGGTCTGAAGGTTTTGCTATATATTATATGTTAACAGTGATATTGGGAGTTCTTTGGCAGTGCCTCCACCCTTCAAGGGGTCCTGATCCATCGAAATGAAGAGTCTCCTGGTGTACTGCTGTACTGCTGTACCGCTCTGCTCTCCACCCGTGCGGGGGGGGGAGCACCCCTGGCCAAGCGCGTCCACCCGAGCGACCTGAGGAATCGGATCCGAACGAAGATCCTCACCGAACCGACCGACCAGCTGAACTTGTGGCTCGAAGAGTCGGGTCGAGAGACGTCCGCGGCGGTCAGACGAGCGGTCAGCGCGGCGGTCAGCGCGCCCTACTTGGAGGGTCGGCAGGGTTGGCAGGGTTTCGTGTTTTTCAGGTTTGGATCTTAGTAGAATGAATATATGAATAGTCCACTCGAAATTTTGGGCTATGTTGCATTGAGCAGTACTTCCTGAGAGGCAAGAAATAAGATGAAATAAGACGTTATAATGAAACCATCCACACCATTGAACACCATTGCCACTGCTGCAACGGCAAGTGCAGTTCCCGCAACGACAGGTTCAAGCAGTTTGGGTTCACTTGTTCCTGCAAAAAGAAATTTGTGTCAGACCGTCACAGATTGGAACCACTGCATCACATCGTTGTTCAGAAGGTGCTACTGCACAATAGACAGCTATATAATGCTATATATAATATGAATTTGTATGAACGGTTCGAAAACACAAGCACGCACACACACACACACACATTCTCATGTTTTCGAAGTGGACGGGCGTCTACATGTGAGGACGGTCGGATGGGACTTCTAGAAGTTCATCTTGGAAGATCGAAACGGTGGAGTTTCTACCAGCAGTCACAAAGGGGTGCGATCCATGGAGGTTTGGGGTGCCATTATCCACTCATATCCACTCACTTCGGGACTAAATGCCACTCCTTTGTGACTCCTGGTACAGAATGTTCATGCAGACAGACAGCTGGATCGCTCAGCACTCGGCACTGCTGCGCCGATCGCCTCTCGTGTCTCGCGCCGCTTCCCGACCGCCTCCCGACCGATCGCCTCCGGGTCGCGCACGCCGAGTGGTCGAGGCGCAGCGATTCTGGCATTCGCAACACGATGCTCGTGCTTCGTTTCCTTCATGACTTAGAAGGCCGGGAAGGCGAAGAAGGGAAGGCGGAGACGGGATGGGAGGCGGAGGGGGTTGAATATCACACGAGAAGCAGGGTGGAGGACCCAAAAGCTGATCACATTCCAGATCTTTGGTAGAGCATCCTCAGAGTGGTGTAGTTAAAGTTGCTGGTCTTAAAGATCCCCTAGGCATCGTCGTCGACGACCTTGGGTCGCGGTTGCCACGCATAACCAGCAGGATGTGTTGCCACCGACCAAAAAGAGCGTGGTTATGCGTGGTTGTTTTTAATGACGGTGACATAGTGATGGGGCCCATGGAGTTGGGTTTGATGAATTCCGTTGACTGGTCCGGTCCGACATGCCTGAGTTCCGCTGTTGGCAACCCTGGTCTTGTTTGCCTGTTTTTTGTGGTATTGGTGGTGAATTTTGTGTCCCTGCAAGTGGCTCACTAGCCATTAGCACGGCAGGTGGAAGTTGGCAGGATGCTGACAATTGTGTTTCAAGGGGAAGAACCATTGTGCTGAGCAACAACTGCAATTGTTCGCACAATTTGGTTTAAAATGGAAACACATGAAAACACGTGGATTTGTCAATATAGCAAACCCACTTTTTGTAATTATCCATTTGTGGGGGGAGGCCGTTTTTTGTTGTTCCCCATCACTCAGGACTCGGGGCTCGATTCGGGTAGCACTAGTCGGCCGTTTCTTTGGACGATGCATTCTACAAGAAAAAGATAGAAAAAGCATTGGAGGGTAGCACACTTGAATGGCCCACAAGGTGAGAACAGATGCCTATCCCTGGCCAGGGTACCCCAGGTTACGGGTCCTCGTTCCGGGTTACAGGTGAAAACCTCACGTGTCAAACTCATTGCGCCAAGGAAGGCTAGACCAGATGCACGCAAGCGCAGAGAAGCTGAGCCAGCAATTGGAGGCTGTTGGGCAAAACGACAACGACCATGCCATTTTAGATGGAGCTGTTCCATTTTGGTCGAAGTTGCAAGTTGGAACATGTAGCATAATACATGGGGTCTTATTGCAGTCACGTCAGGGATCCTCGGTCAAAAGAGAAAAAGCCACCGATCGCTGTTCCAACCTCTTAGCATCGCAAAAGTTGGTTGCTTTCGTCGTATCGAAAGTCCGTTCTGCCACCATGGAAAGCGCTCGGAGGTGGAGTAGCATGGTAAGCTGGAAAGCGCTGGAAGCTATGTTGGTGGGTCAATGTGGGTGGCACACATATAAACCCGGATGGGCTCCAAGTACCTTATGAGAAGGTGTTCGGGGTTGGGTTGGAGGGTCCAGTCATACTAGTACCTTCTGAAAGGGTAATGTCAACATGGGATTAATGAACCCCCCTATATTAATCAAGCCCAGCTCGAGCCCCCAATACTAAACTAACTTAAAGCATGAATTACCACCTTGGCATCCCCCTAATGATTTTCTTCCTGTCCAGAACCCCTCCCCCGATTAATCAAGCCCAACTGCCCCAGAGAAATAGACATATAGTATCATATAGTTTACTATTAATAATTCATTTTTTGTTATGTTTTTTTTTGGCTAGTATCTAATATCTTTTGGTCCATGGTGAAGCTGATCTTCTGATCCACCCCTCCCTGTTAAAACACAAAAACACTAGCAAAATGCTTTCATGTTCCATCATTTTCCCTTATTAAAACTCTATCAACATCTTAAGGCGTTCAAGCTCACAAAGGGTACCCGTCTCACAGGCCCTACCACCCTCTAATAGTAGGGCCCCTTCCCCTATTAATCAAGCCCACCCTCTGGCCTCCATTTGTCTTCCATCTCTTTCACCCTGCAATCATCTTTCCATCATCAGGTCACCACATTTATTAGGGGGATGTGGTCTCCAATCCCTCCAATCCCAGACCTTGTCGACCTTGTTGAGGTTGAAGGGGGGGTGGATTAATCCGACGTCGACATTACTTGGAGCCCTAGGGAAATCCATGGACCGGATGTGCTAATGGGTGGACATCCGCTTGGGATCGCTCCGAGGAAAGAAGACGACAGCTCTGAGAGCCGCTCGGGGGGCGGTGGAAGTGGGACGAATCCAAGAGCTTTGGCGGAGGGAGGGGACAGTCCCAGAGCTGGTTGAAATGTCCAACCGACCGAGACAACATGAGACAACTCCTTTTTGAGCAGATGATGCATGTGTTGATGTGCGATTCGCAGTCATTATCACAGTCGCAGCCAGCGACTTCAATATCGACTTTCATGTTGATCATATCAATATCGACTTTCGGGTTTCACAGTTTACCCTCCTGCAGATTGACATGGACCCTGAAAACCACTGGGTGGTATATAGATGAGACTAGACAGGGGTATGTCACTTGACCATGAACCCCCAGTCTCAGACCGTTTCTCAAAACGGTCAACATACTACCGAAAACCTCCAAGGGTTGAGGGCCGAGTGTTTGTCCTTCACTGTGAGATTCCATGTAAAGAACAGAATTAAGAAACACATCGAAGTGCAAAATGGCCCCTCCAAGACTGCTTTTCCTTTACGAACGGGTGTAGTTCACATCCATGCTGATGCCTTCCGCCTCCGTGTTTGATACCTTTCAAACAGAATCGGCACATCGGCGGCGCATCCAGGTGATGGTGATTTTTGGGCTGCGTCTGAAATCTTCTGTCGACCTTGGATCATCGCAGTGGACTCCAATACCGACGCTTGGACACCGCTGCTTTCCAAGACAGGGAGACAGGCTTTTCCGACCTGAGGTGAAGGTGTTTCCATCAGCTGCTTCAAGGATTGGTCAATGTCAAGGCTACTGTTCGACCATTTAACAACCGTTTCGCGTTTGGTGTTGTCTAATTGTTTGTTTCACTCCTCGTCTCGTTGGCGCTCTTGTTCCGACCGAGTTTCAGGGAGCCTTTTTGACGCGACTGGTTTGTTGCACCACAGCGTCATTGATAGGTCATTGCGTGCAATTTTAGTGGGGATCTACGGATCTACTTGTCTATCTATTTGGGGGTCTATATAAGCTATGACAACAGCTGAGACACGTGACGAGGCGTGGTGATGGCTGGGCCAACAGTATCATCGTTAGTATCATAAACCGGTCATGGATGTAGTGACACATGTAGCATAAAAGTCTGGAAAATGACACCCGTGGCCTTGGCCAATAACCCAGACCATCCATGGGACTTGAATAGAAAGGGACAACCACTGGAACCAGAACTTTGGCCAAAACAAACCAGAACTTAGGACTGGAGGACATGATGGACTTTTCAGCCCCTCAGCCCATGTGCACACAGCTGCCGCCATTCTTTTTCAAGCGGGCCCCTGCTTGATCCGGTCCATTGGTCTGCCAGCAGCTCAGCTCTTTGGAAGGGCCGCAACGGCTGCATTTGCAGATCACCTCGCCTGTCAGTGGTCTTAGTACTTAGTGCATGGCTTATTAGCGCTTAGTTCATTGCTATTTATTGAGCCCCACTGTCCAGCCAGTGGCTCGAGAAGCCAAATGCAGCCTCCTCCTTGGACTTTCCAGCCCTTCGCTCTGCACGGTACCCGCGGCTATATCAAGCGTGCCGTCTATATGCCGCTTCCCAGTTGGGGCAAATGGCATCATCGAGCAGATAGGGTTCTGGTTGTATACTGTTGACAAACTGGCATCGTGGCTGAGCCTCCTTCATCCTCGTTTGGCCCTGAGATCTTGGAGGTCATGAAGGCAGCGTCACCGATTTCTGACCATCGGTTGAGTCCGGAACAGGTTCAGCGATCCCAGAGGCTGTACCATGTATTGAAGCAAGCGTTCGCTGGATGCAGCATTTGAACACCTCGAGCGAGTGTTCAGCGCAAGCAGCGGCTTGGGCTCGATGAATGGGTATACGAACTTCTCGACTCATTCGACTTGAATACTCACTGAAGACCCGGGCAGGAACGATTCAGGTCAGGCTAGGGATGAATGTTGAAAACACGCATCACGAACTATGACGACCTCTACGACAGTTGGACGCCAGGCTGTTGCAATTCGAACGTCTTTTGAGAACATTCCCGGACCCGTCTGTCGTTAAGGACATCTCTGTCCAGGAATCAGATTTATCTCCTCGTCCTGCGATATTTGCCTGATCAGTGCAGGTGTTCAGATACGTTCAGCTTCACGCTGGCAGCACATGAGCGACGTTCGCAATGCAGTGCACGATTTCCAAGCTCGAGTTCGACTGTGGAAGTGGCTTTGTTTGCTTTCGAGCAGACGGTCGTGCAGTGTCACCAGTGGCGCATGAAGTGGACACTTCTCCAAAGGAGCAGCGTAAGCTGTATGATTTGGATAAAAGACTGGTTGGTAGACTCCAGGGCGACATCCCACATCGTTGCACTTTTGAACTCTACAAGGTATTGAACAGGTATCAGAATTTGAGGTGTGAACTGAGATCAGCTTTTAGTGACATCATTGGTACTTTTGGGATTGTAGACTTCGAAGTCAGATTCTGTACTGTGAAGCGTGGACGGAAATCCACTCGAGCATTTGTTGTCACTTGGACGACGGAGCTCCCGGGCCCTCAAAGGGAGTTCAACTTCACGTCCTGTTCAGAGCAGTTCGGCCCAGAGTTTTCGGTTCTAGAGTCATGGCAGGAGAGGACGACGTGGAAGATGTACCTCTACCCAATCAATACGAAGGAGAAGACTTGGTAGGTGAGAGACCTGAGGGTGAATCAGAGATATCAGACGAAGCTGAGACAGAGGGAGGAGAAGAAGAAGAGACAGAGCCAGTGTTGAGCAGGGCTGGATGGTATGAACATGTGGCTAGAGGACACACATACCGTATCGTGTGGTCGCATTCCAGCAAGACGCCTCACCGCTCACCGCATCAACGCCCAGGTCCGTATGGATTTTTGTTTCTTAGGTTCAGTTCGGTTCTTGATTCTGGTCGTGGCCTCAACCAGAATGCTCATGGCAGGTGTCATGGAACTAGATCACGACGTGAACGTGCGTGTGGCGAATCGCATGTGGAATTAAGAAGTTGGTATGACGGGTATAAGCAGCTAGATGTCATGTCAGATGGAGAGCCTAGTTTGCTTAGTCTCGTGAGGGCTGCAGCGCGTCAAGAAAAGACGCCAGGAGTTAACTATCTAACTGCTGCGCCCGGACGTCATCAACAGAATGGAATTGTTGAAAGAGGTTCAAGCAACTTTTCCGCGCGCCGTTCGACTGAGCCTCTCTCTCTAATTTCCTTTGTTCTCTTGGTTTTGGGGGTCGCTCGTTCTTTTGGGGGGCTCCCTGGTCAACCCGGGCCCCCATACCATAAGCAAAATGCTTTTGATTTGCCTGGTCGACCCGGGCCCCCATACTATGCCCAACACGCTTTTGGTTTAGTGGCTTCTGGCGCCTCACTCTCTCTCTCTCTCGAGCCTTTCCTCTCTTCTCTTGCCTTTGGGGTCGCGTTCTTTTGGAGACCCGACCCCCATACTATGAACGAAAGGTTTTTGATTTGGAAGCTTTTGGCCTCTTAGCCTCTCTCTCTAGCCTTTCCTCTGTTCTCTTGCTTTTGGGGGTCGCTCGTTCTTTTGGGGGGCTCCCTGGTCGACCCGGGTCCCCACTATAAGCGAACCGCTTTTGGTTTGGTGGCTTTTGCCCTCTTTCTCTTGCCTTTGGGGGGTGGTCTACCCGTACCATAAGCAAATTGCTTTTGATTTTTGCCCATAGGTACGGGCCCGGGTCGACCAGGGAGCCAGCGATATGCCTATAGGTATGGGCCCCCCCAAAGAGAACGGGCGACCCCGGTTCGGGAGAAGAGGCTCAGAGGCCAAAAGTCTCCAAATCAATAGTGTTTTGCTTATAGTATGGGGACCCGGGTCGGCCAGGGAGCCAAGCCGCCATTCTTATTGGAGCAACCCTTCGCCGCCTGACTGCCGGCCAGACACCATGGTCGGGAATGGCTCGCAGAGATCAAGAAGAAGTTTCGGACGCCAATCTACAAGCCGTCCAATCCCAAGGGCGAGGAGTCTGAGCAGACTATGGGACCGAAGTTGAGGATGAAGTTGATTGAGGACGAGGAGGAGTCCGAGCCAGAGGTCATGACGGCGTGCCACAAGCCCGCAGCAAAAAAAAAGCCTATAGAAACAGAAGGTGACAACCTCAAGAATGCCTACAAGAAGTTCCAAGAAAGGTCACGGTCAGAGAAAAAGACTGAATCATTCCTCTCAAAGAATATGGCACTCACGAAGACTTCAAGCAGTTCGTGCAGCCGAGAGCAGAGCTTTGATGAGTCACCGTGAGCTGATTGGTGTTTACTCAGTCCCAGAGTGTCGGCCGTGAGAATGCTGCCGGGCATTGATATGGAATCGACCGGTGAAGCTGTGAAACGCATGCGAGACTCTTCCCATCAGCAATGTGTCTCTCGTAACTCACATTCCAACTTTTAGGCCAACGACGCAGAAGAAGCTTGAGTGAAGGTAGTGGTCGGTCGCTTGCGAATACAACCATCACCACTTCACCTTTTCAGGCAAACGAATTGACGAATTCAATGGGTGCCCCTTTAGATTGATCATGCCATATGGACCCGTATTCAACCACCCCACGGCTAGCTGCTCTGTCCAATCGGTGCTTTGGAGATCTTGGGAGCGCCGTCCCTTCTTCCCCCGGCGACGTCGGCGTTCCATCGCGGACGCAGATCTGAGGAGTTGCTGCGGATCGAAGAGTTCGTGGATCCCGTGTTTCGCGCCTTTTGTGGAACCTCGGTCCGGCTAACAGAGAGAAGAGGCCGAAGAACAGGTCGAACGACCCAGGGGGGAAGGGAATGTTTCTCCGGCGGGGTGCAGAAACTGGGTGGGACCGTTGTCCGGTCGAACGTGGCGTGTTCAAAGCGAACGGTGGTTTCTTTGCAGAGGTTTGCCGATGCGTTGCGTCGTCGATTCATTTGCTATACTGGCACAGTTAACCATGTAGAAGTTCCCTTGCAATATTCATATGAAAACCCTTACACGGGCTCTCTGGCTGCCCACCGTTCGATTAAAGTTTTGCCGCACTACCGCGCACGGAACTAAGTCCAGTCTGCTCAATACTTGGGTCAGTGATGCCAAACATCACTCAGTATCAACAACGATCCCAAAGTCATGATTATGATGTTTGGCACGGAAAATTCTAGTTTGGATGAACCAAAACTTGTGTATAAGTATTGATGAGAGGTTCCCAACTGGCTAGAAACGGTGTGCAATATGTTTTGTTGTTTTTAATGAGTAATATTGAAGTGCTGCGCTGTATCTTTTTAGAGATAGTTATACCAAACACTATCTAGAAAATATGTTTGTCAGGCCCTATCTTTAAGATTCATAATGCATACAGTCAGAAGTCGATCGTCTCAGCGAGCTCGAGTGAAAGCAATCACTCAGAGATCCTCAGGAGTGCTATCTCTCTTCGGTTGAAGCTCAACTGCAATGGGCAAAGAAACCAAGTGGGGGCTCAGTTCACAGTTGATTGCCAGACAGACTGCTTGATGGGTTTCTGATAGGCAAAATCACGGTGCCTCATGGGTGTTGTTTTTTGTGATTTCTGGTCACCACGAAGCTCCCAAAGCACCTTCACAAAGACACATGTATGTATAGACACCAGGTCCATCCAATGGGTGTCCACTACTTAGAGATGTCCATTGGACATTGGATGGTCCAGGCATGTGTTACTTCGCGCACCACTCGGAGGTCACCAAACCGACGAACCGAGGCGCCCCCTTCGCCGTCACCGCGGCATGGCTGCAGGTGCAATCGCCTAGGCGCAGAGCGGCGCGGATGGTACCGTTTGGGTGACCGTTTGTGACCGGCTGCACCCCCCAACTGATTGGCACCCCAATGCCAGTTTCATTAGTCGTGTTTTGGGACAGTTCGGAGTGGTTCATGTGGGGATGAACATCGCTAAGTAATGATTCATGATGGATGAGAGTGTTGATCGAGTCATCACTAGGTTTCAGCGCATTCATGGGCATCCTATGACATGGACATAACGAAAAGCCTGGTCGTGAGTCAAGGAAGTGAAACCAAAGTCCAGGACGGAAAAGAAAGAAGGAATGACGTCACGACTTAGTGAGCCCTAGAGGTCACAAACAGACACTTCAAAGAGCTAACTTTCAAGAAACCTCCTGGATGACTGCGGCATGGCTTCAGCACCAAGAATCAGCGCTGGGCGAGCGATGCGCGCGCGAGGCGCGCGTTTTTGGCGTCAGGGCCTGGTGGAGGCTGCACACACACCGTGTGTTTGGGCCTGACTGGAACCCCTGCAAGGTGCACTTGGATGCCGGCTATCGCCTCTCGAACTCGGGAACTGGTGTGAGGATGGTGTGAGGAACTGTGTGGGTAGAGATGACGTGGAGGAATTGGACCACTTGTAGGGTTCAAGCAACATCAGAAAGAGTCGGGTTGCTGTTTGCTGCTGCCGGTTGTTGCTGCCGATTGCTGCTGCTGTTTGCTGCTGCTGCTGGTGGTGGTCGTGCAGGTGCTGCTGGTGCTGCTGCTGGTGGTGGTGGTGGTAATGTGGTGCTGGTGGTAGTGGTATATAATTGGATGTTCGCCAGATAAGGAGGAGGTCATACAGGTCATTGGCCAGTGTAGGGGATGGAGATATGGACTGTGACTAAGCTTTACATCTGAGTTTGATGCACCTCTTGTCATGGTTCTCAGACAAAGGTTCCAACAAGGGTATGACTCCGGTATAACAAGTGCTTGACACCGGTTTCTTGATGTTTCTTCCGCCTCCCTTCACCCTCACTATATTCTTGGCTCCATTTGGCTCCAATTTGGATTGAGGTTTAATGGGCTGAATGGGCCAGATCGACCGATTTGAGCCAAGACTTCTGAAGGCTTTTTGTTGCAGCGAGATCAAGATCACAGGACCTTGAGCTTCTGCACACTTCAGACGCACTGTTCAACGATCCTGACATACGTGTTGCCTCAAATCGATGGTTTTTCCTTTTACATGGCCCTTCGATGGGTTCCCTGGTTCGTCACCACTTGTGCGCGTGACCAACATGCGCAGCCGACGCAGCCGACGCAGCGATGGAGAAGAAGCACTGCGGCAACTGAGGCATCGAGGAGACGGGCTTGAGCCTCCGCGAGATGGCGCCTTGATGGGAGAAATGCCCGGTGGAGGGGCGAAGCAGGGAGAGAGAGAGAGACGCGGAGTTCAAAAGTGGCGAAGATTAGGAAGAAGTGGGAGACGCAGGAGACGCGACAGAGTAGTCAGTCGTCATGGCGTGTTTGGACCACACGACTCATGGGACTGGAATAGATTGAATAGATGCCATTGACCTTTGAAACCACCCCAATGAGTGGTACATGTGGCATAATAATGCACAATAAGCATACATGGAGTGTTTGGGATATGCCGTGTTTGTTTGGGTGCCAAAAGTGGTTGAACCTTGAGGGTTAGAAGATGAGCATTGAGTGTGTTTGAACAACGCCCTTCAGTGCGAAGTATGGATTCGGGGGGGGGAGAGAAACGAGCGAAGACCACAAAACGAGGTCGGTGTCACCACATGCGCGTGGTGAATTTGTTTGTATGTTGTTGTGTCTCGTAGCACTGGGCATGCTGGGGAGTGCTCTTCAGCACTCTTCCAGTTCCACACATCAGCTCCAGTTCCATGAACTGGTCGCACCTCATCTTCCACTGGACTCCCCGTCTCCCTGTCGGATCTCCCGCATCACCCCATCACCCCGTCCTCTCTCTCCTCCGAAATCGGCCCGGAGGCCGAAGCGGTCGCCCGGGGTCGATCCATCAGCGGCATGGTCTCCGGAGCCTCTTGGGTCGCAACGGACCGGTCACCAAGCGGAGGGTCAAACGATGCGGAGGGTTTTGGGGGCGATGGGTGTTGTGGGTGGTGCCGGAGTTGTCTGGGGGTGGTGCCGGAGTTGGCTCCCAGTGATGGTGGTAACGATCTGCTAGAAGGACTTAGAAGGAGACCGTATACCCTTTTCTTGGACCGTTCCAGGAGAGCTGTGAGGGTTTGGAAGAGAGCCGGTGGTGGGGGTGGGAAGCGGGAGGAGAGAGGAGAGCGGTGGAGGGGCTGTTTGGGAGATGAACGCAGGTTATCTAATAGATGTGATGGAGTTGGAGTTGGAGTTGGATGGACTTGGGATTTGATTGCAGCTAAAGATCATGCGTTACGTGGGATTTGCTTTCAACATTGAAGGCTTCATGCAACCTGTAAAGGTGCATATGACATTTTCATTAGTGCTCCGGGAACATGGCTACTTGATCTACTTGTCTTATTATATATGTACCCTCCAAGGGGTGTCCAATCCACACTACCTATAGGCCTCCAGACAGGGCACCCCTTGGAGGGTAGCTTGGTGGCTTAAGTTGGTATTTGCACGTCATCCTCATACCAATGTCAAACCGGTGTGTTCGAGACCGAGACCGAGACCGAGAGCGAGGTCCAGTCGGCCTAGGTCCAGTCAGTTCGTGACATGCGAACGAACCTGAGTGTCAAGCATCTTTAAACCTCCTCAACCTATTCCCGGAACTTCCAATGTCTTATCTTGCCCCACCTGGTAGTCATGTTCCATCACTCCGTTTGGGGCTAAAATGAGTCATGACTGGACTTTTACAGGGTGTTACACTGCTGCTGCAGAGTGCTGGATATTTAATGTTTATTCACACCCGTGGTCAAACAGATCCACAACTTTCGGAAAGGCATTGGCTCTGAGGGTGCCCGGTTTCACCCATATATATATATATATATGGTACCTGCTTTCATCTCTGTTACGCAGCAGGTCGACCGGAAACCTCGGTGATGGGGCAGGCCACGGCGTGTGGACTTGACCGAACTCGGTGGACGTTCACGTCCGCTGAGTTCGTTGAGGCGATTCCAGAACTGGCACAGAACTGAGAATTGATTTGAGCAGATTCCTTGTACAGACCGAATTCTCCATGACTCAATGATAGTGGTCAGGGTGCTGCTCGGGATTCGGCTAGATTCTTGTCAGCGGAAAAAAAACATCGATGTGAGTCTCGATGTGTTTGCAAGCTGTTTCCCAGTCTCACCCTGGGCAGTGAGGATGATCCTGCACTTTTGACGTTGATGGAATGCAACTTTTGTAGCAAAGGCTCAGTCGGAATCCCGCGGCCGGAAGGAAGAGGTGATTACAGTACTGTTGCTTTCTTGTGCTTACTCCATGCGCTTGTCCATGTTTGTGAAACCCTAGGCTGAATGGGTTAAGCTCAGGGCCATCGAGGATCAGTTTGGTCGTCCAATACTACCCACCCAGTAGAGGATCTTCCACATGACCCAACCATCGGTCTCCATCTATCTGGCATGTTGTTAAGAAGTCTCCTATTCCCGCGCCAACTTGGCGTGGCATGTTCTTGATTTTGGGCTTGAGCTCCAGCTGTTGGCATGATGACTCTTGGAGGACACGAGACCTATCGAGACCTTCGTTCTGCGGCACAGCCGGTCGCTTTCAGCCGAACGGGATCCCCTGAGACGATGAGGACGTGTTTCGCCTCATTGCGGCCGAGTGCTGCCAATCCCCTGGAGAGGAACCGGAGCAGAGGAGACTGATGGAGGCCCTAAACAGGCTTAAGCTGGCTGACAGTGCTCTTTAAGTGTCAAAATTCATTGTTTTTGCCAAAAGCCCAGTGCTTTTCTCCTGTGTACAATTGAAGACTCTACTGGAGGACATTGAAAGGTGATTCACGCCATGCTTGCCACCAGATGAACATGTACCGCCAGCGAACTTTCCGAGGAACTCTTCCAGCAGCAAAAAGAACAGTAGAAAGCTCCCCTAAGCTCTGCTCCGGACTGGCGTTCTCCCTTTTCAAAGCCGAGCGACTACATCACCACAGCTGGAACCCAGCTGAGAAGGAGCCCTATATATACGACACATAGAAGCGTCCAACCGCCCAATCAGCTGTAAGTCTAGAGGGTCAGAAAACCACCCCAGGTGAGTGGTGTCAGTTGTCGATGGAATCAACATGAATCAACTCCCTTCGGGTCGTCATGACGGTGGTGGATGGATGGTGGAGTAGATGGATTGCTCATAAAGCTGACGAAGGGGGGTGCTAAACCCTTCAGGGATCCAGTCGTACCTTCTCAGGTACGGTCATTGGAGACTTGAGACGGTGCCAGGGTCGGGTCCAGTCGTACCGAACCTGAGGTTCGGCACCACTGTGGTTCACCTACGACAGGCCTGCAAGGTCCGATCACCCCAGTGTTGCCGAGAAAATGCCCCATATCTCTATCACCCCCATGTCTAACTGTTTTTTTTTTGGCGCGCTGCTGTGCAAAAGCAACTCATCGCAACGAGGATACACCGGGACAGCTCATGATTTGGGACTATAATGTCATCAAGAGAAAGGACATCACCGCACAAAGAACAGGGCAAATAAATATAACAGGGAGGAATCGTTCAATCTGTTCGCGTTGGTTTGGCACCGAACGGTGCGAAAAGGCCCGATGTAGATCTTAGAGCACGGCGATGATGGTCGTCCAGCGTGATGAGTATAGTGATGTTATATTTGCAGATATTTGCAGACTCCTGAGATATGAGGTTCTCAGACACCTCACATATTGTTGTTGGACCAAAGACGAGTTTCCTCAGGCCCTTCTCGCCACTTTTCTGCGAAGTTCAAAAATGGCTGCCGCATTGCGATGTCGGCCACCGAAGACTTCTTCGGGCTGGCCACGAATCCCACGAAGACCCGCTGTGATGAGGAGCCTCGGTTTTGGCAGGGGGGCCCAGCCGTGGCATGTACGCCTCGGTATATGGTGGTCACACAGGGCTCACAGGAAAACAGTCATCTCGGCAACTGTTACGTAAAATGCTGGCATATGTGACAGACATATAGGGACCCAATACCCTGACGGCCCTGCCGCCTGGTCGGGCCCCCTCCTTGCACTGCGTTTCACAGAGGCTTTCCCAATGCTCTCGGTATTTTCTCTCCCGCGCCCGTGCCCGAGAGACCCGAGCCGAGCAGCGTGGTGCAGACCTCTTTTGACAGCAGATCTGGTTGTCTGGTGGTTTGCCAAAAAGACAGACACTATTTTGAGCAAGAGGCTAAACTCCCCGTGATACAAAGTAGTCTTCGAGCACAGATTGAGCCAAATCCTTCACTTCGACCTGTAAAACGATAATAAACGATATATGAACTCCCAAAAACAATAACCTTGGAATGAGCACATGCGATGTGATGTGATAACAAGTACTGCGTTTGGACCAGCACCTGCATGCACCTGCGCTTCCTGACAGCATAGTTGTGCATGGAATTGTGGAACAGACCGTGTAGCATGCGAACATTGACACTTTTCCCGTGCGAACACTGCGCCCCGACTGGGCCCCGACCATTCCTATATTATCCTATATATTGTAAAATAGCTTTCGTAGCGTATATGGAGCATATTCTCGCAGTGTTCCCGGCCTTCTTGCAAACATGTGAATTCCCACGATATGTTCGCAAGATGTATTAGGCGTTGAACGATAACCATGTTGAACAGAAATGTGCTCTTGTGATGGATGGCCCGGATGTGAGATTTATGAGAGAAATCTTTGTACATGAAAATATCTATCGGTTGTATATATTTGCATGTAGGTGCTCAGCTACCACACGTGAAGAAGCTGAGGCAGAGATTCAAAACTCTGGCCGCACCCATTTGGCAGGTGTTTGACATTGATGCATTCAGGGTTTATTGGAAAACAATATAGGGAATTCCAAAAGACGATAACTAAAATTTAGCTAATACCAAAGAACAATTGAGGCTTTGCCGGTCGCTCATTTAGACCATCCATGGGGTTCCCTCCATTTAGACCATGTCAGTCCATATTTGTGGTCTGTCCAGCCACCCCAAAAGGGATGGTCTTAGTGGAAGCCTGACTAAAGAACGCAAATACAAGCCACAGGGCAGGCAGATGGCCCATATATAGGTCCAACCACTGGCTGGGGGAAGGCCCGTCCAATGACACCAAGACAGAACTGGTAGAACCGATTCACAAGTTGAAGGAAGGAGATAGTTTTGAAGATCAAACTATTAGTTTTGATTCATCTTCCGTTTCCTTCAGTTGAAACAAACTCGTGTAACACCTTACTTCTCTCCTATCACAAAGCACATCGGGTCCTGTTCTTAATGCACCTCACATTCCAACCACCTTGACATATTCCTGCTGAGTGAAGGACCAGACTTTTAAGGACCAGATCGCTGCTGATCCGTGATCCGAGCCGTTTCAGGGATGGGACTCTGATGGCCGGTTTCCTCAAAAATATATCGGTTGTTCTTCAAACAAATAACGAGTGTTTGGCATGTCTTTTGGTTCAGTTTTGTGGTTCACGTCGGCCAAGCAAACGTTATGCATTTTGCAGAGGTCCGAGTGACCGCAAGTCTCTTAATTTGGCTGTTGGCAATACCAAACACACCCCAAACCCTACTTACCCAGAAAAATTATTGGGGAATTCGGGACACCACACTCAGAGATAGAACAGGTGAAAATAGGTTGAGTTGACCTGCATGTTCGATCGCAACGGAGGGAGTCAGCCTGCAGCCATTTGTTGATGGGTACAGTCACCATTTGTGGCCAGCCAACGCAGAAGCCGAACGTCCAGAATCCCACCCCATCGGCGAAGGTTTTCCCCGTGGATGCGCTAAGCCGCTTCGCGCCACGTGATGCATTTCTCCGGGGCACGTCCCGTAACACAGATGAATGCGACATGCGTGTCCATGAAAACCCTCCACAAAAATCATTCCACTTTGACTGCTCTCGGTATGTCTTTGTTGCTTTCTGCAATGTTTGTCTAGGGCCTTCCGTTTTCGGTTTGCTGAATATATGTTCGATCGTTATTTTGATGAATAACAAACAAAGACCCGCACGGACTAGGACTCCAAGTCCTTGGTCAATATCGCAGTTGACGGCCGTTGTTGCATGATAAAGCGGCCGCAAACATCCACAAACAGGAACACGAATCCATCCCTGCGTAGTTTCTGGGAAAAAGGTCCGTTTTCGACCTCCCTCGCTATCATTGCAACTTCCTACTTGAGGCTTGGAACTTGCGGCTTCTGTAGACAGACTCTTGGCACTTGATCCAACTGAGACGTCTCCCGGACAATGATAAATCTCAGAAACTGCCTCTGCGAGAGGCGCCACGCACCCGACGTCAGTGTTGAGATGAGGGCCTTTAGTGGTTTTGCCGCACAAATGCATATGGGAAAAAATCCTTGGCAAGTGCAACTTGGACATAGCAGGGAAGCTACTAGGGGCTCCTGGCATCGCTACTACGAGCAGGGACGCTACTAGGTGGATTTGTTTAGAATATTTGTTCGGACTTTGCTCGCTTCCTCCTCAGCACTGGCTCTTCTTCCGAGTGGCATGCGCCAGACCTCGCGGTGTGGGCGAGGGCGGGCATCGAGGGTGAGACGGATGGAACTGGAAGGCTCCTTTCACTCAGGCGTTTCTGGCTGGCGGATCTACTGTTTCCATTTGTTTCCAGCTCAGTCTTCTCCTGGCAAAAGTACTTTGTGGGGTTAGCAATGCCTATATACTGCGTTCATATTTGTTGTCCACGTTGCAAAGACTCGCTGGTTTTGCCGCTTCCCAGGGTTTGTTTGTTACAGTAAGTGTAGTTCAAGCCTGGATGTGGATTTTGGTGTGTGTGTGTGTGTGTTCAATGTTCACCACACTTTGAGGAGCCAAGAAATCTGCAGATCAGACACAATTTAAAGTCTTGAAAGAAAACATACTGTATATGGTTCTTCCTTTGTATTTTCTATGTGACAGTGCGTTGAACGTGATTTTGGGGGGCATGTTCCTTTCCCTCATCAAAGGTTTGTTTCTTGTGTAAATACTTTGCTCCCTCCTCAGGTGTTTCTCCCTTGTTTTCTGTATCTCGTGTGCAATGCACAGCAGCATTATTGAAGTTGAAGGAGAGATAGAATAGCTGTGCTGCGACTGCTTTTGATGCCCGCAGGGTTCATCCTGCCTAACTTGATGGCAGGCAATCTTGGAATCTGAAAATTGGCGACCCAAAGATGGGGCTCTTGGGAGCTTCTCAGGATAATTGTGCAGCTCCTGATCTCGTGGAGAAACCCGCCCAAAAGCACTGGGTCGCAGAGCCCCAAAAAGGCATCCAGGCCGAGCTGCGGAGATGCGTCGTCAAGCTCTTTTGGTTCGTGAAGTGATCATACATTCTTGATACATTCTTGACCCACAGGTCAAGCAGTGACCTGAAATCTCAGACATATCAACAGGCACCAGGAGGGAGACTAAGTCTAAGTATAGGACCGGTAACCTGGGGTACCTATGGTATAAAGTCATGTATAGTCTATAGGATCTATAGGGTCCTTCAACCTTGTTGGCACCTTTTCAACCAATGAGCACCTTTTCGACCCTGGAAAAAAAGACATGTAAACACAACAAGACACAAACCACCAAGCGAGCACCGGAGTGCTTTTCATCCTTCCTCACGGTGTTACCTCCGTCCCACCGGTTCGCTTTTTCGCGGGCACCGGTTGACAGTCCTGCAAGCCTCCGCAACAATCAGCAGTGACCCCATAGTTCAACATGCGAAAGGATGCGAAAGGGATGGCTTGGGTGTCAAGTGACTTTCGCGAGTACTTTCGCGGTTTTGACCCGGGGCCGATAGGGTCCCTGCCGTTGGCAGGTGGCTCGGTGTCAATCCCAGAAGAGTTCAGCCGGGGGAGACTGGATTGATACAGGGTGTCATGACGCCAGAAACGGCGGATCTGTGCCATTCAGGAGAAGACGGATTGATCACCAATCTTGGGTGTTTGTGAGTTCTCCAAAAGCCACCTCTCAACCTTTACGGGCGTCCCAAAAAGATGTGAATTGACAGTATGTTGAATTCTGTGCTGTTTCCTTTTCCAAAGGCACCGATTCTGTTGGGATCCGGGATAAATTGGGACACCTCAAGGACCTCTGGGACATGGGATCTCTTCCGAAGCTTCTTTCAGAGCTGGGCATGTGACACAGCAATGCCAGACCTATTGACCACGGGGACAAGACGAAATGCATCCCGCATTTAGCCGCTGGAGAAGATGCTGACCATGCGTTCACCTTCAGAAGTTCATGGGTTGGTTCCGGTTTTGATGGCGAACGCACGCCACAACTCCTGGATCTTCCGAGACGAAACGCAGGTTTCCTGCATCTCAAATCAGGTGCATGTCCTTTGTGTTTGTGGGATGCAAACCACAAAAAGTACAATTCATTCACGAAGATCCAAACCTTGCTCTTGTTTCAGGCAATGTTGTTTTTTTGTCCGGTGAATCCTCAACATGTCTTGCTTGGTGTTCCCGGTTCACGGGGCGATCCGGGTCAAGTCCCCCGACCATCGCGACGTTAAAGTCAGGCGCGGGAGGAGATGTGGTAGGCCGCCATGACCTGACGCCAAACCATGCCGCCGTCCCTGGGGTCCTTCGAAGCCTTCTTCCTCGGAGGCCGGTTCGGGCGGGTAACCGGTATCGCGACGCGTTGCGCGAGGTGTGGGCGCTTTTTTTACAATCAGCTGCATGCAGGTCACATACATAAATATTAATTGCTATAATTATAGTAAGTCTTGTGGTTCAAGGGTAAGTCCTTCTGACCCAGCTTCGCCAGGAAAGAGCATCCAAGATTTGCAACGCATTCACTCGCAGCTGCTTATGATGACACTTGGATCATCAATGATAATGTCCTCAGGATGTGGGCCAGAAACTGTACCGATCACTAAGAATCTGGGTGAGGGTTCAGCCAGTTGATCATCTGACAAAGTCTATTCTTGAATTCAATGAATGGTCTTACAGGGATAGCTTGCTAAGAACCCGCTTAAGAACCGTTGGGAATGGACAGATTCTGAATGTCTTGGACCACTGCACGTCTCACTGCCAGCATCTTCCAGCCCTTGAGCGAGCTACTTTGATTCAAGTCGATCCTGTTGGCATAGGTCGGACCCAGTTCCGCATCGGTTTACAGAGGCGGAAGGACCTCGACCACTCAAGATCCCTGGTATTCCCTGGTAGGTTGTGCCATATGGCTATGCCGCATCCCTGGTAGATTGACCATGTTTTGGTAGTCATTGTTCTTCATTTGGGGTGGGAAAAAACAGGGTTTGCCCAGTTTTGACCCACAGCCATATATGTCGCTTCCAAACCCAGCCGTGGTTCTTTTGCGTGGTCGAGCGCCCGCTTCGGAGCACCAGGATCGCCCGGAAGCACGGCCTGGGCTGTGCCATGAGTGCCTGGGCTGCGCCCTTCTCGCGACGTCAGACGTCCTGGAAAAGTGTTGTTGAACGTAAAGAAGAATCCCGAGTACCCATTTACAAACACTATATACCCTACATAGTTTTCAAGCAATGGCACCGGCGTGTTTGTTATTAGGGGAGACCCGTGTTTTTATAGGCGGAAGAGATTGGAGAGGGCTAGATATATATGGATGAGATAATCAGGTGAACATAGGTGAAGTCATGGTGAAGGTTGTTTTCAGCGCAACCAGTTTGCACCACAGCCTTTTTGCCCTGAGTGCAATTCTTGCACTTCCTGCGCAGCATCAGGATCCCGGTAACCGCAGTCAGTCAGCACACGATCTTCCAACTGCACATCGCGTGTCGCGGGGCTGAAAAGATCCAAAGACTCAATCTTGCTAATGGCCTCCAACCTACTAGCTTCTGGCCTCCACCCTAGCTTCTTGCTAAGTATTTGGTTTTCCAGTCAACATGACAACAATGAGTCAGCAAAGAAGAAGTTTACCACTTGGCTGTCGACGTCGGGGGATGTCGTGGAAGACCCCCAACATCCTCCTGGCCCAATGAGACTGGCAGACTGGATTCATAGTCAAGGCCCTTTACTCGAAGCCAAGGTGCAGACGTCACACGATGTTAGGTGTTGTTGTTGTTGTTGGTGGTGGTGGTGGTGGTGTTGGTGGTGGTGTTGGTGTTGGTGTTGGTGTTGAGGAGACTCAGGATATTTGATGGAGTATAATTCTTCCTGTCAGTCTGCATGCGATATGCCGATATGCGATATTATATGAGTTGCCTTTTGTGTTTTCATCCTCCTTGACAGTCCCCGAAGTTGCATGCATCCAGTTGCGGAATGGTGTTCTTCACCTGGCTGGCAAACTTCAATCGTTCGAAATCGGGAAATGCCTTTTGACCGGTAGAAATGATTTTGCGTTGCCTTTTCTCGAGTTCCCCCAGAAATATATTCCGCTGAGGCATTGTGGGTGCCAGCCTTCAATGGCTGTCGACCATGGACGAGCGCCACTTGGGCATATTTGGGCACCACCGGGAAGTTTTCACGGTATGGTCGGCGGGTGGCTATGGTCGGACCGAGGGAGGGATGCAAGCTATCAAGCCCCGCGGACAGGCGGGCCAGTGCCTCACCCCTGCAGTTAAGCTAGGGTGTGGATCGTTAAAACACACCTCAACAGACCCTGTTGTTTGTTGATGGAGTTGGTGTCAAATGCTGTTCGCTGTCAGGTTCAGTTCAGCAGGTGTCTCTCTTGCTTTACATTTGACATCATTTGACCATCCTTGTCCTCTTACCTGATACCTACTCGACTCTCTTGCTCAGCTCTGTCCAGGCAAGATGTGTTTCTCCGAGTTGATGTCCAACTTGAAACAACTTGCAACACCGAGTGCAGTGGCGTACATGCCTGGCTGCGACACCCCAAAACAGATCTCAAGAGGCGACGCGAATCGGCGAAGGGTGCTGGCAGCAAGACGAAGCGACGGTGGCCGACCCACGCCACACCGGACCGTACTCCTTGTGAAGCAAAAGGGGCTCAAAGCCTACGAGGTGCAGATGTACTCTGACAACCACTGCCACCACCACCGGCGGTGCTGTGCCCAGATGTACTCTCATAAAGACGGGTGCAGCGCAGTGCGCGGTTAAGCGTTGCGTCCACTCAGCCAATGTTGCGATGGACACCGGTCCAGTGACTCCTGTCACTCTCAAGACGTCCTACCATCTTGGTTGAATATGGTTGAACCTCCTGAGGAGGGGCAGTTTGTTTCCTTTGGCTTGCCATCGCTTTAGTTGGTTGAGACATGTCACTGTGGGATTGTTGAGGTATTTTTGATACTGATTGCCCGGTTAGGGACCAGACAGTGACGTCAGTTGCGAGACACTAGTGAAAACTCTAGCTAAATGCATGTTGGCTTCCGTTGATGCGAGGCGCGTCAAGTTGACTCAGTGCGAACATGTTCAGAACCCACCCTTCCAGGGCGAACTGTCTCGAAGCCTCGGATCCCGAAGCCTCGATCCGAGGTGAGCCGAACCCCTCGGTGCTCCTACGAAGCCCACCCCACGCGCCTCCACGGAACGCGACGCCCAAAGAACGCTGGATCGAGGCGGTACGGAAGGCCCGGTCGACCCCGGGAGGGACGGATAGGGCAGACATGGGGACTTTGCCAGGAAATCTGGATGGTAAGCGGCTAGGTTTTGGTGTTGACTTAAGCTCAACATCACCAAGTGGCAAACACCCGGCCATCTTTTCCACAGGATGTGCAAAGTAACACCAACTGCTCCTTTTCGCATCGAAGTGGGTACGGAATATGCTAACACGATGACAGGATAGTGCCCCGACCTTGAAAAAAAGTCATTAAACCCAGCCACTCAATACTCTCACATTAGAGGACTTGGTACTCCAGTACTTTCAGCAGTCCAGTACTGATCCCACCAGTACTCCTCACCAGGTACTGATCACCAGTACTCTTTCCCAGTACCTTACCGGGTACTGATCACCAGTACTCATTGCGACTTCTCTACTGATCCCCAACACTTCAGAACTGATTCCCATTACTCCAGTACTGAAGTACTTGTACTGATCCCGTGGTACTCATCTCCATGTACTGACTCCCAGTACTCTAGTACTGATCCCCGGCATTGATCACCAGTACTCCAGTAGTACTAAATATAGATTTGATGAAAGCAACTAAGACTAAGAAACCTAGCCACTCAATACTCTCACATTGGAGGACTTGGTATTCCAGTACTGATCACCAATATTCCAATACTGAGTATCAATTGTGCCTTCTGAATGAAAGACGCCGCATCCCTCCTTCGAATCGACGACTAGCGGAGGGCCGACTCCACATGATTGGTGCACTTCTGGATCTAAATGTGCCTAGGACCAATCCACTGAGGCCGTCCTTGCCCGGACGTTAAGCAGTCGTCCACGCCGTTTGCTGTAAGAGACCTAACCAGGAGTCGAGGAAGGAGAGGCGGAAGTTTCAAAAGAGTGAAGCAATGAAATCCTTTAGTTGCCCAGCTTAGAAAGACTTTGTGTCCGGATCTTGTCTTCCTCTTATTCCACAACGAGTTTACTGTTGGAGTTCTACCATAGAAAAGTGGAGAGGTGCGATGCTCAAACTAGTTGGGAACCCCCTTTGTACGCAAGATTGTGTCTAACAATCACCAACTGGGACGCCGGGCATCTCATGTGGTTGGCTCGCTGTGTCGCTTTGCATCCGTGCTGCTGCTGCCTTGGATGTTTGAGCAGTTCTGCTTATCTTTGCGCAGCGCGTCTGAGACCTTTGGCTTTCTTACACGCGCAATGGACCTCTCTTTCGTGATTTTTGCTTCATCCTGGCAGGAGCTCTTTGGGCTCTACATGGTGATGCAGATCTCGAATAGATAAGAGGGCGTGATCTCCGTCAACGCGATGTGCAAGTTAAACTTGATCCTTGATCCTTTTCAAATTGTACTTGTCGAAGCTACCGGCGTCATTAGTGACCCCTGCGTTTCAGAGCATTTTTGCTGTCTTGAAGGACTTTCTGACAGTGGGTGGGGGGGGTGGGGGCGGGTAACTACGTCGTGGTATGGTTGTTTCCCGAAACATGGACCATGGAGGTTTTGTTGGTTCGGAATTGCACCGTTGCCTTTGACGGGTGGTTGACCTGGTTCTTTGTTTGTTACATGAAACCGCGTCGCTGAGCTGTTTGGCTTCAGGATGTGGATTCTTTGATTTCTCTATAGCAACTAGACACACGGGACCTCTTGACAGTTTTGTGTTAGACACGGTTCTGGACCCGGATCGTTGGACGTTGTCTTTCACGGTTCTAGGCACTTCTCACGATCTGTTATACTCTTCGTGTACCACGGTGTATAGCAGTATCCATGCCGCCATGCCAAATGCTCCACTGGACTAGACCCGCTCTTGATGAAGTACACTTGGAGCTACCGGTTTCGAAGAAACAGTGGCAAGAACCTTTGGAAAAATTGACAAAAACAGTGCCTGAGGTTCTGACTGCGTCTGCTTCGCGGAAGTCAAAAGGCGCAATGGACAGCGTGTCATGAAAACATGATTTCGACACGAAACACTGCGAGGGTTAATGATTTTTCTCCTCAACATACGTTGTTGTCTTCTAGACACGGGGGGCCTAAATTCAGCCAGTTGTACGTTGCAGTTCCAATGTGTGGCTGAAACACGCAGCCCCGTGTTTTCCCATAGATTATTCGTTTCCGCGCATGATGGAAAGTGCTAAAAACTCCAGGGTCGTTAACAACGCGGGCACCTTGTTTAACAAGGTGTATCGGGTATATCCACAAACGCACCCTTCCCCCATCTCCGCCAACACAAAACGTTTCCCTTGCTGATGAGGCTTCAGCCCGCCCAGACCCCTGGGCCCACCGCTTGTCCCAGCTGCCCCTGGAGCGCGGCAAGCGCCGCCGCTGGGAAGCCAAGAGCGGCAGCTGGCGAAGCGAGGAGCTGCTGGTGCCTCGGTGGAGGATGAAGAGGTGGACAGTGCAGGCTGAAGAGATGTGAAGGTGTTTGTTTGATGCTCAGAGGTGGAGATTGAGGACTTGCATGGCAGTCATGATAATGGATGTCATTGAGTGTGTGGTCTACAGTCATCTGAAACTTTGGAGATAAAACATGTTTTGATATGTTTTGCACTTTTTAGGGGAAGGTTGACTGCTTTGTTCATGTCAGCAACCACTCTTCTGAACTTCAATATGAGGAAATGTAACGACATGATTTAGGTTTACTGAATAGACAACACACACGACTGCAATTTGCCGCAGTTGCAAGACAGGCTACCTGGCGTATCTGGGCTGCCTTGGCGAAAGAGATTTGACAGATTCTCCACCGGAAAATATTTTCGAAACAGCAAAGCAGCATGTTTTTGGGCCGTCCTTTTCGCCAACCACGACTTTCCCCTAAGGGATGCATGGTTCTTCGGATTGCCAAGAAGAGTGCTGCAGGTGCGCTTGGAAAGTGAGCCCTTTGCCAAGGGTGCCATGCGCATTTGCCACAGGCAGGTTGTGCTCCTCTCGCAGAACTTGGTTGAAGAACATCTACCAGAAACCCATCTTTTTCGGAATGAAAAACTCTGGGTGTCCTGTAAATCTTCCCTTAAACCAACTTCTGGGACTCTCGGGTTTTTGCTGGTCAATCTAATCCAGGATGTGGAGGTGAATCCCAGGCTTCCTACCCAGTCAAAGGATCACCTGAACCCAAACTGGACTTGGGGGGGACCTTGGGGACATCCCACGAACCGAATGTGTGGACCATTCGGCGTTTCCACGATTCCGACTCCAGGGAAACTGAGGGAGTCGGATGAATTTCGACATGGAGTCGGATGAAACTTTGTCAACCACTCCAAAGATGTACCAGGAGTTCCAAGACGGGGTGCTGAACTTGGATGGTAGGGGTGCCCCTGTCACATCCACTCACTGGATGGGACTAAAGCCATTCCTTTGGAACTGCTAGTAGGTGAATAGTTATCTGAGTATCAAAATGCCAGCCCCATCCGTCGTGTCAGGGTGATTGTGACTGGTTATTTGGGCAACAACTGGTGAAGCTCTTCTGGGGTTGGAGGATGTGAGTGAAACATGGCGAAACCATCTATGAGTCTATGAGGTATTGGAGGTGGATGTGCAAAGATGTTGTACTGTAAGTTGAAATCAGTGTTTGATGTGAAGATTTGCTGTGCTTAATCCTTAGTAGAGGTGGAAGTTTGTTCGACCTCGCCAGATCCTTGGATTGACAAGTGGTTTCCAACAAGACCCACGAAAGGTGACACAAACCCTGCATAACACTTCTTATGTTCAATTATAGGGAGCCTGCTTCATGCTTGGATAGGAATTGATGTGTTCCTTCCTTTGCCATATGGTTACATCAACGTTACAACGACCAAGCTTTCGGAGGGACCCCTCCGGGCCTCCCGTTTGCGGCGCCCGCCCGGACGAACCCGCCGCGCCCGCCAGGGCAGTGAGCATGGACCGCCGCAACTGGGTAGCCAAGCGCGCCGAGCTCAGCGGTCTCAGCTCACAGCTCCGAGCGAGCTCAGCGCGGCTCCCCCCCCCTTGAGATCCGGTACTCGGTATATGACAGGTTGTGAACAGTCGATTGAAAGTGTGAACGGGTAAGTGGATACCTTGGTTGACCAAGCCCGGTGGAGGGAACGGTTGTTCGCTGCAGGGTGGATGGTCGGTGCTCCAGGTGAGTCACGAACCCATCCCGGAGAGTGAACTCCCCAGGGTGTCGCTCGGGTGGCGTCGCTTGGCGCGTGACGGTTTGGGCGTAATGATCGCGCTAGACGAAGCACGGCCCCGGGCCCCCGCAATGGCCGTGCTTCTGGGCGTGGGACGTTCTTGTGGTAGGGAATCCTGAATTCTGAAAGACTCCTGAAAGGAACCAAAACCCTGGTCCAGCACTCAAAGGATGGTTCTTAGATGATGGAAACCCTGACCTCACGGCTGCTGGAAACCCGGACCTCGTGAGAAAACCGCTGGTGACCCCCGCAGCACGCACCGCAGCCCGCACCCGCCACCGCTGCTGAGGCTACGATAGCGATCCCGATGTCTCAGCCCTGGAAAGTGATGTGCCTGGACCGCAGAGGAGGGCCCTGGAGGTCTGAGGACGGGGCGAGGACTGGAAGGCCCAAGGAGGGTGCCATCCGAAAGAGAAGACGTCCCATGGCATGGGATGGAATCAAAGAGTTACGACTCACTGTATCCAGACCGTATATAGTTAAACGATGTTAAACGTGAACCCTTCGCTGCCACAAAACGGGACTGAACAGTGCGTGAACAGCTGACCAACGAGTAGAGATTTACTCGACCCACGTCACCTCTTTGAGGGTTTTGCCCAATTGGGCCAATTGGGTTGGGTCCCAAGGCATTCAAGATCATCTTGCTAGGTCCACCTCGAGGTAATAGCTGTAGTTGAAGCTGGACTTGCCCGTTGGGACGTCTAGTGAGGTCATCCCCCGACCTTTGTTCTGCTGAGGTGATGATGCAGATGATTGCCAAGGACTACGCGGAGCGCTTCAATGCCTGTGGTCCGCCGAAGAAGGTGGTGGGAGAACCCAGATGGACCCAAGGGGACCTATATGGACCCCAGAGAAACCCAAGAGAGAGAGGCCTTTTGGCCTGGCTGAGGCTTGGGAGTGTGCAAAGGTTAATCATTCAGGGAATGGAAATGAAACGAATCACCTGGGTGGGCCTTTTCCCTTATTCTCGATGTGTCGGGGGAACCTTGCTGGATTCTTCATGGGCCACGTGGACACAGAAAGATCGTTGGGGCCCTGCGTCTATGGCAACAACTTATGGAAACCAACCTGGTTGGTGTGCAGGTTGGCCACGAAATGTTTGCACAAGCCATGGCAAAGGCAAGTTCTCGTACAAGCTGACTTCATATCTAGGACTTCATTGAACGGGCACAACCTGAGGAAATGAAGGGGAAGAAGGGAAGGTAAAGAATTTGAAGTCCATATGAATCCTGCACTGGAAGGATAAAACAAAACAGGACAGAGTGGGAAGGAAAGTAGAGGAAGGACCAGGAAAGGGCTCCCGCGACATAATATGGGCAACAGCAAGGTTGATTAATCTTCAATTGGGTGCACTAAGATGCTACAAGCGGGTACAGGTACACGAAAGAACAGAAAGAAGGAAACAGAAAGCAAGGGAATGACAGGGAAATGGAAAGATAAGATATGACAAGCAAGGAGAGGAAGGAAAAGGGGCCCCACCAGCGGGGCACTAAGATGACACGTATGGGTACAAGGGCAGCAGGACAAAAATCAGGGAAAGGAAAACTTCTAGTAGCAAATAGCTATACTAGTAGCTTCTTGCTAGTAGTAATGCCCTTGTTCCCAGCAATGCCCTTGCTACGTTCATTGCTTCTTGTTTTTTACTTATGAATCCAGTGAAGGAAATGGAGAGGGACATGGATCGCCCGGACAGAACCGCTTCCGATGGAGCCGGAGTCTTGAGTTCGTTCGGTCGGTCCGTTCTGGTGCGGCGAGGCGGTGACCCTGGTGATGTCCAGCGGAGCACCAACTAGGTCCACCCTTCTGAGAGCCTGTCTACATGATTCTACATGACCCCCGCACTCCAAGGTTGGAAAGGAACAAGGATGAACGAGCGAACCCTGAACCTCATATATACCATCATATATACCCTCATACCTACGGTCATATCCATGCCATTTCCCTCTTTCGTTGCTTTCCCTGTCCTCACCCGCCGTCCTCTTCGCTGCCCTCAACGGCCGGGCGTCGGCCTCAGGACTTCATCGAGGCCTCGGTCTTGCAGCTGCCCGAGCGGCCCGAAGGTCTGCGCGACTTCGCGGCGGCTCGGTGAAGTTCGTGGGGTCGATCGGGGGGGATGATGTTTTAGATCTTCAGAGTGATCAAGAAATCCAGCCGTGTGTTGCTGTTGATTGAGCTGATTCACTGGATGGCTGCGCATGGCGCAGCTAGCAAGTGTCAAACACCGAATGCTTTGGAGCAATTGCTAGCTACATTTACACTTTTGGTGCAGTGGCAGAAGACGGGGCGATCTCCTGGCTCTTGCACGGAATCGTAACTTTGCACGCGCCGTGACTACTACGACCACGAGGACGACTACTAAGGGTATTGGTGACTTGTGCTGTCGCGATGATGAGATGAATACCAAACTTGACTCTCAGCATTTAACATCAGTTAACTGAGCTTTGAGTGTGACCTGTTGGAGTGACGTAAGTGTCTCAAACCATTGAAATCGATCCTATCCAGGCAGCAAACGACCGTAAAGGAATTAAGAGAACATCAGAAAGGCCATAGAACAACGTTGATTCACGGCGACCACCATCTCCAAAACCAAGAAGAACCACGAAAAGAACACCAGCAACAGCAACAACAGGATCAGTTGTGCACAGATGCAAGCAAGCTGTGATTTTGTGGCCACCGACCAACCATGCTATTAGCCCCACGTCAGGAATCCACGACAAGTCTCACATCTCAGATAAGTGTGTTCGAGTGTGGCATGGGAGTGTGTGCGAAGATGAGTTTTGATGATGGAAGTGTGATTTGAAAGGCAATTGAAAGGCGTGTGTGCGAATATGAGCTAGAGATGTGTGCGAATATGAGGCGCCTCCCCATGAGTACTTGGGTATACTTGGGTAGTAATCATGTGATTCTTTTGGACTTGCAGGTGTTGCTACAAGCAGGGATTAATTTTGCTCATCATGCAGAGATGAGCCACCACTTCCACACAAGAAGAAGGAAGGGTTGTGTCAGATGACGTTAAGGAAGAACACAAAATCCCAATCAAGTGTACTTCATGTACATCAGTCATCATACATCATCGTCATCTTCGTCGTCATTCATCGTTCATCATTTCTGTTTAACTGTCTTCTCATCTCCTCCCTCCTGCTTTCTTTCGGGCCGGCCATACTGTCCTTTCTATGTTTCCTTTGGCCAACGGCGTGCTGTAGCTGTAGGCTGCTCCAAGTGCAGTTTCATGGGCAGCTGCAATGGGTTAAGTCGTCTCTGGCTTGTCTTCTCGACGGTAAAGTAGAGGAAGTTACGGCAAGTGGTGGCAATAATGTGCATGAAAGCACGCTGGCTGTCCATGTCTCGAGCAAGCACGCTGGCTCCTTTATATTCCTTTATGGCGGCGGAATTTCACCATCTCCAAGCAGAATCGGACAGGGAAGCGCCTTACACTGGTGAAGTCGTCCTGAAGAATGCATCAGAGCCTCAGAGCGGAACAAGTTTGTGGCGGAAGTGTTCTGCAGCGTGCATTGGTCCAGCCTCGACGCCATTGTGAGCTCTCCGCTAACTGAAGAGCTGTCCATGAAGAATGTGGCAACCATTTTTGCCCAGCGCATTCCGGTTGTCAAATCTTTTCTCACCCGAAGGCAGTTGGGCATCGCAGACACCGTGATGGCTGATCTGTCCAAGGCCAATGCAGATCAGCACTACCTGGACATGTTGAAAACTGAATACGGGAGGTGGCAAGCTTGGTACGCGAAACTGCAAATCACTGCGACCAGCGAGAGCAACTTGCGCAGTGCGCAAGCTGATGCACAGGCGCTGGCCATGCATGCATGCACTTTTCTGTGTGGTGTTACATCGGAAACTGCAGAAGACAGCACAAGAGGGAGCAAGTGCATGCTGGGAATACATCAAAATGGAATCACTTCTATGTTGGTTTATAGAGCTGAGACAATGAATATGACTATATATAGTTGGGGGCATTCGTATCCAAGAGTTTCAACTCTGACAATTAAGTTGTCGATGGACGACATTGTTTCAAAGGATTCAAGAGCAAAGGAAGATTATATATATATATATGTGACCCTCCTCGAACCCTATTTGGTCCCTTCAATGAAGGACGATTTGAAATCCAAACGGGTTACCCATAAAGTGGGTGGCACATTGTGGAACTTGGGCCCTAAGTGAGTGGAGAGTAAGCACCCCGGCATGCCTAGCACCAAGAATTGCCCCCGTGACTGCGGCAGCCCAGTTTGGGACACCAAAAAGCCCAGCATGCGTTTGGGAATGAGACATTTTGTTGTGGTTTTGTGGTTTACGTAATCATCCTGTGTGAGGGATCCAAGGATAGAACGGCGTGTTGAAGTGTGATGTGTGTGTGGTTTGTTCTGTAGTCCGTCTAGTTTGAGGATAACATGAGGTTTGGATGGTCTGGAGAACCTCGAGCTGCACCAGGTGTAGTACGAAGGCACCTCTCGATCCAAAAGTGGGGGAACCCTAAACCCGCTCTCCTATGCCCTATACCGGTTGTTTGATTTCCCATCAAAAAAGACTTGAGCAAATCGATGTGTGTTGATTTGCGAAGCTTGTGAACACCATCCGCAGCAATTTCACAGGCCGCGATCTGCAGAAACAACATCAAATCATGAGACTATTTTTTTTATTATGGGCCCTTTCACCTCACCCCATGTACTGCCTTTCGACCACATGGACGACCGGCCTTGCCCGGTGTAGGCCAGCCCGCCCCCGGTGTAGGTCCCGCGACGCGACGCCGAGGTGGAGGCCTATTTGGATGGGAACTTCACGAAGCATTCCAGCAACTCCGGCTTCGTCGCCGACGACGTGGTGCGGCGCCTCGGTGGTGGAGGTGGCCGCGTCTCGACGGACTGTCGTCGGTCGGTGGGGGTGGTCGTGACCTGGTGGAGCTGGAGGAGTCTAGTCGCCTGTGGAAGACGGAGATCTTCAAGTCTTGCAAAGTGTTCATTCCATTGGGAATAGAGATTGTTCATGAAGTGTTAACCACCAAGGATTGATGAGATGCCTCTTACTCTTACGAGTGTAGGGGCCACAGGAAGTTATAGAGCCCAATGCTTGATTGTTTCTTGTGTTTTGATGCATCTTTTGTGTTTCAATCTCGCAACTTTCGATCTGTGCGCCAAGAACTCCCACTACCAAGGAAAGAACAGAAAGCAATCAACACTTAATTCAGAGCAACAATTGAGTTGCTCATGAAATCCATTGGTCAGTGTGTGTGTTCTTTCTACAGGGCTGGTGACCATTTGCAGTCCAGCTTAAAGATGGTCGTTCGTTGGCCATGCAGCTATATGCAGCTGATGTTGAAGTCAAATGTCCAGTTCCGGTAGGCAGTTTGACTGGAAGTGGGCCCCAAGAGCCTCGGTTTTAGTGCGTGTTGGGGCGTGTGCCATAGTTTGCCTTCTTGGGCTCATTAATTGTTTTATGTGTTTACTTTTTGTGCGATAGTCTACCTTGTCCGCCGTGCTCCATTTGATTAACCTTCGGTCATGGGCTTCAGTGGAACATGGAAGACCAGTTTCCTTTACAAACAGGTGGTTGTCCACTTCATGATCCAGGGAGGTAGCAGGTCCCTGCTTGGTCACCCGCAAAGTCATGATTGCATGGACTGGCTGTGAACATGCACCGAGGAATACGCCTCATGCTTTCTCTCACTTCACCTTCGAAGCTTCTGGTGCCGAGCAAATCGTGGTGGACATACAAGGTGTCCTTGGACAGATTAGTTTATACCACCCGCCCCTGGAGATCTTAGCCATAGTAGCTATTGCCAATTTGCAGCTATATGCCATGGTAGCGGGTTATCCATGTTTGCTATACACAAAGACCCTGGAGATTCCGGAGCCTCATCCTCCGCAGGCATCCGCTCGAACGGTGCCTTTGATTTTTCAAAGATCGCCTTAAAGCATGCATTGCGAAACGTATATAAACCGTGCGAAATCATGGGGCACACGTTTTTGCTGGATTTGGTCGTAACCTCGTTCCATATAGCAGTTCAGTGAGGGCAATATACATTCTATATCAAAAAGTGTTGATAGTGTAATTTTGATTGAGATGAGCAATCCCATACCAGCAAATGAGATAAAAGCAGGATTGATCGTGGCCTCAGAACATGTAAGATACCAGGTTGACCGTCTTGTGAAAAAAGCAAAGTACCCTGAACCTCTTTGAATCCCAAGAAAAGCGCGTCAAAATCCGAAGAGTCACGTATCTACTTCATGGAACTAGAAACAAGTGCCACGCTACTAGTAATAGTCATCCTTCTTGGTCTGTTCCTTCGGGTCACCCAAGTCCCTCGGGGTCGACACTTCACCCGAGTCATCGGACCCGGCGCAAGCCACCGGTGCGACCTCTCGGTCGGGGTCAATGACCTCTCGGCCCCTTAGGGGTCGATGACCTCTACACGGATCCTCAAATCCACACGGCCAGCGGAAGCAGCGGGCCGCGCTTTGGACGGGGGACTCCCGGAGGCGAAGAGAGAGGCCGAGCTGGTACGAGGTCATGAGCATTCATGAGCTAACCCTCCCAATGTGGAATGTGGACGGGTGAGTACGGATTATAACAACCATATATCTCCAGTATTTGCGGCCGTAAGCCATAAGCTCCAACTTGGGCAACGAGTATGGCTCCAAAAGTCAGGATCTAGGAACTGACAGCGTGGTCGAGTCGGTTGCTTGGTGGGGTCGATGGGGTCGGTCGGTTTGGAAGACATCCGCCTTTGCCTCATATGATCTCATATGCCCATTCTGTTTTAAAGAATGGCCAGTGACCCATCTGGGAGAGGAGGTGTTGCAAGTCCTTGGCCCATCCGCGAACTCGGCACTTGCGTCCATCTCTGTCCGATCGTTCACGGTGTTGGCAGGGTGAAAACACCGTCCGCCCGCTCCCCCCGATGGTTGGAAATGGCAGTGGTTCTAAGGTGATGAAATGGTGGAAGTGGTGGGGGTTCCTCAAACGTTTCCTACAGCATCAACGCGCTACCACAAAGACCATCACCACCCTTCCTGAGATGCGAGTTTGGCCCGCCAGAAGAATTTGTGAGGGACTTCCAGAAGATGTTACCCTTTGACTCACTAACATGGAAGTGGATGGTGCCACCTGTTTGGTATTCAGAACATGGTCTTCGAAAGGCCCATGTCCCACTTCCATGTGATGTGAGTCAGTCGGAGTGTACCTTTGGACCAGACCGGCTTCAAGCTGCCGGAGCTACGACGACCGGGTTCGTGCGAGGAACATGGGGCTTCGGGGGATGGCGCTCTTTTTCGCCAGCCACCGCTGCCTGGAGAGGACGTTTGTTTTGGTGACACGTTAGAGAGATTCTCCATGAATTCTTTGAACCAAAGGGTGCCACCATAGGTCATGACCCTTCGCATGAAATGGGCAGTCTTTCAATGTTTTGCCACTGAGTGTGTTTGGGATCTTTTGATGTCTTTTTGGATCTGCAGGATCGCCTTTTCGGATGCGTTGTTTTTTTCCTGGTCAGCATGGACACACGTGAAACATGATGTAGGCTTGACCAGTTGATTTGATTTGCAAAAGGTGCAGAGGTTTGGATATGGCTGTGGCCATCCACCAGCGGCCTTTTAGGTCTCTGTTGCACACCATCATGTGAGATTCGTCATGATAAGGGGTGGGAAATCCTCTCCATCCTCTCCTTTCTGTTGGATGTTTTTGTTGGCACCAGCCATCCAGCCATCGTCTCCTGAAGTTCATGTCTGCGTTCAGCTTGCGTTCACTGCTTGGCAAGCTTTCGGGGTGGAGATCACCAGGATTCTGGGGCGCCAACAGAAACACATCGAATTGGATCTGGATTTTCTGGCAGACCTGAAGTTCATAATGGAGGTGACTTCCAGGACCCTCCTGTCGAGGTGTTGGTCTTTGTTGGCCCCTGAGCTGTTAATTACGGGGTGTCCGTGAATCACCCAACTCCTGGGGGTCCTGGTTGCTTAAGAAGAATGAAACATTAAGGAGTCGGGTGAGGAATGTGAAAGGCTCCTTCCCCAGCACCGCTTCATCACATCGCTTCTTCATCGCTTCCAGCACGGTGGAGCTGGGCGCACTGAAGGCCTCCCTTTCGGAAGCTTGGTGAGCCAGGCAGCCAGCACCTGAGGCTTTACGTCCCCCCTCAAAGCATCCTGGTGAACTTACATGGCATGGCCCTTTGGATGACCAGGTGTCTCTGAAAGCAAAGGTGGGGTGAAAACACGTTCCCACCTTTCCTGCGGGTCGTGCTGCACCTAACCTTCGCCAACCCACCTGTCACCCATTCCTTCACCATAGTGAATCATTCGTAATTAGATAGCACCTTGATCTTGATTCTTTCCAATCCACAATACATGTGGTGGAAACAGTGGAAACATGCCAGCACCTCAACCAACATGGGCGTTTCAGTCAGAAACGCTTCTCCTCCGGCCAGCACCGGAAGTTGTAACCTGCCCAGGTTGCAACAGCCTTTGCCACCAACTGGGCCTCACCCCCTTTGCGCACTCGCCCATGCCGGGTGACGGAGCTGCCACCCAATACAGGTGCAGTGGGATGACTGTGCCGTTTGAGGCTGCGAGAAGCTTTTTTCTTCATGCGTTCTGTCTAGGTCAGTCGCCATGCGGAGGAACAGTCGATGGAACCCATGGAACCTCCTGGTCTTTTGAAACGTTCCCGTGCGTCAATTCATCAGTGACGTCCTAGGATTTGATCGGACATGCTTGGAGATGCTCGTCGAAACTCGAAACGACATCCCATGGAGGTCCGAACCAAACAAGTCCAAGACGCACCCCGCGGCAGCCTCTTATGGACTAGACCGCACCTTCCTTTCCACACCCGGCACGTTCCTTTCCGCGCTGTGCTCCGCTTGCAGAGGCCGATGAACGGGAGCCCCAACGAGAGCCCTCGTGAGGAGGTGGTCTTCGACGGGTCGTTAGTGCCTGCGAAGAGTTCGGTACCACACAGTGCCCCGGGCGAAAGCGTGGAGTGCTTCGCTCGGAACGAGAGTTTCGATATGTTTTGATTCTTGATTGGGTGGGGAGATCATGGGAAAACCAAAGTTGAGAGTGGGATCTGATTTTCGAGTTCAACGACCTCCATTTGGATTTGAGTCATCCAGCGCTCTGCACAGCCGTGTGAATTGGTGGACGTGCTTTCTTCCGCAATATGTACATCTTTGACTGTGGGTGAATAGGTGGCCAGCAATGGTGAGGTTTCTCCATGTGATGGGGTGTCATAGAAATTCATAGAAAGCAGACAAACATGCCGGACCTATTGTTGAGAGCCCTCAGAGTGTTGAAGACATTCATGAATAACTTGGTCCGGTATAGAACTCACGAACCAAGAAGAGGACATTCATGTATAACTTGGTGGGTTCTATTGCAAATTGGCGACCCTTGAGGGTTTTGTGTCCAAGCTTTTGGATGGCGACACAATGGAGCTCAGCCAGCTCTGTTTTTGTGTGAAAAGGATTGAAAAGGAGTGTCCTGTATACGATATCATTTGCGGGGAAAAAGGGAACAAACATCCAACAAAAAACTCCTTTGTCGCTAGGGCATAGACCCATAGAAGCCATGCTCTAATGCCATAGACCCATTCCCAAGCCCGAATGCCTTTGTGCTCTCGTTTGGCCGCTCTCGGACGGACCCGGTGGCGCGGTGTTCTTCGCGGAGGCGGGTTTTGGGGGTGGTTGGAACAAACCTTCCAACCATCCTCGAAGGAATAAAGGTTCCATCCACATAACATATGTTAACATCATTAGTTTTGGAAAGAAGTCGATGCTCACTGGCAGATCGTATGTTGGTAAAGCCATATCCAAATCATATCCAAAAAAATAAGAAAACTGTCTCGCTCGGAGAAACGATGCCTTCTTGTTCGTGACGAACACCCAAGACCTCGGGAGCTGCTTTGAAGCGATTTGAATCTGATCATTTGGGAACACACCTATCCAGCTTGACTCAGCTTGACTCTTCAGTCAGATTGGTTGCTTCTTCAGTGAGCCAACGTCCTTTTCGTCCCGAACGAATCCGAATGGGCTGAGGTTCCACCGTATCCTCACCGATGTATGCCAAGGTGCGGGGAGACCGTGGACGGACCGGACGGTGAGTCGGACCGTGGATCCTCCGAGTTCGTCTTCCGTGACGTCTGGGCTTCCGTCTTCCGGTGCGTCAGACGGTGCGGTCCCCAAACAGACGGGGCGGTCCGGAGTCCGGACGTATGGAATATACCAGCACCCGACTTCACAGGTGTTTCCTGGTGACAACAGGTGTCCAGAAACCACCTGTTAGGGTCTCCAAACAGCCTGTTGGAGGGTCCTGGTATTCATATGATTATATACCATCATTCACCTCCTTTTATGGCCATAATGTATACGGTGAATAAGCCATACATGGATGGTTTGGGAAAGGAAGCGGGCTCCAAGCGGGCTGGGACGAAGTCTCGCTTATGTTGGAGGTAACATGTAGTTTGGCTCTTTTGCTTTTGGGCTTGCCAGATGTTCTCCCTGTTCCAGGTCAGCTAAGATGGATGTGGGGGTGATCGCTCGAAGGTGAACGATAGAGGCTGTGTCAGAATGGCTGGTTTTATAGGGTCTGAAGGCAAGATAATATCGTATATAACCTCGTTTCCACCCTGTCTGTGGATTCCATTCCTTTTAATGCCTACCTTTCGGTGCTCTTTGACCACCTTTCCCCTCGCCATCACCCCCAATAAAGGGCCATCTCCCCATCTCTACTGTACTCTAACAAGACCTCCCAACTTCGCCCATCCGACCGGACCGAGCACACCGGACCGGCAGGGCCGACCGGTCTCGGTCAGGTGCACTTCGCCCTGGCCATGCTCCACGCGCGGCACGTCCAGGCGAACGCGGAGTTCATCGGCCACAACGTGCTGACGAGCCCAGCACAAGGCCCATGGGGCCGGGAGTCTCCGGTGAAAGCGTTTGGGACCCACAGGATGGAATCAAATCAAACGGGCAAATAAAACGTCGTGGATTGGACAAGATGTGTGTGTGTGTGTGTGTGTTTTTTTTTCCGTGCTACGGAAGAGTGCAGCAGGTTCCGAACGCTTTGCTTAGGTCTATAGATGCTTGGGGATTCGATCAAGCGGATTCCGGCGTGCTTGGTGCTCCGTTGATTCCAAGAGGCTGTTGGTGAATCACGTGTTTGTCATGTCAAGACCCTGCAAGGTGTCTCCTGCAGTTGAGAGGTGGAAAGCACTATACTGAAAGGGGTCCCAACAGCACAACCCATGTATGGCATATATATATACATATTATATGCCCGGCCAGACTCCGTCAGGTCGTTTCAGGTGGTGGTTGGGATTCGTTGGATTTGGTATTGGACTGAATTTGGGTTCGATTCCCAGCTCCTCCACCCGCCACGCCACAGGGCTCTTCCATCTACAGACCTCGGCGGAGCTCGGCCACGTCCAAGGTGGGGGGGGGACCCACCGGTGGGTCGCAAGAGGCCCAGACGCACTAGACACGCACCAAGCAGGCCGACATCCCGGTCCCTCAAAACCAAAGGGCTAGGGCCTAGGGATTGGTTCGGGGTCCGGACCCCTCCGGATTGGTTTGGGTACGGCCCCCTACTTTGGAGGGGCCATCGTGTGAGGAATGTTAAGGTCGTCATTGATTGCCCTGGCGAACGAACAAGGGAAGCATCCGGGAAGTAAGGTGTGTTTCGAGGTCTTTGCAGTCTATATCCTGTTTCGTGGTCTTTGCTTTTGGCACCAAAGGCAGAAAGAGATTGCAACTACGTTTGTAAGTACACATTCATGAAGACAATGGACCCATACAATTATGGACCCGTTGCTTGGCCACTTGCTTTGCAACGGAGAAGATGGCCAATGTGGATCCGAGAGCCCTTTTCTCCATCACCTATGGCGACCAGGGCTACCCATGTAGGGACTGGCTTTCGGCAACTGGATGAGGAGCAAACACGAACGAGCGCGTCGAAAATTCAAGACCCGAAGGAGTCAACTGTTGATGGATTAAACATGATTAAACATAATAATTGCTAAACATTATAGAAACACAAAAAGTAATCAACATTATGGATCAAGAGGTTTTGCCGTCCAAAATATGAATGAGTTCGCATCAAAAACGGTGCCAAATGGTGCTCACTCGGAAGACCACGCCGAACTGGGGCCGGAGAAGCTTGCAGGTGCCTTGTCATTGGCCTGTTTGCATTTGAGCCTTGGTGTGGAAGGTTTTTCATGGATGTTCATGGGCCGTTGAAAGATTTGTCGGATGAGAACTGGAAGAGAACTGGGTGTCCCCTGAAAGAGCTTTGCCTCGCCACGTGGAGGCCTCTGCCTCGTTGTTGCTTGGCCTCATGTATTTTGTGCCTTACTTTCAAGTGAACAGGTTGTTGGGGCATTTTGAGGTGGATGTTGGCGCCTGGCACGTTTGATGATTTTGGCACCAGGGGCGGTCAGGGGCCCGGCGCGACGCCCTCAAAAGTGCAAAAACCAAGCCACAAGCATCAGCCATGCGATGTGAAGGGGGGACACGAGCCAAACGCTTGGTTGTCCATGGTTACCATGGGCATGAAAGGACAACTCATGACATTGGTTGACGCCGCGCGTTCAGGGGATTGAGGGAGCGAACGAGCGAGAATCTGTCGTTTCGAGACAACTGAGAGAAGGCATACGTCAATGATTGGTTTGCAGACGGCTGAAATCAATTCTTACACTTTCGGGTGTAGAGTGGCATCATGTTGCTTCAAGCATCTATGTCTTCGCCCACATAGAAAACACATCCTATGCTTCTTTCTTTCCGAAGTCACCAGCGTGGTCGAACATGTCCGGGGTGCTGGGCAGGGCCCTGGGCTTGCCTCGCGGTTGAGGAATCGGCGGCCCCGCAAGGGTGTGCTGCAAGCCTTGGGTAGCTCTCTCCAACGGCCCTTGAGCCTGGATGAAGCCGCAGCCTTTCCGCCACTCGCGTGAGGGACAGACGGAGACGTCTCAGAGGTTGTCGCTGGTGACCCAGGGTCCGGGTCCTGGGGGCGACTGGGAGCGTGAGCTTAATTTGGGAGACCCAGACCGTGGCTGCTAAACTAGGGAAAGTGGTGTATTTGAACTTGTGGACAGCCACCCTGCGACGCAGCGACCTTGGTTTTAGTCCTTTTTCAGATCGTGAAGCAGTTTTGCGGGGTCTGTTTGGAGTACCCCTTTTTCGGAAAAGTAGGCCGTTTCTGGGTGTAATGGTTGCAATCACGGTCCTTTCGGCCTCAAGGAGATGGTCATCCGCTTAAGCCCATGCCCAAGCGGCCCGTGTTTTCTGGCAAGGGTCGTGATCCCCATCCCCCTGAGTAGTGCGTACATGTGTGTGTGTGTGTAACCCTTGGAATCAAAGGGAACCTTTAGGTTTGGAGCAGGGGGCCACCGGGACCCCAGAGGAGCGGTGCCCAACGAAGACCTCCTCTGGGGTCCGTGCAAACGTACCTGCCAAACTGGTTACCTGTTGTTCTCGCTGTGGTTTGCTTTCATGGGCTACTCGCGTTTCGTGTTATGAGTCTTGCTGGCCTCCAACTTTGCAGTGTTTTGAGTCTTGCTGGCCTCCAACCTTGCAGTAAGGGCCTCCACTTACTGACACCTGTCCTGGCTCCTTAGGTCTTCACTCAGGCCGGCGTGTGGCACCGCTGTCGAGTCAGTACGCATATCCATAAGTGTGTTTGGCCTCGTGCCAACCCGGGATGAGCCCGTAGAGTGCCTCCCGTGGACCCGTCGAACGGGTGTCTGTCCATGTTCCCCGGCTTTGGGAACGTAGGTGTCCGGAGCGGACAGTAGCTGGCTCACGCCACAAGAACTCAGATTTTTGTTTCATTTTTGGAATTCCAAGCTGGCTCATGCCTTCACGTGACCGCAGCGGTCAAAGCAGCCAGCCATTTCGGCAGGGCACAAGGTGACCATAGCGGTCAAAGCAAGTTTAAGGTTCATTGGAACCTGTCAAGCACTTAGTCCCCCCTCCTCCCCCTTCCCTCCCCCTTTCTTTCTTTGCTTTCTGGGGCTTTCCTGAATGGAATACTCAGGATCTCCCCTCTCTTTCTTTGGTGTGTCCCTGGACGATTGTTCGTAGCTGGGAACACCTTCCTTTCTCTCCTCTCCCTTTCTCTCCCTCTCTCTTTCTTTCCTTCTCTCTTTCCTCTCTTCACCCTCTTCCTTGGGTGTCCCTGGATGCTTTTGTCATAGCTGGGAGCCCTTCCTTTTTGGTGTGTCCTTGGACGCTTGTGTCGTAGCTGGGAGCAACTTTGTTTCCTTCTTTCTTTCCCTCTCTTTTCTTCCTCCACCTCCCCCCTCTTTCCCCGCGCGCGGCGTGTTTACAAGCAAACTAGGCTTCTGCAACAGGTTTTTCTAATGAGGTTTGGACTGTCATCGGTTTGTCCCCGTTCATTTGGTTCCCCTTTCATCGGCCCCCACAGACGTTTTTCCTTCTTTTCTTTCATGTCTTTCTGTGTTCCTGTCTCTTCATCCTTATCCTTTCTTTCTCTTGCGCGTACTATCGTCCGGACCTTAGTTTGCACACATACACGCACGCGTACTCTACTTACATCGAGGTTCGGGTGGCCCAGGTTCGTTACAATGAGGTTTGGTTCATCGGTTGTCCCTCTTCACTGGGTTCTTCTTCATCGGCAACCACACACACCTTTGTCTGTCTCGTCCTTTTCATTTTCATCTGTCCCTTTTGCATGCACATGTGCCTTGCCTCCTTTCTGGGCAGGATGGAGGCCACACATGCCTCCCTTCGGGGAGGCGTGTGTGTGTAACCCTTGGAATCAAAGGGAACCTTTAGGTTTGGAGCAGGCAGCCACCGGTGCCCCAGAGGAGCGGTGCCCAACGAAGACCTCCTCTGCGGTCCGTGCAAACGTACCTGCCAAACTGGTTACCTGTTGTTCTCGCTGTGGCTTGCTTTCATGGTGGTTCATGTGGTTCTGTTACTAATCGCTACTCGCGTTTCGTGTTTTGAGTTGGAGTAAGGGCCTCCACTTACTGACACCTGTCCTGGTTCCTTAGGTTTTCACTCAGGCCGGCGTGTGGCACCGCTGTCGAGTCAGTACGCATATCCATAAGTGTGTGTGTGTCTCAAGCCAATCCAAACCTCCTCAAGGTCATCGAAGTCTGATGAAAAGACCATTCTCCGCGGCACCCACTCCGACCATTCTCCCGTCAATTTCGCAAGAATGCCAGAATTCCCCAAGAAGATGTCGGAACTTTTGGAAGTGTCCTACCCACTCACCACGCAGCTGTCGTGAGGTACATCCTCCAGGCAGCGGAGCACGGGGTCGCCCGTGCCATGTGCTCGGCGGCCTTCTGCTACCAGCGGGGCTACGGCTGCGCGGTCTCCGCCACAAGCGCGGTGCATTGGTACCGAGCCTTGCCAAGCAACAGGTTTGGGTCTCCACGCTAGGGTGTGAGTTGTTGGTTTTGCACGGGCGTGAGATGGTTTGGCGGCTTTGCATCCAAGGTCATCCAAGTGTCTTTGATGGATGTGCACATGTTCGCATGTTGCTCTTTTTGGGTGTTTAACAGCTGCAATGGTTTCACACTGGTGAGGGAAGACCTGGCCATAAGTTCGGTGTATTGTTCGGTATTTGTGCCCAATGATCAAATATATAGATCAAATGAATTCAAATGATGTCTAATGCATGATTTTGATAAGGGGATTCCATGTTCTATTTGTTTTGGGGGCCACTGCCACCTTGGACAAGACAAGTCTACGCAAGGTATGGACGACATTCACCCCCCAAAAGCACAAAATCTAGGCCATATGATGCCATACCCAGACACTCCATGGGACTGCCATATATGCCTACATTGACCCCCAAAACTTCCCAATTGATCGGCATATATGGCAGTCCCGTGGAGTATCTGGGATATAATTGTTACGTCTATGGGGTATGGAGCCCTCATTGGACAAGACCTCCCCACCCTGCCTGGCCCCTGGCCCTGCCTGCGCCGGCGACGGAGCCCACCGCAGCAGCACCCCTTAGGTCAGTCGCTGTCGGCGCGGAGCGAGGAGGATGACAGCGAGGAAGAGAGGGAAGCCGAGCGATTGCCAGGTAGGCACAACACTGGTCATGATCATTCCGCTTGGCTCATAAGAAAAAATTATGGAAAAGTTAACCTGCAAGGTCATTTCTAGACTTGTTTTTGGATAGGGGCCTGCAATTTGGTTAAGAGTTAAGAGATTGGAGAGGTGTCCCAAGAGATCCTTTCAGCTGGCAAAAGACCGCAACACCTACTGTATCACATTACACAAACAAACGGCAACAAGGGAGCAAATGAACGTGTCAAGGGCAAATGCATGATGTTTGCTTGCACAAAGATTGGTGCGCATGATTCACCATGTTGTGAGTACAACCCCAAAAACGTCACATAAAAAATGCACATGTTTCTCTCCTGGATGCTCATATCTCCAAACCTCCCAGGTGGTGGCATGGAGGAGCATGAGATTTTACAAGCACTGGCCAGCTTGTACGAGGGCGCACCCGGCTTAGCGCCCAACCCGCGCTTGGCCTGGCAATTCCAGCTCTTGGCCAAGAGCAGCGTTGCTTGGCTTAGATGGTTATTGAAAAAGACCCGGAATACCCGGACGTTCTGGAATTTGAACCCTCGACAGATTTGGACCTCTCTAGTGTTGGGGATTTACATTGAAAAGACCTGCAATCTTAGCACCTCTCAGCGCAGAAAGCAAGGCCAAGAAGCAGGAAGAGAGCGAGAACTCTGAGAACCCTGAGGTTGGAATTGATTCATGACATGTGAATGAATCAATCACATCATGATGATCAGAACGTATTGGTATCATGTCTCGACTGTCGTCATTGAGGATTCTTTTTCTTTCAACGATATGATTTCAAGATTGACGGCCAGGAAGATCAAACAGATGAAGAGCCTCCAAGAAAAAAACATACATTAGAAATATAGAATAGAATATAGATCACGAAAGGTAGCCTGGTAAGGACTACCTTGAGTTTCCCCCCCCCCCCCCATGTGATGATTCCTTTAAAAAATAATTTGATTCCCCCCCCCCCCCCCCCCCCCCCTCGTCGTCTCGTCGCCAGCACTGCTAGGATTCTGGACATAAGGTGAAATCATGCGCTCAGCAATCACTGCAGTACGACGCTGGCCATGAGGTTGCGCAATACAACACGAACCCTGCGCAAAGAGGTCGCGCAATGCGGCTTCGATGTCGCGCGTGCGCACCCGGCAGCCTGACACAGCGCGTATTACGTTTACAGACCATATTGCTCGACATCAACGATTATCGATGCAACACAGCCTCTTTGCAAAGCCCTGTGGAGAAATCCCTCGCGTCGCGGAACACCATTCGATTTAGTCTTATACTCTAGCGTGGCGAAATCTTACCGCATCGTGGAGCACACCTACTATAGCGTAACGTCTATCCCTGGCAGTATTGTGGGACTATAGTTGGTACACATGCGAGCGTTTACGCATTGCGAGTTTTATGCGCGCCTGTTTTTATACACCTTTACACAAACGAGCGTCGACGCAATGCCTCTTTTTAGAGCCGTGTGGCGCAATCTGACCGCAATTGTGTTCCTTTTGAGCCTTCTTGTGCTCTCTGGCTTGGTTGGTTGCAACCATGATTAATTAAGGACACGTTCTTGAAACACCGGCATTAGTCCCTTACGAAAAGGTCCCGATAGTTACCCGGTCCGTCTCTACCTTTCGTGTTTCTCCGCTTAAGTTTTAAAACGTATAAAAATATATATTAATGGTATGGAATTAAAATATGTTAATTTATTGTAAAGATTAATTATAAATGTATATATTATAAATATATTATTTATATATATATATATTATATATAATCGATAAAATATTACGAAAGTAAATTTAGAAGGAAATTTAGTGGAAATTGTTGTTTTATGAAATATAATGAGGTTTAAATTTGAATATTTTAATATAAGTGATATTTTATATTTTAATTGGAAATTGAAACCTTTGGGGGTGGGGAAAGATATTTAATTAAAAGGAATATATAAATATCGCATTTTTTGTATAATCGAATATATGGGAGTTATGCAAAAGGTTTTTATAAGGGTTTTTAATGTCGAGAGCCTTGGATGATATGATCGTGGGTCTTGCGAAAGTTTTTTTTCGAGTTTGCGAATATTAATGTTTTTTTCGTGAAAGATTTATATGTTCTTTGGCGAGTCTTTAGGCTTGTCTTATTTTTTTCTTGATCGTTAGTAGCATTAACTTTGGAATTCGTGTGAAGCTTCCTTTCCTTTTTGCTCTATGTAGTTTACCCTATATTATGTATGCCGTAAAAACCTCTGAAGCATAGAAAGGTTTTTCGGCGAATGAATCGGCTTTAAAGGAACTCCGTAGCCTATAGTAACCCTATAAATTGTATTTAGAAATCGAGTCTTTACCAGGTTAAATGGTTTTATGATATGGTGAACCCCCGCGAAAGAAAAACCTAGGGTTCGCGAAAATTTCGTGAATATTAATATTTTTTTCGCGAAGAATGGTCGTTTTAATAAATAAGAATATTGGATAACCATCATATTATTAATACTAATATATATTCGTGATATAAACATATTGCAATATTGTTTGATTTTCTTTATTAGTGATATAAACATATTATAATAGTGTTTATTTTGTTTTTATATTTTGAATATTACAATAATAATGAAAGATATATTTAAATTAATACATATTTAAATATATTAAATTATAATATGGAGAATTGAATCGAATATATAATTATATTAATAATATAATTATCGATATATAGAAATAGAAATTTTTTGTATTTTTTTGATATATATTTTTTTAATGGAGATTTGTTGTTAAATGTATTTGAAATTCGAATTATATGTTAATCGTAGCTATGGATATTAATTATGGAGGTATAATAATTGCAAAAATTAATAGAAATATTATTATGTGCAATTTTTTTATGGGGCCTATTGAATTGTTGGAATTGTTATTGTTGTTGTTGGATTTTTTAATTTTTGTTTTTAGAAATCTTTAGGACGATATAGGAAGAAAGATATAAGAATTTAATTGATTGAATAGATTTGGATGTTGGATGGATAAATGATCAAGAAATGGATCGTCGTTTAGTCGTGGATTTAGTATTTGCCTGGTATTTCACCCCCCAAAAGCACAAAATTTAGGCCATATGATATCATATCTAGACACTCCATGGGATTGCTATATATGCCTGCATTGACTCCCAAAACTTCCTAATTGATCGGTATATATGGCAGTCCCGTGGAATATCTGGGATATAATTGTTACGTCTATGGGGTATGGAATCCTCATTGGACAAGACCTCCCCACCCTGCCTGGCCCCTGGCCCTGCTTGCGCCGGCGACGGAGCCCACCGCAGCACCCCTTAGGTCAGTCGCTGTCGGCGCGGAACGAGGAGGATGACAGCGAGGAAGCAAGGGAAGCCGAGCGATTGCCAGATAGGCGCAACACTGGTCATGATCATTCCGTTTGGCTCATAAGAAATAAATATGGAAAAAAATTATATTGCAAGGTCATTTCTAGATTTGTTTTTTGGATAGGGGCTTGCAATTTGGCTAAGAGATTGGAGAGATATCCCAAGAAATCCTTTCAATTGGCAAAAGACCGCAACACCTATCACATTACACAAACAAACGGCAACAAGCGAGCAAATGAACGTATCAAGGACAAGTGCATGATATTTATTTGCACAAAGATTGGTGCACATGATTCATCATGTTGAGAGTACAATCCCAAAGATGTCACATAAAAATTGCACATGTTCTCTCCTGGATGCTCATATCTCCAAACCTCCGAGGTGGTGGTATGGAGGAGCATGACATTTTACAAGCACTGGCCAGCTTGTACGAGGGCGCACCCGGCTTAGCGCCCAACCCGCGCTTGGCCTGGCAATTCTAGCTCTTGGCCAAGAATAGCATTGTTTGGCTTAGACGGTTTTTGAAAAAGACCCGGAATATCCGGGCGTTCTGGAAATTGAACCCTCGACAGATTTAGACCTCTACTGTTGGGGATTTACATTGAAAAGACCTGCAATCTTAGCACCTCTCAGCGCAGAAAACAAGGCCAAGAAGCAAGAGAACGAGAACTCTGAGAACCCTGAGGTTGGAATTGGTTCATGACATTTGAATGAATCAATCACATCATGATGATCAGAACGTATTGGTATCATGTCTCGACTGTCGTCATTGAGGATTCTTTTTCTTTCAACGATATGATTTCAAGATTGACGGCCAAGAAGATCAAACAGATGAAGAGCCTCCAAGAAAAAACATGCAATAAAGAATCAACATATTATTTAGAATATAGAATAGAATATAGATTTTAAAACATATGAAAATATATATTAGTGGATATTAGTTAAAATATGTTAATTTATTGTAAAGATTGATTATAAGTGTATATATTTTAAATATATAGATAAAAATATATATATATATTATATATAATCGATAAAATATTACGAAAGCGAATTTAGAAGTAAATTTAGTGGAAATTATTGTTTATCAAATATGATGAGGTTTAAAATTGAAAGATTTATTATCTTTTATAGAAATATTTTTACAAATTAACTAAAAGGAATCTTTTCGAAATTGTGATAAAATATACTTAATATTTAGAACAAATAATATGAACATCGTTTTTTAGTGTAATCGAATATTTAATTAATATTATTATGTATTCGTGATATAAAAGCATTGCATTATTGCTTGGTGTTCTTTGTTGCTTTGATTTTGTCTTGTGAATATTCCAATAATGAAAAGCATATTTTATTATATTAAGTTATGTATATTCTATATATTTTTTATATATTATATTAAAATATAATATGGAGAATTGAATCGAATATGCATTTATAGTAATAAAAATAATTATCGACATTATCGATATAAAGAAATCGATATTTTGAATTATTATTGATATATATATATATAATGATTTATATATTTGTACAATATATATATGCTTGGTTTCTAAAATGATATATTCATTATAATTCTACGGAAATTCATTTCCAATTTTTTAAGAAAATTCTAATTATATAATAATCGTAGGTGTGTATATTAAACATGAAGGCATATTAATTGCAAAAAAAATGAGATGTATCTAGCGCGATTTTTTTAAGGGGCCTTTTGAATTGTTGGAATTGTTATTGTTGCTATTGTTGTTGTTGGATCTTCTTATTTTTGTTTTCAGAAATCTTTAGGACGATATAGGAAGAAGGATATAAGAATTGATTGAATAGATTTGGATATTGGATGGGCAAATGATCAAGAAATGCATCATTGTTTAGCCGTGGATTTAGTGCCTGCCTGGCGCAAAAATATCGTCGATTTCTTTATCCTGTCAGATTTTTTATTTTTCCTAATTTCTTTTCTTCATCTTCTTATTGCATAGTCTTCTAATTCTTCTTCTTCTATTTTGTTTATATTTTTCTTGTCTTGTTCTCTGCTTGTTTTTTTCCTGCTTATTTATCTTGTCATGAAGAAATTTAGTGCCAATCTAGCGTTGCTTTATTACATCACCATTGTCTGCTGGGGGGCCCGCTTCTAAACGAATATTTAAACATATATTTCCAATCTTAGAAATTTATATTTATCTGTATTGTTTGAATAGATCTTTTTGAATGCAATCCATATATATATATAATGAAAATAAATAAATATATATTATTGATATTTTATATTAATTTAATAATTATTGAGGAATATATATATTTGGTTTCAAATAAATTATAAAATTATAATATAATTCTTTTGATATAATTTATATCCAATAAAATATATAAGAATAATTAAAAACTAATTATATAATATTTAATTGTATTAAATAGATAAATTTATATTTTTTATGAAATATTAATAATATATTATTTATATTAATATATATATATAATATTTAAACATTGATTTTTAGACAATAATTGGATAATATATTGAATTAAGGATATTTTCAAATTTATGCATAAATTATTAATTCAATTAAAGATATATTTCATTTATTGTTAAATTTTTCTCGGGAAATTGATATTATAATATTATTAGATTGTAATCTATAAATTTCTATGATGAAATCGATTTTTATACCTTCATTGATCTTTATTTTTTAATATATTATATTCATGAGAAATACGATATGATTGAATATATTTATATATATCTGTTTCGATATGTCCATCCGATTTGAAGAATATATGCAACCCGGGCGGCAAATAACATTAGAAATTATGATTGAAAATATAAAATTATAAATATGTCCTATTTTATTACATTACCATGACAAGAAGAATTATATAATTCAATAATTATAATATATGAATGATATCGTCCGGTATTTATTGACTCAAATAAATCCATTATTATATTTTAATTCTGTTATATTATTTCCCTAATCAGAATCATTTATTATTTTCCTTATTTAATTCATCAATATATAAATATTTATTAGAAATCTTGTCAAATTATATCAATTAAATTATATCATAATATTATCAAAAAGATTATTATTATACTAATTTTTTATTATCCATATATATATTTTATTTAAATCTTCATTTCCTTGATCCATCCAAATATTTATAATTCCATATTCTATTTACTTGTGTAAATCTAATTTACAAAATATATCTATATATATATAATTCAAAGTTAATACGATTACACAATATATAGGTGTGGTATATTATTTATAATTATTCTAAATATATAATTTATAATATAAATAATTTTTTCCCCCCCTGCCAGGTAATTATTAAGAAATTTTATCCCAATTATTCTTCCTCCTCCTCCTTCCTCCTGGCTTCCTTCATCGCCCATCTCCATCGCCAATCTGCTTTAGCTAATCTTGTCGAGCAAGCTCCGGATCGCAATGTGCAACCCTAGACCCAAATAGAATGTTGCAAGAAATATGCCAAATAATATATCAAATAATGTATCAGATAAATTGCTAAATACATTATCAAATAAAATGCCAATAAATATACAAAAAAATGCCAGAAGATATATCAAATAAAATATCAAACAAAATACCAAATAAGGAATTCCCTTTTTTCTGACCCACAACCCTTTTTTTTGACCCACAACCCTTTTTTCTGACCCACAACCCTTCTTTTCTGACCCACGACCCTTCTTTTCTGACCCACGACCCTTCTTTTCTGACCCACGACCCTTCTTTTCTGACCCACAACCCTTCTTTTCTGACCCACAACCCTT
>CAXAMN010028672.1:275884-292171 GCA_963970005.1 Durusdinium trenchii
CCCTTCTTTTCTGACCCACAACCCTTCTTTTCTGACCCACAACCCTTGTTTTCTGACCTACAACCCTACTTTTTTGATATACAACTCTTCTCCTAGCGACCCTTCTTCTTTCAAATATTGAGGTAATTGGATCCGCAAGCCTTCAGTCTTTGTTAGTGATGTAAGCTTCCAGCTTCAATCATGTTTGATTAAGTTAATTCCCCAACGAATTTATTGTTAGGGGTTCTCAACGCTTTACAGAATGGTCGCCTTGGTGCTGGATGGTCTGGTCGGGTTCCCAGCCGGCTTGTCTCTGACTTCCCTTCATTTGTTTCCCAGTTCTTTTCATTTGTCTCCCAGGCGGGTGCTTGTGGTCGGGTTCCCGGCTGGCTTGTCTCCCGCTTCCTTTCATTTGTCTCCCACTTCTTTTCACTTGTCTCCCAATTCTTTCATTTGTCTCCCACACTTGTGGTCGGGCTTTCCATTCGCCTTGGTGCTGGATGGTCTGGTCGGGTTCCCGGCTGGCTTGTCTCCCACTTCCTTTCATTTGTTTCCCACTTCTTTTCATTTGTCTCCCAGTTCTTTTCATTTGTCTCCGATTTCTTTTCATTTGTCTCCCAGTTCTTTTCATTTGTCCCAGGTCGGGTTCCCGGCTGGCTTGTCTCCCACTTCCTTTCATTTGTCTCCCACTTCTTTTCACTTGTCTCCCAATTCTTTTCATTTGTCTCCCAGGCTTGGGTGCTTGCGGTCGGGTTCCCGGCTGTCTTGTCTCCCGCTTCCTTTCATTTGTCTCCTCTTCTTCCCAGCTCTGGACTGCTGTGTCCGCCTAATCCTTTTCATTTGTCTCCCTGTGTCTGCATTTGTCTCCCAGCTCCGGACTGCTGTGGCCGCCTCTGCCTTGCAATCCTTTGTCTCCCAGCTCTAGACGTCGCAGGCTCTAGTTGCAGAGTGTTCCGATTTCGAAAGACACAAACTGTTTGGGGTCTACGGTGGTGTAATTTAAAAAAAGAAGGGGTCAAAGAAAAAGGGTGCGTGGGTCAAAAAAAGGACAGCCCATTTACGAAACCTCGATCTCAACTGGCACGACGTGGGGCCTCGCCAATTGTCGTCGCCCTCTTGGGGTTCCACGTCTCGCGTCATTTTTTTCTGCGCTCAGGTGAGACGGCGCAAAAACAGGGCACTGCGGAGACTCTGCGTCCACACGCAGATTGCTAATGTGACCAGGACAGGATCATCTTTAGGTCTGCGGCGCAAACGTTGATCAAAGCAAACTCGCAAGGCAGAGGATGCGGACATGTAAGCAGTCTATGTTTCTTTGCAACAAAGCATGCGCCATCTTCTCTATGCGGTTAAAGTCTGCATTGAGGAGTATGCCTAAGATGGCGGAGCGACAACACTTGGTAACCAACTCTTTCTATGACCTGTCCTGGTTCCGGCATCTTGACTTAAGTCTACCAATGAGCATCGCACGGCCAAAAGAATTGTCAAAGAAGGGAACACACACTTAAAACTTGTGTAGACAGCTCGAAAGGATACCCAAAACGTGAACTGGTTTTCCACGTTCAAACTATCAATCCCTTGACCTGCAGTGTACCGTCTTTTTGCATTATGAGGACGAATGACAGGACGATCAGTGAGAAAGTGCGGGCGCAAGTGTAAGAGAGGAAGAAGAGGCTGCTGTATATATATACATGAAGATAGACATATATACAGAAAAATATGTTCGACCTTGCTTAGTGTAGAATTCCTGCGGCATACCATGTTTTGGCATTCTGAAGAAAAATGATGGGAAGAGACCAGCGAGAGAATGAGAGCGAAAGAGTAAGACAGGAAGAAGAGGACGCAAAAAACAGATAGATACATATATATATATATATAAACCCCTTGGCACCCAAAGGGGGGGCCCCCAAATATACATTTACGGCAGCTGAACACATGGCCATCACTGACCTCAAGCTCGGAAAATATACATTAATTCCATCGAGGGCCTGAGCAAATTATCATCCCAGACGGGGTACTATGTGGTTTATTTCGCGGAGATTTTGAACGTCGTCAGTCAGACTCGCCCACACAGGCGTCGAACACATTTCTCAGAAGAACGAGACTTGTGAAGTCGAGTGTGAACACCTCTGAAAAATAAAACCTGTTGTTTGTAAATTCATGCACAAGGAGCCCACGGCGTCCTCCCTGCAAAAGAAATACCACAACATCGCCGTCGGAAGTGCACTGCTTCTACGCGCACGGGCCCCGCTTGTGAGTGAAAGATGCCTGGCGTTATCCAAGGAGCCCATGGCTTCCTATGACAAATGCAACCACGACCATATCCCTATCGGAAACATCATACACAAGGAGCCCATGGCTTCCTCTGCAAAAGAAGCACCACAACATCACATTCGAAACACTTCTCATTGTGACGTTGGCGCTGCGCACGACGTTTTGCCCTGGTGTGGGAGAGCTGCCCAACAATGTTCTCCGCGATGTTTGTGAAAACTCTCTGCAGGCAGCAGCTCTGTCTGCACTATGTTCGTTCTCAGGTAGATGCAGTCTTGGACGGAAATGGATGGAAAACCAAGCCAGACCAAGTTGGGCTGCTTTGTTGCGGAGCTCCAGGGTCTTCTATCCAGGCATGATTTCGCTTAACCACTCCTCTTTTGTGGCTAGTGCTTGGTCGCCTACCTGTGGTAAAACATCTGTGCAGGGCACGCCACCTCCGCTCACGTCACTGTCGAAGTTACTGGATTCGTCGGACCTGTTTTGGACGACATGTTTCACTTTCACGTGTAAAAAACCGAGCCAAGCCCTTGCTGCAACAGACCCTAACTCAAAAACAAACTCTATCGGCTCACACCACAACGTTTCTGACTCTTGCGTGAGTTGCACACTATTCCCGCTGCAATGTACCCCGTTTGCAGGTGAAAGATGATGGGGATCCAAGGAACCCATGGCTTCCTATGACAACTGAAACCACGATTATATCTGTGTCGGAAACATCACACATAAGGAGCCCATGGCTTCCTCTCTGCAAAAGAAACGCCACGCCGTCACCGTCGGAAATGCACTCTAGAGGCCTGGTATCCAAGGAGTTCACGCCTTCCCATGACAAATAAAGCCACGACAAAATCACTGTCAGAAATGCACGGCTTGTGCGCGCCGCAATTGACACCGCCAGGATCCCGCGGCTTCCTATCGCAAAGACAACCTATGTGCCCAAAGTTGGACTCTCCACCAAGCCTCTCTACATTGAGTTTTTGGCACTTCTTTTTTCTCACGTTGTGTGCTCCAAACTTGGGCCTCTCCGTGCCTGGGTCCACGTCACTACGAATTGGCTGGGAATTGCGTTCTGTCTAAAAATTTTAAACGACTTAGAACAAAACCCGTAACATCACCATCCGTAACCTCTTACAAATCTAAGCGACTTCGACCAAACCTCACAACATCGCCATTGGTAAAGGCTAAGCTTTTGAAGCAGCATCAAGAACTACAAAGCCAACGGCCAAGGCATGGCACGCCACAATGAAACAAAAACATCGATTGCCTCTTCGGCCCCCAAGCACTCATGCTTTATACTCGTCAAAACCGGCTTTGAACATCTCCAAGCTTTGTTCTCAACTGGCATCCGACCGACACGACACATCTGCCGGCAAATCCTTGACACTGTCCTTGTTCCAAGCTGCTGTATCAACCCTCAAAACACCGCTCTGCTTCGTCTGTTCGGATTGCTCTTTCTTTCTGGTGAGTATGTTTTCTACAGGTCTGTGCTCATAACATTTATTTTCTTTTTCGTTTTCTTTCTTGTGTACCATACATGTTCCCGGCTAGAATTTTCGAGATCTTCCACTGTGCCATCGCCCAATGCTACCGTCCGCACAAATTTTTTTCCGCTGCGCCAAGGTCGTGGCTTCTGTCGGTTGTCTACGCATGTGAGCCTGTAGGATGTCAAGTATTGTTCGAGACTTCAAATCTTAACTTCTTTGTACCTGGAGCTGTGTCCCCTGCACTTAACTGCGCTTTGCATTTCCGACCCTTTGGTCGGACGAGTGGCACCTCCGCCAATTTCGTCGCATAATCGTCCACGTTGTTGAGTGCTTTCACATAGATGACGTGTTCACAGTTCCCATGCAGACTGAATGCGTCGCAGCTACACAGCGTTTTCGCTCCGTCATTGTGGAGTTTCTTGTGGACATTGCTCCAGAGTGTTATCGGCAAATGACCCTCTATAACTGCACAGTGGAATTTGAAGAATATCTCTAAAGGTCTCACTTCTAGCAATGGATGTATTTTGTTCGAGTGGATTGTGGAAAGTCCTGTATCAGACATTGCTTATTTTAATTTCTCGCCCTGGGCAGTCATGAGCATCACCATGTTGTTCGCAACGTCTTTGTCGATAACAGCCTCTGCGGGCATGACATCTTTTAACTTTTGCGCTCGCATGATGTGAAAAGTCGCGATGCCCTCCCAACTGTCTTTGTCTTCTCCCTGTGTGCGATGGGGGACTTTGTAATAGTTGTGCCCGCCACATAGTCGCCGCTCACGGGGGTTCCAAAAATCTATTGCAGGGGATCGTCCAGTTGCTCACAAAGATTGGCTATTGTAGAGCGCTGGCGCTTCATCGCCGCTGGGCGTGAAATAATCACAAACGGATCCCCACGCATAGCGTTCTGCGAAATCTTCCTGGAATATCTCTTGCATGCTTGAAAAAAATGCGTGCGGGGGCGGCTCTGATATTACTTTCCAAGCTGGCCTGCCAATGTGAATGAAAACTTTCGATCGTCTAAGATCCAGATCCGCTAGCAGCATAAATTCCTAAAACTCCGCTCCAGAATCCGGCAAACCACACCGCACCTTCATTCAGATGAAGAAGAGAGGGACGCAGAAGGAGAAAGAATTTGTTTCCTCTCGGTAGAGCGTACCCGGGGTGTATAAGGTCACGTAACACGGGCTGTGAAGAAAAGAAGAATTGTGGGTTAGAAAAGAAGGATCGTAGGTCAGAAAAGAAGGTTTGTGGGTCAGAAAAAAGGGGTTGTGGGTCAGAAAAGAAGGGTGCGGGGGTCAGAAAAGAAGGGTTGCGGGGGTCAGAAAAAAAGGTTTACGGGTTAGAAAAGAAGAGTTGTGGGTCAGAAAAGACGTGTTACGGGTCAAAAAAGAAGGGTTGCGGGGGGTCAGAAAAGAAGGATTGCGGGGCTCAGAAAAAAAGGCTTGTGGGTCAAAAAAAAGGATTGTCACGGAATGCTGGGGAGTCAAAAAAAAAAGGTTGGGGGTCAGAAAAGAAGAGTTGTGGATCAGAAAAGAAGGGTTGTGGGTCAGAAAAGAAGGGTTGTGGGTCAGAAAAGAAGGGTCGTAAATCAGAAAAGAAGGGTCGTGGGTCAGAAAAGAAGAGTTATGGGTCAGAAAAGAAGGGTTGTGGGTCAGAAAAAAAGGGGGGTCAGAAAAAAAGGATGCGTGGGTCAAAAAAAAAGGAGCCCTACCAAATAATATGCCAAAAAACCACAATCACAAAAGATACAACTACAAAAACAACCACAAACACACAACCACAAAAACACAACCACAAACACACAACCACAACACACAAACACAAACACAACCACAAACACACAACCACAAACACGCAACCACAACAACACGACCACAAAGACACAACCACAAACGCACAACCACAAACACAAGCACAAACACGCAAATACAAACACATAACCACAAGCACACAGCCACAAACACAACCACAAACCCACAACCACAAAAACACAACCACAAACACACAACCACAACACACAAACACAAACACAACCACAAACACACAACCACAAACACACAACCACAAAGACACAACTACAAATACAACCACAAAAACACAACCACAAACACACAACCACAACACACAAACACAAACACAACCACAAACACACAACCACAACAACACGACGACTCAGACACAACCACAAACGTACAGCCACAAACACAAGCACAAACACACAAACACAAACACATAACCACAAGCACACAGCCACAAACACAACCACAAACACGCAACCACAACCACAAACACAACAACAAATACAACCACAAACATAACAACAAACACACACCCACAAAGACACAACAATAGACACACAACCACAACAACACAACGACAAACACACAATCACAAACACACACCACAAACACGCAATCACAAACACAACCGCAACCACAACACGGCACACAACCACAACCACAACACACAACCGCAGCACACAACCCGAGGACCCACAAGCAAAATCGAGAACTACAATACTCACGACCATGGAAACATGCTCCTCAGTATGGCATCAAGTCAAATGATTGAAATGTCATTGTGGGGATCACTCGAAGTAAAGAAATTTTAATTTATTATTCCGAAGAATATCAAATTCAATAATTTCATTGTTATTCATAAAAAGAACATATTTATTGTTGTTTTCAATTTTAATATATATATTTAGAGTGTATAAATATTGTATTAATTATAATTCAATTCAAATATATAATTCAAATATTGTATAATCAAATATTTATGTTTTAATTAAAATATAATATATACACATATTTATATAAAGTTTCAAGAAAATACATATACCATTTTTGATATTTATATTTCCAATTTATGTTATATATATATTCATAATGTATAATATCAAATATTTTGTCAAGAAAAAAAATATATTTCAAAACCATTTTCTATAGATTTACATATTTATTTCTATTCCAATTAATTAATATCTATATATTTAGACATATTCCTATTAAAATAATGTTCTTATATTAATTTCATTGTTCAGAAAATATAATCAAATAAATATATATTTAAATATAATATATAAATAAACATAGATGAATTGTATAATCATATTTCCATAAATATATATATATTATTTTTAAAATGTAGTAGCACTTTATTTATAAATTTATAGATTCACCCGAATGTGATTTAATCTACCCAAATAATAAACATTTGCTTCAACAACCTGGAATTTGATTAGCTTTATCTTAGGACCACGATCCTCCTTCATGAGTATCAGGGTCCCGAAAGCGATTCATCACAGGGGAGAGGTGCCCTCGTCAAAATACCGTTGAAACCCTCATCTAGCAGGCTTTTTTTGTGGCTATTCTTGCCGATCATGTTCTTGATTTTCTCAAGGCATCATTTTGTAGACTCAAAAATTGGTTTATAAAAAATTATATAAACACATTGTTTACAAAATGTTTCTTCTTCAACATATAGCCCCAATATCTCTATAACATGATTTAAACAATCTCTACAAAACGCTCTTCAAACTTGAATCATGCAATTGTAACCCAAAAATCTCTATTTAAAATAGATTTTTCTGACAAAATGACACGTTGAATTCGAAAAATACATCCATATGGTAACATATTATACGGTAACACATGGGAGTGAACCACCTAAGCACGTTGGAGCACACCCGTGGGAAAGACGGGCTGGCAAGTAACTAAATTTGCTGGGCCTTAACGTCACTTTTGTATCTACAAAATGCCTGGTATGGGTTGAGGAGCATCCTTTACAAATCACGTGGAAAATAAACAGAAAAGGAAATTATATAATATATATATATATATATGTGGGAATGTGTTTTCCAATGTTCTCGAAAACGCTTGTTTTAGGATTTTGCATGTTGAAGGTGTTCAAACGTTGAGGACGAGACCTCGTAATTGTTGGTAGGTGTTCGTTATCTGCTCGTGGATAGTAGTCTTCCTAGTTCACCGGATTTTGTTGGGGTGTTCGGCCAAAAAACAAATGGTTTTGATTTTTTTGTAGCATTTTTTTTCGCCAACCCCCCCGAGATACTACCTGTGGGGCATCAAGCTCCCACAAGTCACAGGGTGAATGGCATGAAGCTCCAGGGTGAATGGCATTACCATCACCATTGCCACAGGTCAAGGGCGAATGGCCATTACCAGTACTATGGCCCAGTAGCATTAGCAATACCATTGCTATTAGCACAAGCATTCGCATTACCATTGGCGTGCTCAATACTATTAGCATTGTCATTAGCATCTTACCCGCACAGGTCAAAGGGTGAATGGCATTACCATCACACTTGTCATTAGCATAACCATTACTACAGGTCACAGAGTGTGTGAGGTCACAGGGTGATTGGCATCGAGGTCCCACAGCTCACTGGGTGAATGGCATTATCATCACCATTGCCATTTGCATTGCCATTGTCGCAGGAATTGGCTGCCACAGGTCACAAAGTACATACCTCCGACAGGTCACAGGGTGAATGACATTCCATAACCATTGTCATGACCATTATCATTGCCACACGGCAAGGGTGAATGGCCATTACCGGTGCCATTAGCATTCCCAGTGACGTCAGCATTAGCATCAAGCCCCCCAGGTCACAGGGTTAATGGCATTACCATTTTCATTACCACAGATCACAGGGTGCATGGCATCAAGCTCGCACAGGTCGGTGAATGGCATTACCACCACCATCGCCATTAGCATTGTCATCACCATCTGCATTACCATTGCCAAAGGTCAAGGGTGAATGGCATCAACCTACCACAGGTCAAAGGTGAATGGTTGTAACAAAAGAAGGCTCCAAATTTCTGTGGGACACATCCAGGACAGATTACAATACCATACCCAATGCTAGACCTATTGCAACTTGAAGCAGTCCAAAAACAGCAAAAACACAACAAAACACTGGAAAATACACACCCGCATAGCTTCCCGCTCTCAAGGCAAAAGGGGGTGCCATGTTGTAGGGCCAAAAAATAGTGCTCTACAAAATGATAGCTTTATAGTGGCCTCAAGGTACACCATTTTAGAAGGACAATTTTGACGGGAATTCAACGCTACGTTTTGATCTCCCGCCAGCAAACGGTAAGACCCCAGCTTTTCTGGATTTACAATCATTTCCTGACCGCAAGGCAAAACACAAAGTGGCGAGGCGGAAGTAGGCATCTCACTTGGTTTCCACTGCCTCATCGTGCTTGTGCATCCACCTCGTGGACGGTGTTCTGGCAGTGTAATTCCCGGCGTTCCACGAGACACATATGGCCCACTCCACGGCCTCAAGGAGGCCATGTGTAGTCGCAGCGGATGGGAAAGCCACCTTCATTGGAGACGCGTGGACAAGCTCACCTTACTCCTTACTACTCTCAGGGCGGATGTCCAAGTGCCTTTCGCCGACCTTCCTTGCGTCCCTCCCGCTGGCATCGCCCTAAATGAGAATCGTAAAGCGTTACAGTGCCGCACTGCCTTGAATTCACCGCACGGCACAACCGTAGACCTATCTCCACCAAGCAACTGATGTTTTGAAATGAGCAGCCCATGGCAAAGGTAGCTCCTTCTTGAGGGGGCTCTTCTTTTCTGCCTCCTCCTCCTCCTTCTCACACCAGCTCATCTCACACCACCTCAACTCACCAACTCTCGTTTCACACCAACTCAACTCGCACCAAATCATTGTCACTCACTCACTCACCCACGCACTCAGTCACAAACTCAAAAAGCTTCATCCATTATCGGGTGATCCGGTCCATACAACATTGATGATGTTGTCTCTAAACCGTTGGTATTGGTTTTAGGTTGCTCTGTTCAGTTCTATAGTTATAACATCTCAATATATCAAACAAAATGCCCAACACACATTTTGCAAAATAAGTAAATATATCTATATAGTTAACATATAATGTTAATATCTTATCGGATTCGTTTCATCGATCAAACATGCTCGATAAGATCCATCCTTCTTCCAACCGAGATGTCCTCCACGGAGCAAATCGGAGGGGCAACCCAATTCGCGTGAGCTGCGTTTCTTTTGAACATGACAGGTTGCTTCAATTAGATTGACAGGTTGCAAACGGCAACCCGACAGCAACTCCCATCTCTTTACCCCGACATCACGGTGCAACTCGTGTAGCTCCGAGTGCTGACCAGCTCGCGCCGTCCTCGAGGACCTCCGTCCGTCTGCAGGCAGGGGCCGGAGCCACACGCCGGAGCCAAGCCTTCTCTGCGAGAGAAGGGTCGCTGAGAACTGTCTGTGGGAGGCCCCATGGGGTCGCTAGTAGCTTCTTGTTACTAGTAGCGATGCCCGGAGTCCGTTCGTAGCGTCCGATCGCTCCTAGTAGTAAGGCCAGGAGCCCCGATCGTGGCTTCTTGTTCCTATAGTAAGATCTAAAAATCCATAAAAATCCCTTTCAGAGGACCCGAACCCCAAAATCGGGACATATCGAGCCTTTCAACGAGTTCGCCCAACAACAGGAGAGTTTGATAGGCTTGACCCACCCACCGTGATCACGTCGTTAGAGCTTCGCTGGTAAGCTTCCGCTGGTGTTCTTCGTAACGGGTCTCTTTGGTCCGGAAAGGGGGGTCCTGCGCGACCTGACACGGGCCCACGACCAGAAACGTGGCAAATGAATGCAAATGCCCCGAAGCTAGCCAATTCGATGGCAACAAACACCCTTTTCCCCGCACCGCTCGAGCGAATGCCACGGTGATGAACCAAAGATCTCAAAAAGAGATGCGACTCCGACGAGCTATGAAAGAGTGAAACGGCCACGGAATGAAAGCATGCTGAACCCCAAAAAAGCATCACACCAGTGCAACTAGTGCAAACTGTTGAAAAGACGCACTCTATCAACTTGAAACCAGCATGCATTGCTGCACGGCCTTCCCCAGGTTGATGTCCCCCTTTCGGCTACCAACGATTGAATTTTGCATTGCGAAAGGCATCCATGGCTGTGGATCGCTGGGCCTTTGGGAAGAAGGAGGTGCCGGATCTCGCCGGAGCAACCACTTTGGGTCGTTCCATACACAGCCAGCTTGGATCACAATACTCGTTGCACAAATGATGTGCAAAGAAATTCCTCGGACAGTCCGGACAAGGAAGGATTTTCATGGATTTTCTACTATTTCCGGATGGGTTTCAACCAAGACGGGATAGTTCTGCAACAAACAGCTGCTCAAACGGCTGCCCAAGGCTCTTCATCATCCGCTTCCCACCATCTGTAGCACCAAATTCCTGCTTAAGGGACAGCACGGCCGGATCGGTGAGAATATAGTGCGTGTCGTATCCGCCCCCTTGCAAGTCACAAAGGAGGTGCTGACCTTGCGGCCGGGTGGATGACCGCCAACAGCAGGTTGACACCGTGAGACGTAAAAGAAAAACGAGCACAAAAACACCTACAGAGCTCAAGTGCTGAGAGGTGGCCGTTTGAAACATGAAATGAGAAATGCGACAAAGCCTGCATCATATTGTAGCCTTCATTGACCCATCCACTGTTTGAATTGAACTTTGCATAGGTGCCATCGATGAAGGGTTCCACTAAAATCGGCCGGCCGTTCAACGACCAAACCTCAGGTTGGTTGAGGTAGACTCGGCGTCTGGCGGATGATCCGATGCACTGATCATTGTACTCGTTGAAGGCTTTGATGATGCGACCTGCTTCCTCCACAGCCTTCAAATCTTCTTGGATCAGAACCTCTGCCTTTTGGTCCTTGAAGACTTTGTAGACGCCTTTCATATTCTTTCGTGGGCCTTTGGTATAAGTCACCATGTAGACATCGCGAAACGTCCCACTTTCCAGGTAGGCGCCCTTTGAAAGTGCCGGGGCTCCACGAGTCAACCAACCCCGGTCATTGGTCTCGAACACCTCTTCAAGCCTTTTCTGAAGCTCTGCCTTCGTCCCGGAAACTTTGCGTTTCATCTTACGCAGTTCTTCTCTCATTTCCTCGTGCGCACAACGGCGGCTGGCAGGTGAGGCAAGGGAAAGAGTGTTGCAAACGGACCAGTGACATGGATTAGGCGGACTATTGCCACGTTGGCGCTCGAGGATTACAAGAACTAACATCTGGCATTGGACACAGGCAGGCTGATACATGCCAAAACTTCACGGATGAGCAGTAACACGTAAGATTCTTGCCTATCACTTCGATCTTTTTCACTGTAGGACCTGTACAAGTAGTTTCTCCTGCTGACCTCAGCCAAGACTCTGTACCAGTCATGTGTTCAACCCGCTTGCGCTTGGCAGGCGACTGGCGAGCTGCCGCCAGCTTGCCCCAACCAGCGCAGCCACTGCATTTCCTGAGTAGCTTGGTTTTACTACGGCCTCTCTCTTAGAAAACGCAGGTGAAGGCTACATGTGCGGCAAGTCAGAGATCTAAACTCTCAGAATATCGCACTTTTGGATCCTACAATCATGAAAACTAAAACGCTCAAAGGAGTTCACCGGTTGAATTCAAGAATCTCCTGCACTTGCTGAGGCAACCATCCATGCTGAAGCACCACTTTCATGTGGGAGCCCTTCCCTTGGCCTTGCTGTGAGGCTCCGTTCAAGTCCTGTCGGTCCACTACATGTTCAATTACTATAGCACATGGAAGACAATGGACATGACACCGCGTCTTGGACCCCTTAGTGGGTCAACCTGTTTGGAACGTCTGGAAAATTGGGTAGACCATGGTAGACCTATACCCGACTGAACCACACCATGCGGATTTGGGTTTGGCGGTTCGGGACCAGCAGACCTGTGTGCTACTGCCATCTCTTGCCAAGTAAACGAGTGCCTAGATTTAAGAGCTATTGCGCACGGAAGCAACCATTGACTTTGCCTGGTGCTTGCCCTCCCTTCATTCATGATAATTTCAGAATATCGGTAGACTGGTGCGTCCACCCCACCGCAGGAATCCCAGCGCCAGTGCAGCTCGAAGTGACACTCCAGGCACACGACGGTCCACCCCGCCCCACCGCAGTGATTGCATTGGAGAGGCAATTGCCTCACTTGATTTTGCTGCGGCACTTCGCCAGTTCCAAAAAGCATTCCGGAGGGATTCTTGAGTTCGGGGAACACCGCCAGCCATCGCTAGCCTGATTCAGCAAAACTAAGCTCACTAGTAGCGTTCTCACCGCCGAAAAGTACCAGGACCCGATAGAAGCAGCTCAACCAATTAGAGCAGGGTCCAAAGACCATGTAGAGAAGACCTGCTGAAGCTGCAATTGGGTTGCAGTCAGCCAGCTATGCTTCAAATGAGTGCAACCTAATTACTTGTGAACCTCTGTGGTTCAGGCAACCGAGGCGTATCATAAGGAGCTGCAATGGCAAAATGCGCATGAACATGCATGAACCATCTTTTATCGTCTGCTTCCCACTCACATCACACAGGCATCCTTCATCATCGTTCTACACCTTTCTGCTCAATGAATGGCACAAGCATAGGCAGAGTGGGTCAAAATTGAACAGTCCGAAGAACGCATCGGATATTGGATCGGACTTCTGCCACAGCGAGTTGCAGTACCATGTTCATGAAGTGGAAGGGCTGTAGAATCTGACCACTCCCCATACACTTCAAGCACTTCCTCGGATCGTTCACTTCCGACATGAATCGACCGACAATGGATCGGCTGCAGGAGCAAGAGCGAAACTGAGCCCCAATGGCTGCGCAGAATGGCGTCGCATTGAAGCTCCCAATGCTAAAACAATCTAGAACATAGCATCATGCAAAGTTTGGGCTAAATTTCGCTGTTCATTACTGAAAGCCGTGTTGAAATCTAAGATGAGAAACTATAAAGACAAGCAACTGGGGATCCACCGCAATTTTTGCCCAGTGGCGTTTTGGAAGAAGAGCCAACCACCACGACCTTCCACTTGTGACCTCTTTGGGATTAGTAGTCGTGACCCCTTCAAGATCTGTTGGAAAACCCTCAGCCACTGGGATCTTAAAAGGTCTGGAAGAGATCACTATAAGAAGATTTAGACGCTGTAAGGTGAGTTCTGTAGACCTCCCAGGATCTCGAAAGGCCACTGGGAAGGTCCTCGCATGAACTCACTAGAGTCACTAGAGCACCGCTCCTGGACCAGCCTTGCTCTGCCGATGCTCGCCACCGTACTTCAGCACGAGCACAGGCCTTGTTGCTCGGCGGGGGGTAGCCTGAAACAACTCCAGCCTACGACCAAAGAATGGGTGACCCAAACTGGATCGAAACTGGTCAAAAACCGAAACTATTGCCCTTCCATCCGCAAGAGTTGATGGCCAAACATGCCGAACTCATGCTGAAACCAATCGTAGCCATGCTTAAGAGGCAAAACACACACACACACACTTCTCTAGCCATATCTGCGCCATTCACCCTTCAAAAAAACACATACATAACATGATCACTGACAACAAAAAACGACGCACAGAACACAGCCGCCTCGAGGGCCGCCTCGTTTGTAAGCACGCTGTCTGCCATGAGACCGACCTCGAAATCCGAGGACTGAACAAAGCCCACCCCAGCGAAGATGAGGCGATGGGGTGGAGATGAGGCTCGACAGGTTGAAGAGTTGCGACCTCTCAAACCAAACCAAACACCCAAAAGCCAGTTCACATCCTAGCCATATCCTCAACCTAACCAAAACCAACAAGCCAATCAGATTGATCTCTCCCAAACATAATGACAAGCTGGAACCAACCCACATCAACCCCGGGGCCCGTCGCGACTGTCAGCTCCCCTTGCCACGTCATATTGGGAGCAGTGGTACCCACTGTCACTTCCCAAAGAATCCATGGGACTGAACATTTATCCTTTGCCCTAGGGCTCCAGTCGTACCTCCTCAGGTTCGGTATGACTGGACCCTCTAAACCATTCTAAACCCACCCAAACACCTTAGAAGGTACGACTGGAGCCCCAGGGTTGCCCCATTGATGACCCTAATGTAAGTAACTATTCCAGTCCCATGGATGTCCTGGGCTTCATGGATGTTCTTCGGTGAAGAAAACCTCCAAAAACAGCAGCACATGTGCGCGGCACACCTCAGCTTTTTCATGCCCCACCCCAACGGGGCAGCTAAAGTGTTCACACACAACGGCCACAGGGAGTGCAAGCATTTCCTGTGCACTTCTCCCCTCGATTTTGCTAATTAGATGGACGAAAGGCATGGATCCTCCATCTCTTGATTGTGCCCCTTGTGCGGCATACCTCCCAATTGCATCTAAGCCCCTGGTGGGGCAACCACCAACTCCTGAAAATCACATCGGTTTGGTAGATCATGGTACATCCTCAGACCTAACACATGGCAGCCTCTTCAAAGTGACCTCTTTGGAGTGCCAGTGACCCTTTACAGGCCCTTTCGACCTCAAACAGGGATATCAAGTTCGGTCACTTTGAAGAACCAGGTGGGTGAATGTTTCTTCCGGTGGCTCCCACCCGTCGTGGGTTCTGAAAAACGCCACACCTATGCAGAAAGCCAAGCCAGGCCAGCCTATAAAACGCACCCGCAGTCCCTTCAGCCCGTCTACAGTGGTCCCTTCACTCTTTTCGGATTACATGAAGCTTACCATTCCATCATTTCCATCTATTTCCCGTGTGGGTCGGTGGCCGTTTTGGTACTTCACACTGGGTCTCGCCGGCGGCCTATGCCCCATGACCACTCCGGCTGTCCCACGTCCGTCCGGTGAAATCGAATCGTCCCCGACCCCCCCAAAAAACATGGTGGGTGGCTTTAGAGTCTTAGAGGGTCCAGTCTGGACCTTCTAAGGAGTTACTTGGTGGAGGTGTTAGGAGCAATACCTGTACCATCCTGTATACCCACATGTGCAGCCGAATCGGCCTCCTGTCCTTCGCTGCGGAAGCTACGCCGCTAGCGGCCCAGGAGAGTCGAAGCTCCAAGCCCCAGGCTAGACTTAGGCTGCGGCTCGGCAGCCCCTTCTTCCAAACCATCCGGGGGCAAAAAGTGAAGCAAGAAGAACTGTACCAAAAGCACCCGTTCCAACTGTTCCGTGCGACGCGAAGAACGAGGTGTGGCCGGATCGGATCGGAACGAACGAGGCCACGCTCCGAGCGGAGCTCCGAGCCGCACGCTCCACGGAACTCCGCCCCAGCACCCCTCAGGTCACGCTGCGGCCTTGCGGCTTGGTGCAAGGCCGCCAGCACCGGACTAGTGCGGTGTGGGATGTCGGGACTCTTCATGACGTGTTGGGACCAGGAGACCGTTTGGATGCAATTCTCTTGGAGGCTTGGGTCTGTTTTGGCCGTTGTTGGTCATTTCCATCCACTTGTTTGCCTGCGGAGGACATGTGTCATCAAAAGGGCGGTGTAGCCACCCTTGGCCACAGAAAGCCCTGCCATGCCAAACAGCCCATGCCTTCTTTTTGCTCGCTCTGGAGTAGCTCCGGGCTGTAGTGGCGCCCCTCTCCTCACTCGTGAAACTTCAAGGAATTTGGAACCGATCTGAAATGGATTGAATCTCCAAACGCTCCATGGTGGCTCTCCATCAGCCATATTGGGCCACAACGTGCCACATCATGCCACTCATCTCTCGCCCCTGCCCCAGGCCTTTGC
>CAXAMN010028672.1:297055-400456 GCA_963970005.1 Durusdinium trenchii
GATGGCCTCCAACCTAATAGCGATGGCCTCCAACCTAATAGCGATGGTCTCCACTCTAGTGGCGATGGCCTCCAACCTAATAGCGATGGTCTCCACCCTAGTAGCGATGGCACCCAACCTAATAGCTACGGCCGCCAACCTAATAGCGATGGCCTCCACCCTAGTAGCGATGGCCTCTAACCTAAGAGCGATGGTCTCCACCCTAGTACTAAGAGCAACGGATGTTGAGCCATGTGCAGGCCGGCAACCTTGCAAACCTATAGGTTGTTTGTTTCAATTCTGTTGTGTTGGATATGGTATGAGTGCATGTTGAAAGTCCCAAACGGCTCCACCAACGGGCATGGTGCTTACTCTCCCTCTACTGGTAGGTGAATGAGTTAGACGCCTCATGTTCTCTCATGCCCATGTTGGGTCAATCGGTTCCCCCCAAAATCACGACTGAACTGAAGAGATGCCAATCAAGACTCACCAACAGCTCAATCCCCAAGCATCACACTCAACATCACTCAACTAGTAGAGAAAGTCCAAAGATCTTCAAAATCTACGACTTTGACCCTCATTGGATTCCAGCAAATGCCACATGATCGTTGTTGAGGGACTGACCACGAACTGTGAATCTTCCACTCTTCGAGGCTGGCTGCACATCCGGCCGCTGCCGTGAATAGGATAGGACTCCAATTGACGAGCATGTGTAAAAACTCTCTTAAAGACTCGAAATGCCTCAAACGCTCTCCACGTCCATGTCGAGCCCACGTCCACCGTGAAAAAGGCCAAACCGTGGGCCAAACCTCCTTCGCGTTCGTTTCCCTTCGCATGACCGGATTTGGACTGGTTCTGGGCCTCCGAACGATGGCGCTGGGCTGCAACGCGCCGTTCTTCGGCACCTAGGCATCGGTGGAGCTTCCTGCGGAACCCGAGGCGAAGGCCTAAGCCACCCCGCGACCAACACGACGCCGGACAGCCGTGTGTGCCAATCAGGTGAGGTGGTTGAAAAGGGGTCAATGATTCCAGTCCCATGGCGTGTCTGGGACATCTTCAGTTTCTGAAGTCGCAGAGCTGGTGACATGCATGGAACCTTTATCGGGGGTTCTGGCATGGTCTGGCCATTACTCCATTACGGTATCTAGACCGTGCACATGGCCGTGAGCATTGGTGCGATGACGGATGAACTTCCACTGCTCCGCAAGACCGCCGATCACAGGCAATCTTGGCTGCACAACCCTGGCTGGGATCGGATCCTGTTCACTCACCAGACCGCAACTTAAGACCCTACTTTTCCTATTTTTTTGTGTCTTTTTCTTTGCGTGCATTTGGTTGTATGAGATATGAGATCCACACAGCTGAGGTCATTGTAGGCACTAACTTCAACTCGCCGCACCTGTGCAGGATAGAGTGTTCAAAACAGGTTCTCACGAATGCTGATCCTTGCGCATATAAGCTGCATGGAGGGTTTTTCGTTTTATAGTTTTGATTTAAACGTCTTTCAATATTATCTGCTTGGTGAACTGGTGAAACAATCCAACCCGCATCTCACAAACCTCACCCTTAACAAGAGTTCGTACTCACAAATGTGCGCACTAACCTCTAGCCCGGTCTCCCTATTCAGACTCGACTGAACCAGTGGTCGACCGAGACTGCGATCGGATCCCGTCGTTTGGACGATCCAGCAAGAACTAACAAATCCTGGAAAATAGTTAAAGGTTACCCTCCCTGAAACTTAATGGAAGTGGAATACAGCCTGTTCGTAGAGGAAAATAGTTTTCCCATGTTTTCCAAGGGGCCATGTTCCACTTCCATGTTTGTTGGATGCAGGTTAACCAAACTGTCCACCTGTTCCATCTATCCACCAGGGTCTTCCCTGTAAGCCTGCGACACTCTGGTCACAAAGCCGAAAACAACGAATTAAAAAGTGAACCAATCACGGCAACGAAGACAAAAGACAACGCGTCATCCACAGCAAAGATCGAGCTCAAACTTCCAGGAGTTCAAATTCTGTCCACACCCATGGAAACAATCGTCGCAAAAGAGCAGAAGTCATTGTTAGACATGTAAATTCGAGAGCCCATCACCGAGCCCTTAGGCAGAGCATGCCCACATTTGTGGGCCCAAGTTGCATGGTGTGTACCTGGGATGAGTGATTGTCCCTCGCACGAAAAAGCAAGTGTACAAGCCTTTCGTACAATCTTCAGCACATCCACAAATGTTGCAGCAGCAGGCTCAATCTCCACGTAACTAGTAGACAGCTCACCGGAAACTCGCCACGATTGACCATGGAAAAATTGAAGAAAAGCACGTGCATCAGCAGAAAATGTCGTCAACAGTTGAACAGAAACAGCCTCGGATTGACTGGGCGTCCAACCAACATCAGCACTATACCGCCATCCCACGGCCATGTGGAAAACCGTCTGAAAACTTTGGTCTCATCGTGCGGTCTAAGAGGGACAATATCACCGATCGTCTGGTTGAACTTCGCACGTGCCAACTGCCGCACATCAGATTCATGGTGGAGCTGAGCAAAAAACTTTTGGCATTTATGGGAAGCAACGGAGTACGCATGTTGCGATGCGAGTTCGTCAGCCTTACGGTTGCACAGCATATCTTCACGACTCAAACCCACTTGAGATGGCCGAGAGTGGCAGATCGTCACATGCAGGTAGTCACTGTCCACCTGTTCTTGTCTGACGTGGAGTGCCACTTCACCAATCCGGCCATAACAGTGAGCAAGTGATGCACCGACTGGGGAGGTCAATAGATCTCCCTCTTTTTGGCACGTAAAATCCAATCTGGCATCAAGAACATCATTGCATTCCGTTTCCAGCTGAAAAGCCGTCCCAAACGAAATCTCCACCTCATCAACCCTCCAAAAACATGACTGCACTAACACTACTCAAATCATTCCAAAAACGTTCGCTTCTCACCTAGCAAGGGGTTGGTGAACTCCCTGTAGCTCTGAACGGCTCTCTGTTTCATGTCCACCTCAGGTGACCGACTCTCCTCGCTGTCGCTCGGTCGCTCTCTCCTCGCTGCCCTCACCGTGCGCGCCCCCGCGGCTGGGCACGCCCGGCCACCCACTTTTGCAGCAAGACCTTGTCGATGATGCATGCCCGGGTCGCAGACGTCCCAATCCCTGCCAGGTTCGGAGGTCCCAAACACCCGGGTCGCATTTGCAGGTTTTGGGGCAAAGGATGCGGAGTGGTGAGGGATGGATGCCATGTAGGCTCAAGACATGCTAATCGTCTTTTCGGAGTGTGAAGATCCTGAGTGAAAGTTCATTCTGCACTTTCTCAGGTCGCAGCCTGCGGCGACGCGCGATGTGCCCTTATCAGTGGATCCATATACCGCTAAGTAGTAGGTAGCCAGTGGTTCGAAAGACTTAAACTGTAGACTCTGGTTCCTTGTATAGTGGTGACTTGGATGCACTGGGCCGAGTCTTGCTACTAGTAACAAGTGCATCGCTAATACTAGTAACAAGTGCACTACTACTAAGTAGAACGAAGCTAGTTACTAGTAGGTATTTGAGCTGTGCCGGAAAGCTTGATAGGTTCCTATGTCGTAAGCAAGTGGGTTTATGGCATGGCTCATTTGCTACTAGTATGCCCTTGGCTTCAATTTGTTGCCTTTTTGTTCTCCCTCGAGCCCAGCGCCTGGCCTGCGCTCATGGCACCCTGCAAGTCCTCCTCCACCTGCGCTGCACCAATAAACCCAGCCAGAAGACAAAGAACAGGTGACAGATTTCAGGAAATCCAGGAGAAAAAAACAAACGCAGATCTTGTGAGGCCGGAATCGAGATTCCAAGGCTTTTGAGGGCCTCAATCAACATCAAATAGCTCAGGATATCCCATACAATCTATTCCGTATATCTCTGCGTGATACTCGCCCGGCTTCGCTTCTAATGGGCAGGTCATCAGAATTAATATTTACTGTAAAGCCAACCCAGTGGATCCCAGTTGCCACCATATAAGGAACCAGGGATTCTAGGTCTATGGTTTTAGTCTTTGGAACCACTGGTTAACAGCTATTTAGTGGTTTGCCTGGATGCCCTGGGTAATGAAACACCCCAAGCCTGGAGATGTAAAACCATTCTGGTTGGAGGATGTCGGGAGGAGTGACTCATCAGGCTGCAGGATGACTGGGTGAGTCCCTACCAACTTCTCTGAGCTGTGTGGCAAACACACTAGCTAAGCACCGGGCAGTCTTGCCACACTTCTCCATGGCCGTGAGCAAATCAGCCTCTGGCGTCATCAATGCTGGCGGCCGGCCATAACAACCATACAGCAATGACTACAACCTCTTAACATACACACACACACACATATATATATATAGAAACAAGTACAGCACATTCGCTTCCCATCGGCCAAACAGCTCCGAGACACAGAGTCCATCTCGAGCCGATTTTGGGGTGCAAAGGCCAACTTCCAACAGTTCGAAGTTGGGGTGGAGCATCAATGGGCATTCCTGTCCTCCAGGAATGAACCACCCCAACTTAGGAAACAAAGCTCGGTGAAGGATCCTCCAAAAAGATCGTTGAAGCCTTGCCCTTGACCTTTGGGTTGCGGGAACCATGGCCGGGCCAATTCGAAAGAGGACGCACACGTCCAGCCGAGTCCATGAAACAGTGCAGGTGAATCGCCATTCGTAATTACCCTCCACCGAATCGAGCACGTCTTGTTTTTCCTCCCCCGCTGGCCTGGGTGTAGCGCGGGGGAGGCTTGGTCTCCTCAAAGCAAAGGAGCGTGGGAAGGGCGGTCCAAAGTGCCATCGATCCAAAACAGACCCTGAAAACACGTGAAAATACACTCAAAAGGGTCTCAAGGATGTCATCTCGAGAGGTTGAACAGCCCTCTAGGACCTAGGACCAGGGCTCTGGGTCCGACCCCGAGCCCAGAACTCCCACCAGAAGGCTGGAACTGGAGACATCGGAATGCGCGGAGTGCCGATTCGATCCTAAACCCTCCCCAGCCGTGGTGACTTGATCAAGGGTGAGAAATTCATGGCCCCTTTGCTGGACCCCAGCTGTCAGGAGTTGAGTTTCTTGAGCCATACGAGCTGGTGAAGTTTCTTGTCTCAACCTCTGCCAAAAATGGGTCAGAATCATTCGACTCTTCTGTGCATCCAACTCTTTGGTGTGCAGCATACGAGTTCGAACTGCTGAAAAATTGTTGTGGGAGATGATTCCTTTGCCCCTATACCTTACCAATCAATCTAATTGAGTCAACATGCAATACTTTGAGGGGAGTCGACCCAGCTGTCAAAATGTTCATCTTGTATCTATACACCGGCCAGCAATCAAGCCTCAGCCCCTGCAGCCGGCAGCACTACTGGTGGACCAAACGTCTTCCAGGAATGGAGGATGCTCAGGTACTCACGCCGACGCCTGGTCTGTGACCTTCAGCTTTTCGAGCACCACCTTCGTGCCCTCAGTCTGAAGGCCGAAATGGCGGGAGCCGGCAAAATCAAGCAAGGCAAATCCAAGCCTTTCATGGGACTGGCGTATTTACCCACATTTGGGATGCTTTCAGGGGTCAATGTAGGTGCATGCATGCTCTAAAAAAACATTATATGCCAATATATTGAAAGCACAGGATCTCTCTAACCCACACCAATCTCCCAGACATCTTCCATATGAGGCGCCTTCTTCAGCAGCGAAGGCAGCTTCGGCTTCACCATTGGCTCTTTCATCTCCAAAGCCTTGAAGCCTGCCGAGCCGACGGAAACCGCCTGAACGGCCTGGCGGGTTCGAAAACCCGACGAACCACAATCAGCGATTCTGTGCCAGGGGCCAAGCAAGGCTCTCAAAGAGTGTAAGTTATCATGAGCTAAGAGGTCATGAGGTAAGTTGTGAATACACCTGCTTCAAGAGGTTAATAATGCTAATATAGATTCTTCACCACCGCAGCATGAGTAAAGAAGAACGACTTGTTTTCCTTCACATCGGACAGGTTGGATCGGATCGGGCCAGGAACCTGACGCCAACAGTCTTCACACCCTGCCCGACGTTGCGGTGGTTCCCAGTGGCTCGGTGCATCGCGGTGATTCGCGGTGCGCGGGACTGACCTGGTTCCACGAGCACTTTCTCGGAGGTGGTGAAGACGCAGTCCCGCACCTCAAATCGTCCAGCCCGTGGCTTTGTCTGAGCCCTCTGGACTGCAAGATCCCAATCGAAAAACCGAACCATTGGCACGATCCATCCAAACCTGTACCAGGACCCGCCCTCAAGGGTCTGCTTCGTCCTTTTTCTTTCAAAAAAATCCTTCCAAGGGTCCTTGGGGAGGGGGAGCATGCCGTGGACAGCAAGTGCTCTTCCTGAGATTCTTGACCAAGAATCAGGCTCGCCTCTGGTTCAGCTATAATTTCAGATTGGCACCCTTTAAGGGTTGGTGAAGTGTACCTAGGGTTGCTGGCTACGGCCTTGTAGGATGATCCTCAAGCAGACGCACGAGCTCAGGCTTCGTCAGACTTATTAAAGGAACACACAACGCAAAACAGCGCAATGCCCACTTTGCCTTCTATCATCACCAATGGCTGGCAGCCTGTGGGTCAAGCCGCCATCCTACTCTCAACATCCCTGCCCAAAAGCGCCCACATCCAAGGCACTCGAGTTTTCCGATGTTGCTGTACATACTTCGCCTCAGTCATTCGAGTGATATGCGGACTCCAGAAAACTGCAAGGGTGACCATGTAGGCCGGACTCCAACACCTGGGATCTCAACGCCTGGGTTTTGAGAGGCCAAGGTCTGTTTGGAGTGTTTAGGCACGTGTTTGGTGTTCGAAGCGTGTTCCTTGTTCCTTGGATTGCTTCAGCGGCATCCCAGTCCCCATGTTTCACCGTCCTACGCAAGGCCAACGGTTCAATAATATCCTAGAATCGGTCCCAATTGACGTGATCAAATTAACGCTTCACTGTCCAGAAAGTTACAACTTGATGTGCAGAATAATGTGTTATATATGCACATTAGTAACAAGAAGCTACTAGGGGCTCCTGGCCTATATCAGGAACATACATCCCTTTCCGAACTTCAACCGCAAGCTGCCTCTTCGGGGTTTAGTACGGGTCTAAAGCAGTACTGATATGGGCACGTATTAACATAGGGAGGCCGCCCAGTTCGACCCCTGGAAGAAGGGACATAGACCAAAACCCGTCGGTTGGGGATCTCCCTATCAAAATGCTCACCTACAATTACTCAAGATAAACACATCAAAGTAAACTTTAGAGAGCCTGAGTTTGCATTCTGTACCGGAGCGGATCGCAAGAAGCCATGATTCACCCTTCTCCAGGTCTGGTGGGTGGTTGGTTGAGGTGCCTTGATGAACCGTCCCACATTCTGAACCAGAAGTCGTTGATCAAATCAAGCAAGCTTCCGGTGGGAGGAAGGCGGCCACAAAGTGTCGCACCACTTGCCGAAGGACCTGCGCGCGGTCCGCGCGGTTGGGGCCTCGGGGGGGGTTCATCTGGACACGTACCACAGACCCGCACACGCACCCCCACCGTACACTCTGCGGTGGGTGGGCTCCGATCATGAACCTTTAGAGGGCTCACCATGAAGGCCTGCTGTTCCGCCATTGGGGCGGGACTTGAAGATAGAAAAGGATTGGTATAAAATCGAAGGATGCAACAAAGTTCACATGGGCGAGCAAAGCACTTAGGTGTTCGCCTTGAAGAAAAATCAGCAAGAGGATGCGATAGGTATATTAAGTGCGGGTCTTCTGGGATGCGCTGAGAATTTGGCTCACATCTTTGCACCACCAAAAGGTGAAGTTCACATAGAAAATCGCATGGAATCAGCTGAGCCGGCAAAAATCAGATGGAACCAGCTGAATCAGCAAACATCTAGCGGCCCCAACCACCAAACATGCAGAAGAAACACTTAATTTGTGGATCTGGTGAATTTCACCTTTCACCAGGCCGACAAAGCCAGTGGTCTGCGATCTGGCTAGAAGAATCATCGCTTAGCAGTGCAGTTTCTGCCAGTTCTGTAGTTTCTGGGGCAGCTCATATATAGGATTTGAATGGATTTGAGGTGTTTCCATGTAGTTCCCTTTCAACCCAGCACATGAGCCTGTTGGGTATTCAGATGCCCTGGCAACCTTGGTGAGATTCACTCTTTGACTCATCTTCACTCCCACTGGGCCTGGGCGTCTCGGCTTTTGGACAGCTTGGCCTGGGATGGACAGCTCACGTGGAGGAGCATGAAAAAAACCTACCTGGACTTGACTCAACGGCCAGTCGTAGAGTGCATCTATAGGTGCAAGTGATTAGTGATTTAGTTTCTCTGTGTTTTTTGGTTCATAGCCTGGTGTTCTCGTGCTTGTGTTTTTGGAGGATGTTTGCAGGGTGAAACCGCTGGCTGGCTTTGGGTCACGCCATGAACTCAACATATCTGAACATTGAACAAACCAAAGGAAACAATAAATCGGGCCCTTGGCCAACAGGAGAAATGAACCTCCTCGAAGAAGGATTAACGCCCGGGTGGCAGGCCTCGATTTTGGGTGGCATGTCGCTTGTCGGTCTGGAACTACCAAACCCATGACCAGTCGTCACCAACCCCCTCCCCAATAACGAACAAACGTCTGGGACGTTTCACACATTTCAATCCAGTTCCCCCTCCTGCACGTTTCTTCAAACCCTCCACACTCCCCTCTACTTTGCAGAACCACCCAAACCCCCCAGGTCCGCGCGGCGACGTGTCCGGGCCTTCTGGAGGCCTTTGTCCGTGGGGATGATCGCATAGTGATCCGTCACCTTCGCGTCATCAAAGATCCCCGACACGCTCGACACCTCCGCCGGGTTTTCGGGGTCCGTGGCACTGGCGGTCGTCTTGGTGCTTCGACCCGGGTGCCAGGTGGAACCGAGAAGATCGGAAGAAGAAGAGGTCTTCCAAGGGAACTGGTTTAGTTCGTGTTTGGCCGCAAAAAGCACTCCCAAGCTAGTCTGAAGTCCAAACCGGACCCAGATTCAAGTCTCTTTTCTGCAGGCTTGAGCCAAGCAGGGCTATGATGCAGAATGTCTACCATTGTCTACCGATCACCATCCCCTGACTCGACTCAGTAGAATGCTGGGGCTTCGGCTGCCTTCGAAGCAATCAGAAGTAACTCAGGGGGTATGAGACCTGGCGTCTGAAGTGGCGCTGGCGGTTGTCAATAGGGGGGCTGCCACCTCTACCTGTTTGAGGATTCTTTCCTGCTGGGGATGAAAAAAAGGCTGGTTTCTATCATCTATCCTTGGCGCGGCCCTGCAACTCCGAACCCTAAAGGTTGGGTATGACATATTCAAGGCCCTGGATGCAAACAGAAACAGCCAACAAGAACCAACAACAACCACAGCAACCACAACCACAACCACAACCACAACAACAACAACAACAACAACAACCACAACCACAACCACAACCCCAACCCCAACCCCAACCCCAACCACAACCACAACCACTTCTACTGCTACTCTTACTCCCACTCCTCACTCCTCAGCACGACGGCGACGACGACGACGACTACTACTACTACTGCTTCTGCTTCTACTTCTATTGTTGCTACTAGCACTTGTACTTGCATAAGAAGCAAGTGCAATTCACCACCCATAAATGGAATATAGTTATACATGACATACTGGATGTTGTGGGGTTATGCTGTATTTTCCTCCGTGGGGTGGGGGGGTAGGGATTTGCCAAAATCCATAGCCTGCTTTGATCCACCTTCCTCCCCCAAACCATCAGCCCATCATGATCGACCCTCCCCGCCCCTGATTGATCCATCATCAACACACCACACCTTCCTCTTGCTCCGCGGCCGATTTCAGCATGCCGCGCACGACGCTCTGGTGGTCGCTGGGCAGGCAACGGCTATCCGTGCGCGGGTAGGTCACCATCTCCGACTCATAGAGCTTCTGCACCTCTGGTGAGTCGGAAACGACCTGGTTGGGCAGGGTGGTGGGGTTTGAAGGCGGTGTGCCCGGGCGCGCCGCGATTTTGGAGTGTGGAGAAATGGGACTGCACTGAAACAAGGGTGAAATGGCCTGCGGCCTTTCATCAAAAATACATACGTATAAATGGAACCACAAGTGCACATATATCGTTTATAATTCGATAGAAGTTTCTCATAATATATATATATATATTGATGTCATTCGATGAGTCCACTGAGATGGGGTCGTGGACTGTGCCTTCGACGCGCGGGTCGCAGGCTGAGCTCCACGCGCTCTGCAGGGTGGCGGAAGGAGACATCCCGAAAAGCCTGGCACGTCGCGTCGCCGACGCGCGCGTAACGCGGAGGGTCGGCACTTCCGCCGGAGGGTCGGCACCCGGAAGAACACAGAAATCATGACAGCCTTTGGATGTTGTTCCGTTCCTGTAAGCCCCGGCATAGAGGTTTGCAAGACCTCCACCAAGGGTATCCCTGCTTGTTCATCTGAAAAGGCCATGGAGAAACACTGGCAGCAGGTGCTCATTTGAGAAGGTGGGTAGAAGCATTGCAGTCGGTATCTGATCCTGACCCATCCAAGTTTAAAAAAACTGTTCACGATAACATAGCATAAAATAGCTATTTAGCGCCAATAAGCAGCACCCAGCTTGAAGAAAAGCAAGGTTGAATACTTTAAATTTATGGATTCATGTAGTGCATCTTTCAAGGTGCCCACACTGCAGCCACCAAGACAGACTAAAGTTATATAAAGGCCGACTGTCCGACCACTGACTGTATAGGACATCTCGGCGTCAAAGCCTTTCTACACCGGGATGCCTCGAGCAAGTTCGTTGTAAATCAGCCAGGTTCATCAAAGGCTGTGGCTTTTCAAAGCACTTTGCGCTCTTGTCCTCGATGAACATTCGTCAAGGACAAAAGGTCGACATGGTGACAACCCGGAGATCGCGTCCACGTGGATTGTTGGATTTCCAACTTTAGAGACAGAGGTTGAAGGACCCTATAGACTATCCCATAGGTACCCCAGGCTACAGGTCCTATAAGGTCACTTAACCCCTCTTGGTAGAGACAGATTCAGGTGACAACCACATGATCCCACTCATTAACTGATCAAAAGAACCAGTACCACCACCTGCTTCTTCGAGCGGGAGCACGAGGAATACCTTTCAGGGGCCTTTCGCCAAAGGCAAAAACAGTAACAAGATGTAACTAGTGTAAGAGCAGCTTCACCATCCTCCAGCCTCGCGCTTTCCCGAAAGGGTCCCCAAATCCGCCATCAAGGTCCCAGATTTGGGGCACTTGACCCATGTCAACCACGCCTGAGACAAGCCCTGCGCAGTCCCTAAGAAGCCCCGCTTCGTGGCGCTCACGCGGACCCAATCGCACCACCGGCGCTGCCCGAGCGGGCGCCGCCCACGGGCGCAGCACCGCAAGGACGAGACCGTCCTCCAAAACGACGCCCTCCAGGCCGATCCAGTCTTCACGGGTGGCGTGGAAGTCAATCGCGTGGGCCTGGTCGGAGCCCCAAAAAGGAGTAGGACGTAGGAGCCCTGGCTCCATCCATCAGAAAGATGGGATGTCCACCAACATCCTCCAGTTGAATCCTTTTTGGAGGGTAGTAAGGTTCAAGGCATATGGAGTTCTGGAACAACCCATGGCCATGGAGCAAACAAAATGCAACAAGCTCTCCCTAGCGTACGCCCATAGGCGAAACTTTATATTTTCGAGAGCCTTAAGGGCCCAACAAAGCGAGCCTACTGTACTAGTAATGACTGTGAGGTTGAAATCCCTACCTCACAGCCCAAACTCAAGATCTGTTGACCCAAGACAAGGGGTCAGCTACCCACAGCTACAGCAGATCTTTCGACCCATCAGGGCGCCCGTCACACGTGCCCATCCCGCATCCGTCCCCAGCCATCCAGCCTGATGGAGAGTGGAGTGTTTTCCCTCATAGGCGTCACCATCCTCTGTGCGGAAGGTCGCTTTGACTTCTTGATACCTGGGCGATGGGCGACGCTCGGTTGCTTCACCACCAACGGCGGCGGAAGAACCCGATCGTTCGACGATCCCAGTTGGTGCCAGGAATGGTGCGAGTTCAGGTCACGTTCCACCTCTCTTGGAGTCCCCATTCCTTGGCGTCCTTCCAGGCTGGGAGGGTTTTCCAGACCCACCATTGATCCGAACAATCTTGTTTGCTGTGGGTCAAGCTCAGCCGAGGCAGGCGCGAGGCAAGGCCTTACGAGATAGAAGAGACAACAACTCGCTATAACCATAAATGTATAAAATGAGATCCAAAACAAAATGAGATCCTACATGATCTCACTGGTCACATCGAAGCCCAAGATCCGACCGCCAAGCTGCGGGACAGGCTTGAATTTCTCAATCTCCTAGCTGGGATGAAGGTCAGGACCCCGAACCCCAATTATTGGATGTTTCTGCTAGTAGCAGGTGCATATAGCTACTAGAAAAAAGGGCATTACTACTAGTAGCTAGAAGCTACTAATTAGTAACTAAGGGCATCGCTACATACGTATATAGCTTGATTCTTTCGAGTGGAGGACGTCTTCTCGATCCAAGTCGGTGGAACATGGGGCCGCAAGGCGTCTAACGCGTTGACCTCCTGGCCGAACTCGCAGCGCCGAAGGGCCAAATATCCAACGTTCGTTGAGCTCCGGAAGTGCCACATGGCACTTGGTCGGTCCGGGCGAACGGTTCCAAGTTGGCACTGCAAGAAAAGGAAGGAATGCAGTTCATGTATGGGATATATATATATGCCTACATTGACCCCCTTAAACCAACCCAATGTAGGACGTGTAAGAACATATTATATGGAGTGTCTGGGTACAATGAGTTGGCCTGTCTGATGCTTCCCTTGACTCCCCTTAAAGGTGCTTCAATGCACCACCCTCTTCTCCCCTCGCCGGTCGTCTGCCTCTTCACGCTGGACCACCAGAAGCAAGGTAGGAGTCATGACTCGTCCCACGCTGCACTTCCAAGGTAGCCACTTGCCTTAGAATTCCTGGACTACTTGGTGGTTTCAACTCGCTTGACAAAATAGGAGTCAGTGGGAACAATCACCCCAAGTAAAGGATGAACATGGATGAAATTTATGAAACTTGATGACATTCAAAAAACAGTTATATAATTTTTGAAACCAGTTGAAACCACCACTTGCCTTTGTTAGCGGTAAATCACCACAGGAGGCACATCATCACGCACCCACTTGATGTCATGGGAGGGAGGCTTTGGCGAACCAAACTGGGGGCTAAAGCACCGTTTATTATGCTGGATGCCCGCCGCTTGCGCCCGCTTGTGCCCACACACCCCAGTTGTGCATGCTTCTTCACACTGTCATGCCATGCTCATCAGGCCAAACGATCATGCGACGATGCGACGAGTGGAGGCGAGACCTGAAGCGCACCCTCAAGAGGAAACAACCAAATACGGTGGTTTCTGTTTCAACTCACTTGAAAATTGCAACATACACCCTGGAAGACTACTAACATGGACCCTGAAAACCACTGGTTGGTAGAGGAAAAGAACCTTCCAGGGCGCCAGGACGTCAGGGTCTATGTGAGTTTTCGGGAGTGTAAATAGTGGTCAGTGCGATCCATCATCCGTACAGGTTGAACCAAATACCTGAAACCACCACCCCAAACGAGCAGGGGTCACTCCCATTGGTGCACAACCCTTCAAGAAGAATGAACACAAATTGGGTCGATCCAAGCCTTCCACCCCCTTGATGAATCTTGTTGATGTGCACCATCTGTCTGAACCCTGGAGTTGGTTCCCCCCCAACTTCGCCGAACCCTCCGCGCCGAACCCTCCGCGCCGAACCCAGTCGTCCAGGGAGCTTTTCCGCAAAACGGCGGTGCCATTGATGCCCACAAGCCAGTCCCAGCGCGCCCTGCCCACATTCCGGCCCAGGTCCGGCAGGTCAGTCTAGAACCGCCGCTTGGGTCATGGCACCGCATTCCGGTGGGCCCTGAACATGAAGAAAATCACAACCAGCGGTCACATGTCGGGGTGCTATCCATGGAGGTAGTCGGGGTGCCCCTGTCACATACACTCACCGGATGGGACGAGCCACACCACCCCAAGCCCTGTGACTGCTGGAGCCAATCTCCGTGTCAAGGGATGTCAAGCTCCCAAGGTGCGTCAAGGCGACCGTCAGGGATGTCAGGTGCGGGACGGTTGGGTGCGTCACGGAGACCCTTGGTGTTGCTCGTCTCTGGATCTCTTGGCTTCTGTCTGAGTCCCATGATTCGAGGCTCCGAGGTGTTCACTGTAAATCCGCCTGGGTGGGGCAGGGACACCAGTGGACATCCGTCTGGAACGGTGGCCTGTAAACCACCAGTACCCTGCGTGAACTTTGGCACTAGCCTTGATGATCAAACCATACCAAAACACCAAGTAATGTAGGAGCACCGAGTTGCACAGCCCAATTCCATTTCCTGCAGGGGCCAAAGCCTGCAGTCGGCAGCATCCGCAAGGTTGTCGTATTCCTCTCCTGCGTGGTTGGTCTGACCGTTTTTCCATGGCACCAAGCATTGGAACAGGGGAATGTCTATCAATCACCGGGAGTTCCAAGCATGACTAGGCGTATCTCCGGCCTGGACGGCAGCTATCCATGGCAAGGCGGATCGCCGCAGCGGTCAAGGATTGAAGCCAAAGCCTGGCCCGGCGCTGCGATCGGACCGGGGGTGGCGTGTCTTTTCAGTTCGTGAGGATGTTGGGTGAAACAACACGCAAGGTTGGGGAATTGGATTGGCCAGATCTTGAGGCGGGTGATGCCAGAGGTTCCGAACATTTGGCAACGTTCAGGAAAAGGACACTTGCGTAGGTCGTAGGTTGGCGGTTTGGAGGTGATTCACAGGATCGTTCAATCTGGAGATCGGTCGATGTTGCCCCGGGCGTTGGATATTCAAACATCGAAGAAGCATCCTGAACATAACAAATGGACGTGAAGGACCATTTTTATCGTATCTAAGATAGAAGATAGATAAATAGATAGATAAATAGATATATAGATATCGAATGGTATTGCCCCATGTCAGAGCTTCGTCTGCACCGTGGTTGTCACACCTGTGGTGTGACCACTGGAGCCATTGGAACATCCAGGAGTTGCCACCCTGAAGCAAGCGACCTTACCGCCGCCTTGCAAAAAGTGAGTGCCGCAGTGCCTCTCAAAGGGCATCTTCTCGAGATCCAGGAATTTTTGGATGCGCCTAGAAAAGGCCGTTCTGTCCCGATAAAAATCATCTTCGGTGGAAAAGCTGGGCATCGTAGGAATGAAGGGAGCTCAAGACCACTTGGCGCTGCGCCTAAAAATCAGCTCACCCTCTCTGCCAGCATCACACCTAGGCGGTCTGTCATTGTTGGGAATGGTCAAGAGTCAAGAGTCAGTTTGCTTCCATCGTGTTGACGTGCCTGAAGTGCAGCAGCACCACCATCACCACCAACAACAACAGAATAGAGTTCTGCCATATTCCACAGCATGCTCAAAGGAAGCTGGTCCAAACCCACGAAGTTCCCTTCCTTGTCTAAGCATGTGGAAAGAGACAGTGGACCAGTCGGACCCCGTCAGGCAGCGAACATGGCAGTCCACGTGGCAGTCCAGCACATCTTGTTTAGAACCTTCACCGCTCATACCATCAGACCCACAGCAATGGCCACAAATCTGGATCATGGCTGATCAGCCGTTGAAGGCATCACCTCAAACAAATCAAAGGTGTGGACGTGTTTTTGGGGGTTTCAACTCATTGATCTCCCGCGATGCTCCCAGAACCCAGCGATCTCAGCGTCCCAAGCGACACGTTCACGAGGACCTGGGCATGCCTCGCCAGCCTTCTGATCCTCAACCAGCGGGAGACCCCAGCAATGGCCCAAATCAATGAACATCTATGGCATTCAAAACGCATCATTCACATCGCACAATGATCAGAATCATGGACCCGTCTGCATCAATCTACCCCAAAACACGTGCTGTACGTTACATGGTATCGTTTTTGGTGGATCTCAGGAAAGGGTGAGGGGGCCCTTTCCTGAGTGCTTGGAACATCTACCTTGGACGTCCGTGGGCTCAGTTTCTATCGCTTTGGGCGCAGCTACGCCATGAGTTCCACAGCAGCTGGTCACTAGCCCAACTTTGGAACCCCTGGTTTGCGGGTTGTAGTTTCGTGCCTAGAAAACGAGTGGGAGCTGGCGAGGGGTTCTTACATGTGCATCAAAAGGATTCAAGAGGCACAGTCAACCTGCTTCAAACTGAAGGTAGCTGACTCATGCTTCTCGAGAACAGCAAAATAGACCGTCTAAACATTTCTAATACGTTTCGTGATGTTTACCAGGCCAAAGAGACCTCCACAGTGATCAGTAGAGCACTGAAACCTCCAGGCATGGATGCCCTACCCTCGCTCTGCTTCTTCGTGCACTGAGGACGGGACTCTGCTAAGTAGGAATCTTTTCCCTTCTGCACCTGAGACGACTGGACAGCGGACAGTCATGGACTGCAAGCGAAGTCCGGGCACAAAAAGAAAAACCCTCCGTGGCTACGCCGTGGCTAGGCCCCGGATGTAGCTCTGATGCCGAAACCGTGCGGAAACTGTGAGCTTCAAAGATTGGTTCCGCAATGAAACCACCAGAAACCTCCAGCAAATGCTTGGCAAAGAGTCAGGCAGTCAGGCCAAAACCAAAGGCTATCTTCATCTCTTGCATTGTGCTATTCGATTCCAGTTTCGATTCAAGACCTCCAGCCGTGAAGAATGATGTTTCCTTCACCAACTGTATCAACATGTTGCACCACTTGCTCCAGTGGTCGACCGATGCACCACCTCCGCGCTGACCGCGTGGGGTTCCCACCTCCCCTTGCTCCGGGGTACGGAGGGTTGAGACCCCCCCTGGGGGGGGAGACCTGTGACCTGGACACAGGGCACCTCCAGATCAAAGGCCGGGAACATCGGCAACTTCGTGATCCAGGGCAAGGACTGGAGCGAAGTCGGAGACCACGCCGAGATGGGCGAGGGTTTTGGAAGGGCTTGGAAGGAGAGTCGGAGAGAGGGATAGAGCAAGACGGTCATGGACGGTTTGAGATGTCTGAGGTGGTCAACAAACTCTTGAAGTCTTGGTTTGCTTTATGTTTATGCCAGCCTTATCTCATAGACCCAGCGTGTGGATCTTGATGACATCAGGTAGCTGGCTCAGAAACTCTTCCCCGTAGTTAGATCCCCCAGAAGAAAACTCCGACTCTAACACAACACCTTGAGCAACTTCTAGGACCTGTAAATCACTTGTTGACCACTGTTTTCGGTGGTGGGCTGCTGGAAGCGGAGGTCTGTTTCGTTCGCCAAGGAAGGGAAGACATTGGAGCCCCTCTTGCAGGTTCAAGGGTCCAATCCGAGCAACGCATATAAGCAAGATATCAAAGCCAGAATTGACTGCTGATTCTGATTCTGACACATGGCCACTTCTGTGCTCTCTCACTGCGAAATGATTTTCCAGCTCTTGAAGACTAGCTGCTAGCTCATCATTTGAGCACCTACCTACCCCTGAATGCAAAGTGTCCTTGTGTTGCAGCAAATGGCCACAAGCGCTGGTGATGATCAAGTCTTTCCCCTCGAAGTGGCCTTTCGCAGCCTGGCCAAATGAGAAGTCTGCCACACAGCCTAGACCCAGTGAGTGCATGGACAGCATTGCAAAAATTGTGCAGCGGCTCCAGAGTAGATTGCAGAAAAAGAACAAACATGCCCTTAGATCGGGATCCATCCAAACTGCCATCAATCCACTACATTAGACCCACTGTAAGTACATAGCAACCCAGGGGTGCAAGAGTTCCTTCATTAAGCCTTGCTGATTTACAAACCAATGCTACAGCGATGTGGCAAAGATCGAGCTCATGATGTGTATATATATATATATATCATCCATGTCATTGATCTGACCTTTCTGCGAACAGTTCCCCAACCAACGAAGCCATCCTAGACCTGTTGCCATCATAAGCATCGTTCAGTTTTGAATGGTTATAGGGTATCCCCCAACAAATTCCTGTGGAAGCATGTAGGAACCTCATGCAGCTTCATGAAGTCACACTCTTCCCACTCAGCTTTCTGCTAGCCGTCATGGTACCGTGTCCAGTGATCTCAGTGGGTTTCCCACAGGCTCACTTGTTTTGGTCCCAGCCATCTTTCAAAAGCTTTTGGGGCCTAGTTTACTTAGTAAAAAGGTTCTTTCAAAAGCTAATGGCAGGTTCAAGTATCTGCTCCAGCAGAGCCAACATCCCCAAACCATCCCAAACTGGCAGCTATATACAATGCTAAACATACCCTTCCCCGGGGACTCCCTTTGGGCTTTGGCCCGGCAGCGCTGTCGAGCTCTGCCTTTGGAATCTTCAGGGCCGCTGCGATCTGCTGGGCCACCCTGAGCAGCTCAAAACGAAGGAGAGACGCCACTCACCCGGTCCCACAAGAAGGCGGCAACCAGGCGGGTGAAGACTGGGACATGAGCCCAGTACTGAGCCCAGTCTTGTGAAGCTTCGAAGGGCCGACTCCGAAGCCCAATTCTTCGCTAATGGCAGGTTCACCGAACTGTTCACCTGTTCTTTTGGCAGTCTATAATTTAATGCATGATTCATTCATTTTAATTCATTCTTTACAGATTTTGGCTACTACAAAAAATAACAAGATATAATGCCAAAATCTGATAATAAAGAATGACAATAATCGGCAAACATATTATCTCCTATATATTTTTGCTCCTTATATTCATGCTTTTATTATTTGCAAATGATGAATTTTATTGTCTCTTAGGATTTTTCCTTTTCATTAAGAGATTTCTACCGGAAAAATCCTCAATCATAAGCTGTGTCTAAGGTGGGTCAACCGCCAGGCCAAGAGCAGGGGGCCCCAGATCCAAGCCGAAAAAAAGTGATTGAAACCCGGCTCCGGTCGCACCTTCTAAGAAGATGTTTGGGATGGGTGCCAGGAGGGTCCAGTCATACCGAACCTGAGGAGGTACGACTGGAGTCCTAGGGAAAAGAATGTGTGCCCCAGACTCCCCTCAGGTGCCCATGAGATGTTCTTTCACCCGACATCGGGAAAGAGGGTGGTCAGGTGGTGCCAGAGTTGGCAACAGGGTCATGAGCCAGCGCGCGCACACGGCCAATCGCAGAATGAACGAGAAGTGCCAGGAAGTACCAAAATGTCCCAGGAAGTCCCTTGATGCATCTTGATGTCCAGGCGGTGCACACAGGGAAGCGGTGCTTGCATAAGACCTTCAGAAAGGAGTTGCAGTTGGTTGGGGGCTTTATATAGGCTTTTGTGAAGCCTGGGAGGTCCCAACATGGGCCACCTCCATGGGAATCATCCATGGGTGCAACAAAAGGGGGCCTTTCAACCATGAAGTGCAACGGCACAAGTGCGCTATGTGGTCTATTACTCCCTCTCCCTCCCTCCCACTCTCTCTCTCTCTCTCTTAATTTGCCCTGGCTAAGTTCTGGGGGGACTTAGGAACACACGAAGCATTCCCTTCTCCTGACGCGCGTCGCCTTCAGGACATTGCCAACAGCGTTGAGGACATTCAAACACTTCCATCTTCCAGGACAAGTTTGGTTCGTTCGTTGCCCAGGGATGGAAGGTGGGAATAGATGAACATGCACCCTGGGAGGGCAACATGCATCAACGTCCAGTAGGAGAAAGCGTCAATGACAGGTGCTTGTGTTGTGTCGAGACAGCCAGTTCCAAGGCTTTTGTAAAGAATTGAGCCGACGTCTTCTTCCGCTTCTTCCATGGCCGCAGCTTTGTTGAACGTTGTGTTTCTCTTCCTCCTTGTCACGTAAACGCCCTCTCATCCCTCCTCTCCAGTGCCATCGGAGTTTCTGCCAATGATATCCGGCAAACTCACCTGGAACCATATAATAACCTGAGAATTGACCCGTGCTTTCGACCATTTTCCTCTACAACTAAGTGGGTTTGGGGTTCCATGCGCTCCGGGGAAGGGGGGTAGAACTTCGGTGCCGAACGCAGCCACCCGAACTGGGCTCCCCAGCTTCGGCTTCTCCGCAATCACCAGCTTTTTCAGCGCCCTCAACGCTGTAGCGGCGACCGTGCCCCGACCTCGGGAAAGGTGCGAAGCGCACGACAGGTCTGTCCGTAACTATCCTGATCCTCGCCCTGGTTCTCCGTTTCCCCTTGGCCCACCACCGAGCATGGACCAAAGTGTGGCATGGGGCCCACGGCGGCTCCGGCTCGGCGCTGCGCGCGGCCGGTCCTGACAACGCTTCTCTTCGTGCCACATCGCCGTCTCGACCGTCTCGTCCGGGGATGTGAAACCATGTGGACCTGAAAGGACACACCATTGAAAGGGCCCCGTTCAGGTCCGGTGTGCGATCTGGGTGAATTTCCCCAGTAATCCCCAGTAGCTTTTTTAAGCTCCACCTCGAGGCCCACAAGCAGTGTATCCAGAATTGGTAGAGATTCAATGATTTGACGTTCTGAACTTCATCCATAGTATACACATATCACATCATTCTCCACAATCTTTGTTAACACTGTCGACTCGACTCTCCCGGACGATCGGCCTTGGGCGCCCTCGAGACGATCGGCCTCACGTCCGGACGGTCTTCGGCTCTCCCGAGCGTCGATGCAGGGCAGGGCCGATCGAACGGGATGTGGTGACTTTCAAAAAGGGCCGCCCAATGCCACCAAACAGGGCGCTTTTGAGATCACGAACTTCATGGACGTCGGGCATCGTGTAGCTGTGGCGCTGTGGCGGGTGAAACAAACACTGGGATGAGTCAAGTCCTTTACAGAGTCTACTGCCACCGCAGAATGTCAGCTATACTCTGAGACATGAAAGTCACCCCTCAGGATGATATCCATGATTATTCATGTGGCATCTTCCGAAACAAACATCTACCATGATCTACCCTCTCTCAAGCACCATGATGAATGTTTCTACGTCCTTCTACGGATCCTACTGCGTTCAAGCGTCCTTCCAAACAAATTCCGCTTTCTCACGCAGTGATCGGCATCAATCTACATCCCCTGCCGCCCAATCCCACAGAAGAACCCCTCGAAGCACCCACGAAAAAATCGCAGGAACCCAACCTGCACTGGACAGGATTGGCAGAACTTGGCCCCAACCAAGTTTGCATCATGGCTGCGAAACAAACGATAACTCGATCAGGAAAATGTATACCGGTGAACTCAGCCTGGAGTTGTCTGGTCGGACATGAGAATGCTTGTTTGTTCTCTTAGTCAGAGCGTTCTTTGATGGTTGTGCTCCGCTTCTACAGGTCTTGTTGCTTGCCAGAATTCATTGAATCAAGTCTCCTCCGTCCCCCAAAGCCGCTTATAGCTGCGGGTGGCCAAGCGGGGGCCTAGAATGTACACATCAGAACTGGAAATAAGTAGTGGCAAGGGGTCAGGGAAGTCCCTGACTCGAGATCTCTATTAATTGGGACACAAGGCACCGAGCATACACCTCCCCAATCCACTCCTCGAAGGTGGTTTCCAAAAAACTCGCTGGAGCATGTTGGAGCCCCGCCATGGGAAATGGCTTGCTACCGTCGCCGTTTTGGTTGTTAAGGTAGACTCTTGATGAATAGATAGACCCACCCCATTTGGATTGAAACGCCTCTGAATGACTAAGTCAATATAGCCTCAATCAAAAACCAAATCCCTAGGAACATGCTCTCTACCGGTTCTATAGTGGTCAGCAAAACTTCACCGTGCTCTTCATTTTCTGATTCCGAGTCACAGTCGCTGGATGATGCCCTCAAATCAATCACCAGTAACATGAAACGTCCTCAACTCCCAGTCACTCGAAGGATGAAACATGAAACCACATCTGGTCATCTGGTCGTCTCACTCTCCACCCCAGCTGCTTTGGAGTCCCCTCACTGAGCTCCACCCCTCAGCTGCCAGGCCCTTCCCTCGATCTGCAGGGCCATGGCGGGATCCCAGGCTGACGCCTCGGTGATGCTCGCGGCCCAGGCCGCGCTGGACTTCGTCAGGTAACTCGTCTGGACCCCTTCGTAACTCGTCTTAGACTGGAAAATCACTGAACCATGGAAAACCTCCCAACTCCCCATTTACATCACTATAAGTGGTTGGGACTGGGGAATGGGGAGATTTCCAGTTGTTTCTGGTTGACGGGGTTTCCAGGGTTCAGTGATAAGTGCTGACCTGTGGCCAACACTTGGTTTCCAAGCCTTTTGAGCCTTTGGTGAATCGTCGCTGGTTTCCGAGCGGTGCATCCGTGCAAGAACGACCCGAAAAGTTGCAAGAAAACATATTGAAAACCGACACATTTGCCATGCATTTGTAACTTGCTATTGAGGAAGAGGCTCCTCTCCCCACAACGAGTCACATTGTTGGTTGTAGCCTTGCAAAGTCATCTGGGCCCTTGCCAATGCCAAGCATCAAGCAGTTCGAACCTTTTAAGGTCTCCACACTCAGGAAACCAGTTTCTGAAGCATAGCTTCCGCCTAGGTCAAGTTCGAAACACGTAATTTTTCTTCAGAAAGTGGGCTGACAAGCCTGGTCGGGCCATCAAGACACTAACCCGAGAACAAACGTCATCATGTTCTGCGATTGTATATTGATGAGTTAAACGTCACATCTATAGACAAACATAAACAAAACAAAACATGGTGTTCTAGAAGGCAAACATGACAAACCTAGTTCCATAGCCAAAAAGCTCCATGCGTGTCACGTGAGGCTCCATTGCCCCTGGCGGCTGTGCAACTCCACGGCTAAGGTGACCTTGGGAGGCTCTCCCCACCCGCGAAACTGACGGAGCCGGGCGCCGCAGAGAACGGCAGAGCGTATTTTGTTCCTCTTCGGGCGTTCGAAGGAGAAGGGCCTTTCATGTAGACTCTTGATTATATAAACTCCCCACATCAAGAGGCCCACATGGAGGGAGGTGTTCAATCAAGAGTCTGCATTAGGTCTTTTGATGGTGACCATCCCTTGCGGTTCCTTTTGCTGAGTTCCGAAACTCCCGCCACAGATCGCCCTCGACTCGAAGGGTTTCATAGACTCGATCGGCCAAGAAGGGCCGGGTTTCGCCAGATCTTCACCACGGATTCGCCCCACTTTTGAGGGCCAAAAGGTGGATGGATGGAGGCTACAGTTTGGCCTACCACCGGGGAACCCCTTCAGGACCCATCTGGCCGAAGCATTCCTCTCCTGTCACAGTGAGGATCTTGTTCGCGAGTGAAACACCAAGGCGCCGTCAATTGATCTCGTGAGGGTTCAGGCAAAAGGATGTCGCCCGCAAAGGGCGCCGTCGAACACCTGCGTGCTACTCGATCGAGTCTTGGTGCGAATGAGAGCAGTGTGAGTAAAAACTGTGCCCTCTGGATCTTCATCTTGCACATGGAAAGCTCAGCCGAATGTGATTAGTATTGAATCAAAAGTCCTACTGGATCCTTTGACCTAGAATGTGCGGTGACAGTACAGCAACCAACCAACATGGATAATCTCAGCTTCAAAGATTCTTTCCTGGCATGGTTGGCATATCTTGGCTATGGTGCTACGAACCCAAGCCCGCTTTTAGCTCAAGGCTTCCAGTGTCTTCAGTCAGACATCTATGAATAAAGATCCTTTAAGTCACCAATCCTTTTCTTGCTCGTCACCCGCGAACGAACACCTGCTTTCCAGCACTCCTCTCCCCTGGCAGGAACTCGCTGCCCGAGAGTCGTACGCCCCACCGACCTCGCGCTCCGACTCGCCCCAGAGGAGGCCGCATCCACACCAATCTGGCGAGTCTCTAAGAGCAAACGCCCCTGCGCCGAGGCTAAGGTGATCTCCTACGGCGGTGGGTTTCGGCGACCGTGGCCTTGGATTGGCGGAGCCCGGAAACAGATTCGCCAGGTTTGGTGATACCCAGTTCGGGAAAATACACAAATGATCTTAATTAAGCAAAACCAGGTCCAGAAGGCCGGATCTCCTATGCCAATCTGAGTGGGGATTGCCCTGGAGGCAGTGCCCTATAGAGAGACCTTGGAGTTCCCTCTCTGCAAGCCATCAAGACCGGGGAAGCTCCAAGACGAAGCGGCACGTCACCAGAACCAGGAGCGTACCAGCTCATGTATGATGGGCGAGAACATGAAACATTTGAGACATGTGTCGTGTTCACGTTTCCGCCGCTGTCCGCGGACACCGGCGGTCATGCAGCCACACGACCACCCTCGACCACCTCCGTTCTTCCGGCTACTTTAGGTCTCGATCCTGCAATCAGCTTGCTATTCAGACTGGCCTGGATGAAGCTCACCAACCGAACACTCACGGGTCAAGCAAGCCAATCCTCACCTACAACCTGCTTCTGGCCAACAAGTACTTGTGCCTTTGTGTGGAATGGGGTTGGGGTGGGGAGCGCACCTTTCTTCACACAAACTTCACAGATCAGCTCCCACCCTCCACTACCGAAGCTGCTCTGGGTCCTCTGGATGGCTGGAGGAGGGTGTCCGCAGAGTGTCCTGCGAAGCGCGTGGATCGTAGCTAGCTGAATTCCAATGAACCATGCAAGTCACGCTTGGATCGGATCAACGGGCCCCTCTGTGGGCCAGGGGCCCCATGATCCATCATGGTCCATAGTCATTGAAAAGAGGGCATTGATCCTTCAGCTGCTGCCCCTGTCTTCCCACGCTGGGACATCCCGTCGCCCAGGGCGCGCCCTACAGCGCGCTGTCCTGCCACCTTCGCCACGCCAGGCGGCCGAAAACTTGGGTCCTAAGTGGCTAAGAGGTGATGGAGGGACATATGTATGTGTGTGTGTGTGAGCCAGTGAGTGAGTCAGTCAGTCAGCAAGTCAGTCAGTGAGTGAGTACCCAAACCCTCCCTCCTGTGAAACGTTTCACGCTTTTGGATGCCCAAAAGTCGTTTTGAAAGCTCAGTTTCTCCAGCCTGGGCAGTTGCACACTCACCTGTGCCAGCTCCAGGGCCTCAGAACCGCCGTCCTAGTTGGTCAAAGAGGTTGCCAAATCGATTAATGAATCCGGAACTTCTCATGAATCCAGATTGTCAAGAACAAACATGAAAGCCACAGTTTACCGTATCAATAGTTGGATTTTCACGATGGTGTTGAAGTTCCTGCCTCCACGGTTTCACATACATCCTACTTAGACTTATACATAGCTAGTTTCTTGAAGAGGGCTACTTCTTGCAAAAGGAAAACATCTGATCAATCAAAGCATCCAAACAATGGGATCAGTGAAACGCCCCTGAGGAAAGAGCAAATGTCCACTGATTGAAGCACCACAACAAGGGAAAAGTCATCGAAAGTCTGCATGTTTTGCCGGTAGAACGAGAAGTGGAATCCAAACGAGGGAAAAACTTGATAGAAAACCATCAACAACCCAAAGTTCCAAAAAAGGCGTTGAATCATGTTGAATCTTTAAATGATGTATGGAATCAATTGGAATTAACATGAATTAACTATAATATATATATATAGGTATTCATTAGTTGCTTTTTGGGGTAAAGGCATGGACCTAAGCCGCCCCTATGGCCTACGGATTCAACCTCATCCCCGCCACAGGACCCGCCGCTGTGCCTCTCGCGCGGCGATCTGCGCCACGGGCGGCTGGCCCAGCGAAGCCAAGTGTAGCGCGGTGGCCCAGGCGACTGCCGAGGCACAAGCCTCCAGCTGGGAGCGAAAACGCCCCGAGCAGCCCGTGGTGTCCGGAAAGAAAAGCAAAAACAACATGGTACTGTAGATCAATGGTATATCAAAGAATGACAACTCCATGCAAGTTGGATCTCCCAAATCCATGCAGGAATTGAATTGTAACTGGTGTTTCCCATCAGTTTCAGGTGCGTAAAGTTTGGGACATGCAACATCTGAACTGGACCTAAGTGAAAACCTTGGAAGAGCAGTTGGGATGTGTGAATGGTTTGGATTTTGTGTGATTTTGCCTACTCCCCTGGAGCTAACATGAGCTAACATTAAAGTGGGCAACCCCCTTAGAGAAACAATGGTCTTCCAGGAGCCATTGTCCACTTCCATGATTGTTGCAGGGAGTGTTTATACCTCCACCTGCCTGCATTCTCCTGAGTTGGAGGAGTTTGGCCAGCTAAGCCGGGCCCCCCCCCCGTCCCACCTCGGCCACCGCCGCACAGGTGACCCGATCCGCCAATGCCGGTTCTCGCATGGCGGACGCCAGCAGCGCCAAGCAACGGTCCTTACAGGCCCCCGCCCCGCATGGGGACCCTGGACCTCCAAGCTCGCCTTGCTCAGAGGCCAGGTGCAGTCAACAGGCACATCCAGTGACTATAAGAAATAGAGTCTAACATCATAAGAGCTTAGTACAAGTAGCGTACCCACTGATGTGCCTATGTACAACGAATATGTACGATGGGATTCATGCAACTGGTCCATCGTAGCGATGCCCAAGGCCTGCTTCTTCACCAGCGGCCCAGCGGTCGAAAAAATACGGGTCTGTCCACCTAAACGAGGTTCCCATTGCCATCCCTTCTCGCAACTGCTCACGGTGGCATTGATCAAGACCGTGTCAACTGGCCAGTCCTCGGGGGACGGGAAGGCTATCCAGCGCAACCCAAACAGGTGGCATGATCTGGCATGTGCTAGAAGGAACTATCACAAGTAGCCTTAAAGTCCTGTTGAACCCATGAACTGCATCTATATGTTCTGTTTTTGCCACTTTGCAAGGCCCAAGTCTGCCCAGTTTGCGGATGCTTTAGGCACCTGCCCTAGATCCTGATGCCAGTCTCCACTCAGCCCTTCATCGATCTGCCGGGATCCTGACATCCACTCAACCCAGCCACCCGGCCAGCGCGAGACATCAACCCCAAAGCAGTTTCCCAGGCAGTGCCTAGCTCACAGGCACTGACCTCAGCCGCTAAGCCCAGCTCCAAAGCCACGGATCGGGCCACGTGCCGGGGGAAGAGCCAACCTTTGAAGAACAACTTCCACATCTTTAGTCTCTTTAGTTCTCTTACCACATGGGTCTTTAGCACCTCAAGGCTTCAACGCCAAGAAGAACCTCCAAAAAGCTGACCAGCTGGTTTAAAGGCAACCTTTTCGCCTGGTCTAAGGCAACGTTTTCACCCAGCTCCCACCCCCATCGCTTCCGTCCAGAGCACGGCGGCACCAAAGGAGGTCAAGGAGGCCAAGGAAGCGCTGAGGGCGTCAGTGAACAGCTGCAGCCTCAGTGCAGCTGCAGCTCTTCGCGAAAACAGATGGTAGCGAAGCTTTACACACATCTCGACTGAGAGGTCTTTCGTAGCGGCCAAGGCATCCACCAGTTGGGCCGGTGAGAGGTGAGTGTGGAACAAGAACCACGCAAAACAAGTGTATTGAAGTCTTGAAGGTGAGTATATGGAACAACCGTATACCGTATACCACAAATAAACAAATGGCAAACAAATAACAATAAACAATTGAAGACCAATCCAAGACCCCGGCTCATGGGCGCCATGCAGCTCAACGAACACCACACCGAGAAACCCATATCCCCTTGGGATGCCCAAGCGGCGCCAAGGTCCATCGCGTGCTCCTTCCACAGGCGGTGATGGTGGCTCCAAAACCGACTTCCTTCCAGGTGCAAAGGCGAGGTGTGGAGAGTGGAGCGTGGTTCTGCACACCATACCATAGTAATGCATAGATGTATATCATCTCCTTCTCATAGAGCTTGTGATTTGAAAGGTTAGAGCTTCTGATCGAAGTGTCCTGCAGCGCAATAATAGCCGTGCTTTTATGTGGTGTTATCCACGTCCCTAGCGTGCATGCTTGTACCATGCTCACTTCCACGATGGCCGTTGAAGCCCACGGACAAGGATGGCCGCTGAAGCCCAGCCACAAGCTGTCAAGTTTGTCTCAATCACCCTATAATTGATCCCGAAGCAAGCAATAGCAGACAAAGAACATGGATGCCAGCGCACTTGCCAAATATTGAGCATTTAGCTCCTCAAATCCTCCCAAATCCAACAACAATCCAACTGGAATTCCAGCCCAACCGTCCCCCTTGCCCTCCCCCGAGCCACGTTCGCCGCATGGCTGCGCCAGAGGTGCAGCGCCTGGCGCCAGACCGCGCGCTTCGCACAGGCGGCGATGGCGGCGCTGAAGCCCACGACGTCGGGCTTGGGATGAACCTGGAGGAGGGGAGGGGAATGAGAAGTCTTTTGACCAAGAATGTTTTTTTTTTCCTCTCCTTGTAGGGATCCAAATACCGAACCTCAGAAGGTACGACTGGACCCTCCAAACCTACATAACGGTGTCTCCAATCACCTACTGAGAAGGTACTTGGATCCCTAGGGTTTGAGTGAGTCGCATATACGTTCTGAGGCGTTGTGTTTCACGTATTTATTATAGAAGATGTCTTTTTCTTGTGGGGTCCGACGTGGAAATATGTCCGATGGTTCAGGTTCACTTCTTCGCTAGCTTCTAGCAGTGGGATGGGGAAACTGCCTCTAGCTTTTCAGAGGGCTTTTGGTGTTCTGGTTGGGATTACTTCTTTCGGGGTGACCCATACTGCATATGTCCCCACACAACCCCCCCCAAAAAAAAGAACGATTGGGGATCCATGCTACGGGGGGCGTCAGCCCCCCCCCAAAAAACATAATTCAGGAGGGTAGCCATGGCCCCATCCCCAATTTTGAATGATTATGAATACGTTGTGGGGGTTTATTTCACGCACTGTAGAGTATGTTTCTTTTTTTTCTGTGTAGGGTCCGATGTGGAAATATGTCCGATGGTTCAAGTTGACTTCTCTGCTAGCTTCTAGCTTTTCAGAGTCCAAGTCTGACTTGAGTTGGAGCAAGTGGCAGAAGGGCTTTGGCATAATTCCCCCCACACAACCCCCCCAATAAAAACAAACGACCAAGCATGCACAAGCAGTGGGTGGCGGAACCAATTGGTGTGAGTTGGCAGTTGTGTGGCTGGAAGTTGGCAGCCCACAGGCTGGAAAAAAATGATGAACGACACTTTTGTCAAAGCCCACATGGGGGGCACTTGGACAATTCCACTCGCTGGAAGATTCCACGTGGATGGCATGCCCGGGAGTACAGTACCGTTTTTCCAAATACCAAACAGGTGGTGAACTCCACTTCCACGATGATTTCAGGGAGTGTAGTTTCCGTTCATGATGGTTTCGAGCCTGGCCCAGGAGCGCCAAAGCTCCCTCCCACACTGCTGCCCTGGGCAGTGGGCGCAGTCTTAGAGTGCACAGGCGCTGTGGCGGGCTTCAGAATCATCAGAAAGAGTTTTTCATCACCTACACTCACTGAAAGAATCCCATTGATTCTCTGGATGAGGAAAAGCCCCCGAGGAATTAATCGGACTCCGACCCTTTTCACTCCACCCACCAAAGCCGGCCAAGCAGGGAGAGCCGTGAACTCAAAGGACCTGATCGGCTGGGCTGGGCTGGGCTGGTCTGAGGAGGCGTGTGGTGGTTGTTCCACCTGGAGTGCTCAGATTCCAGGCCGAAGATTCCCAGCCAAGACTAGCGCCAGGCGAGTGGTCCGAGGGACTCGGCTTGAAGCCCATGTCGAATCGACCATCCCATAGGACTGGCATATTGACATGCATGACATGAATGTCACCAAGGTATATAGGTATAATATATGTCATATGGATGGTCTGGGTTCTGGAACCGTTCGGTTCCGATGAGCCGCTGAAGGGGAACGTTCGCACGACGGAATCGGAGGCCGGCACCTGTCACAGGCACTGATCGCGGCATTCACCTTAGTCAGTGGCCACCACGGCTCTCTCTTGCCAAAGCCCACCTGGAAAAGGACAACACCGCCCACGCGAAACCGCCAAACCCAACGAACACCCCCAAGTGGCCAGGCTTGGGTTGGCTTGTGTTACTTGATGTTACCTGTCCTGATTCTCTGGTGTTTTTTTTCCACCCCACCACCTTCCCCCGAAACCAGACGTCAACAACCCGGTGCTCCAAGCGGTTCTTCCCAGCCGCCGAGGACGCATCCGCCAGCCGTCGCCGCTGGAGCTCGTCCAGCAACGCCCAGGCCGAGCGCCACTGAGCCGCCCGGCCGCAGGCGTGGATCGCCTCAGGGGAAGCTGCTGAAGCGACATGTTGAGTGGAGCATGGTGGAATCCATGTCGTATAGAAGGTGGTTCGCTTGCGATTTAAGACCCACGTCATGATAGATTATGCACACAAGAGGGCGATGACAGTTGAGTTCTTCAGGGTGCGATATCCGATATCGTTTCGGTCACCAGTTGGGACGTGAGTTTTTGTGATAGCTATCTTGCCCAAGTCCCGGTGGCAAAAATAAACGTGATTTACAAGGGATGGAGAAACCGGGCACACTTGCCAAACGGAAAGCCACCTGTATGCGTGGGTCCAAAACCGGAGCCCAAACGCCTGGTCGGTGACCATGTCACTGTCTGTCGGGTCGTCTATTCTGTGCATGGGGGTCCCCGGTGCCATATGCCATATGACTTCTTAGAGGTGGGGCAAACACCCCACCGGCCTGACCCAGACGCGACCCATGGGACTGCCATAGGGCTGCCAATCAGGACAGGGGTGGTGCCAGGGGCCAGGGGGTGAATGGGGCAGCATATATAGCAGTCCCATGGAGCGTCTGGGTTAAGAACGCGCCAGAGGGACGGAATTCCAGCCCCACACGTCCAGTGCCGCCCGCTGAACGGCGCGCAGCAAGGTGAGGCCCAAAGACCATTGGGCGCCCGTCGCCAGCGCTGCCAGCAGGGCGTTCAAAGGCGCAGGGTCGCGAACCGGTGGCCTCAAAGCACAGGCACAGGGTCATGGGATGGTCTCGGCAAGGACGTGGACCAAGGACCCTGACCTTGGAAAGTGCTGCCAGAAAGAAGTTGCAGGATCCATGAGACTTAATCCTGGCCTGGCTGTGGGGTCAAACACAAGGCGTGCAAAAAGGCAAACAGTTGCCTGATCTATACATGTGTCCCACAAAGAATGCCTGGGTCATGCCTCAGAAAGGGGCTCCTATGGGCTCCTATGTACCGATTTCTGTCACCAAAAACCCAAGAGGTATATCCTTGATTGAGTCGCTTGTGCTGCCCCAGCTGGGCTGTGGAGAGCATCTGAGCCTGGTCCGTGGAGTGCATCTGAGCCCAGCAAGGTTCAGAACCAACATGTTCCAGAAGATAGCTACTGACCCATATCCAACAAAAGCATACAAAAGCCATCAAGAATGGACATGTTTTGCGCAAAGCATCCAAACCAAAAACCCAGTGGTTGGGATTATCAAGATTTCTTCAGCAGGGAAAACTGAACATCAAGAAACTGTCCTGAAGAGTCCTTCTCCACTACACGTAAGGTTATCCGAAGATCCAAAAGAATTGAGATACAACAACATGCTCAATGAAACCCGATGCCCCAACTGAATGAACAACTTCTACTGGCTCCGCCGGCCTCCGAACGAACACCGGCGGTGCTAAACGCGCTAACAAGCTGATCCACCCCCCTGGCCCTAGCATCCTAGAACATGTTCTACACTGACCTCTCGTCCCTCTGCCCCGTCTGGTCTCCCACTGGTTGTCGCTTGTTGATCATCAGTGATCATCAGCCGCTTCGACTCGTCCTCTGCGTCGACTGCGTCCGGGGCTCGGAGCTTCACGATCGAAGGCCTCGTAGATCTCCAGGCTACGCCTCCAGTCGCTTCGACGACCACAGGCACTGATAGCGCTTGAGGCGCAAATGGAGAGCCGGTGATGCTCCCAGAGGTCTAGACCTCGTGGGGCGGGCGCCAGATGGCTGAACATTTGCTTCCAAGGAGTTTGAACTTAGAGCTACGTAGAACTACATATAGCCATTGCCAGTTTTGCCCTGTTTGGCAGCCACACAAAAAAATGGTTGAACATTCTAAAGGTGCTACAAGTAAGGTGCTAGGCATACATTGTTTCACAGGCCTGCACGTCTAGAACGGGGATAGGCCAAACTCTGTGCTGGGCAATGTTGGTGGAGTTGCAGTGGCCCACAACGGGATGAGGAATAAGGTTTACCCAGGGACCCAGCCCGAGTAAAGCATTTGTTGATGCTCCAGCTTCATGGATTTGTCTCCTAAAGAGTGCATGGGGGGGCTGGAACACATGAATTAGTTTCTCGGCCTCATTAATCCAGCACTCCAGCACTGACAATTCTTGGTTCTCCTTTCTCAATTGGACAGGCTCAAACAAATCAGGAGGTAAACCATTGTCATTACATAAATTCACGAAGTTTCAGAGGAGAATACCTAGACAAAGCAGCACAACCTCCAATACCATCCCGGAAACCTTCGCCTCACTGTAGATCAAAAGGGCGCACTGGAAATACTCTACTCTGAGGTCATGAATCCTTCAAGGTATTAGGTATTTCAATCAGGAGTTCCACCCCGCTGCTCCCCAAATGTCTTGAGGATCCGGGATCAAGAATTGACCTCCAATCTTTAGTGTGAGCCCCCACACACACAAGATCCCTAATGTCCACCAGCTGAAGTGGTTATAGTAGTCCCCAAATGGACTAAACAGAAAAGTAGGTCCCCACTCAAAATGTCGTGGAACCGTTTCTATCTTTTGGAGGATCGCAACCATCAAATACATGATGTTTAAACCATTTCAATGATGGACATCAAATAGTTGATTTTTTTAATGGTCCCTAGATGTCCCTAGAATTCATGTTTGTTCGATGGATGGTCCCACAACCTCGGTCATCTAACAGTTAAAACCCATCCGTCACATGCGTCGCCCAAGCCACACACCCGCCATTGCGTCGCGCGCGCGCTCTGCGACAGCACCCGCCGCAGCCGGGCGATGGCGAGGGCGCTTGTGGCGCTTGGCATGGAACGCCATGGGAGAAAGCTAGGAGAACTGGCAGGCCTCGTCTAAGAAAACCCACCTTGGAGTCGTTTTGAATCATCAAAATCCCTGAGTTTTCAGATGTTGAATCATGTTGAGTCCTTTGAGCAAGAGCCAAAGGATCCCATCAGCCGTTCGCTTTGAACTTCTAGCTTTGAATCAAGCCTTCATGCTTCGCCATGGCATGCCCAAGCGAAAACACCTTTTCAAAGCATCCGCTCGTCATGACTAAACACACCCCGGAACGCACCCCCCAAAGGAGGTGAGTTCGAGGCCGTCCGAAGCAACAGTCCGAACAAATCATCCATCAACCAGATCATGCAGGCATCATCACTGACATTTCGTGACATTCAAACGTTGTCAAGCTGACAGGAAGATTTAGAAACAACATCTTGGGCCAGACTTGTGGAGACCTTGTGACACCCAGAATTAGATCCTTTCCAGGCTTTATGTGTTTTCCCTCTGCCATGCCGCCATGATCTGCCATGTGCGCCTGGTCGGGCCCCCAGTGGCATCTCAAACGACCAGGTTGGTGTCGTGTCTGGCTGGTGCAAAGCCTGGCCAACCACACGGGAAAGGTGTTTCAGGCCCCCCCATCGTGGCAACTCTGGATGACTAGTGGGTGTAAAAGCAAAATTACCTATGCCTATAGCCTATAGCCGTACTAAGCCTTACTGGCTTGATTGAGCCCCTGAGCACCACACTGACCTAGCCAAACCGGAGGTTCTCGAGCAAACACCGTGCAAAGCATTACAAATCGCTGGCTCGTCAAACCAGCTGCCAAGTTCAACCAAATTGGTCAGGAAAGCCAACTTGGAAGTTCTTCGCATCGAAGGCGGTGTAGTACCTCAGTCGCAGTGCTAAGGAGCTTCTTTCTGACCCATCTCCGGATATGGGGCTGTTGGTGTTGGCGTTGTTCCTCTTCGCAAACCTACACCATCATCAGGAGGAGTGGCTACGGAGAGAAGCAAATGTTCCAGTTCGACAATCCGCCCACACCGCTTGTCGGCGCAGGGCATGCTATATTGGGGCTCTTGCGAGCTCTACACTTTAGCAAAAACATCCTATGCATATAGCTCTGCTATTTTTTTGTGGCTATGGTTGAGCTGCAGGGCTACTAGGGAGAGCGCTTTGGAGGTACATTTTGGATGCTGTTTCGTTACGTCGTGCTTGCAGGGCCACTGGGGAGAGGGTTTTGGAGGAGTTTTTTTGTTTTGGGGAGGTTGCTGCGTTGATTCTTGCTCGGCTGCAGGGCCACTGGGGACAGCGTTTTGGAGGTGTATTTTTGGATGGCTTTTCGCAATGCCGAAGTTGTATCACCATTATGGGCCAAGGTAGACGAAGTTGGCCCCAAGATGGCTCCAACGCAGCCGTAAGACAGCCAACCTGGCGCCTAGGGCCTAGATGGCTGCACTTGTCCACCATTTAGCCAAAATAGTTCGCAGAAGCTCACTTAAAATCCTGGTCCTGCTGGGGGAGGGCCGAGCACAATCTGACAGATAGCTTCAATGCCGACGTTGTCTCACCCAAGCTGATCCCAATTAGCGTCATTATGGGCCCCAAGGTAGACGAAGTTGGCCCCAAGATGGCTCCAACGCAGCCGTAAGACAGCCAACCTGGCACCTAGATAGCTGCACGTGTCCTTCATTTGGAGCTCAAATAGTTCGCAGAGGCTCACTTAAAATCCTGGTCCTGCAGGGGGAGGGCCGAGCACAATCTGACAGACAGCCTCAATGCCGACGTTGTCTCACCCAAGCTGATCCCAATTAGCGTCATTATGGGCCCCAAGGTAGACGAAGTTGGCCTCAAAGATGGCTCCAACGCAGCCGTAAGACAGCCAACCTGGCACCTAGATAGCTGCACATGTCCCTCATTTGGAGCTCAAATAGTTCGCAGAGGCTCACTTAAAATCCTGGTCCTGCAGGGGGGGGCCGAGCACAATCTGACAGATAGCTTCAATGCCGACGTTGTCTCACCCAAGCTGATCCCAATTAGCGTCATTATGGGCCCCAAGGTAGGCGAAGTTGGCCCCAAGATGGCTCCAACGCAGCCGTAAGACAGCCAACCTGGCGCCTAGATAGCTGCACTTGTCCTTCATTTGGAGCCAAAATAGTTCGCAGAAGCTCACTTAAAATTCTGGTTCTGCTGGGGGAGAGCGATTTAGGATGCAAAACCAGCAACATGTCTGAAATGGGATGTTGTTACAAATTTGCAGACATGGTCCCATGGGAAACACTTTTACTCCCTCTTTCTTTTCGCATCTGACCCTCCTTCACTTCTGACTGAGGAACCACAAACCTCCTTTATTACAGCATCACCCCGTGAAGCTCCATTTCACTAACATGGGATGTTCGTGCGCGGTGTGGGCGGCTGTCGACGCGAAGCGTCTTGAATAAATAGAAGCAACATGGATGCCATGCGATCCGATGCCACATCCCAAGACACGCTCGGGCAAAACGATATGAACACCGAGCTGCTTGTGCAGGATGGGCTCTCCGAACAAGAACACCTGGTCAACCAGCGGCATGCATTGCGTCCTGTTTATCCAATGATGTGTGATCCAGTCTGTGTGGTTGGCCATGATTGAGGATGGCGGAGAACAAACAGGACAAAACATTCCTTCTTGTGTGTGGGTTGGCACAGCCTGCAAATGTCCTTCTATACCATCTAGTTAACTTCCTGCTTGGGAGCCGAGAACCATGACAGCCCTTCGGAACCGGGAGCGATCTTCGGCATATCAACCTGAGGGGAGGCCGCTTCCGCGGTCGCTGTCGCTCCTCACGAACGACCTGTCGATCTGGTGACTTGGAGTCCCAGGGGTCGATCAAAGCATCAGCAACTTGCAGCACTGCTTGGCGGAACCGGGAGCCGGGAACCATGACAGCCCAACATCTTCCCCCAAAACCAGGGGCTTCATCCGAGAAACATCACAAATGGAGGTCCCTTAGTGGTGTAGGGGCTTCCATTGGTGACCCCTTTGAAGGTGGGGAGACACGAAAGGTAGGACAGCGGGAAGAGAAGAGAACGCGAGAGGCAGGAACAAAAATGCAATGTTCGACATGGTGATTTATCCCCTCGGAGGCGACCTTTCGTAAATATATGTTCATTTGCACTCTAAATGTTCAAACATGTGCTCTCGAAATGTTCAAAAAGATTCTTAGGAAAACAAACTTGCCCCATGGCTCAGATCATCGGTGAGCATTGAATCGGAACATCATAGGATTTGAACTATCCTGAAACCATAAGAGGCTCACGAAGACGCTCCCCAGGAGAGAATTGACGTGCTTCACAAAACAAACTCTAGGTATGTATCCCCTCGGGGAACACCTTTCGTGATTAGAATTTCATATTCACTCTTTCTGAATGTTCAAGAGGGTTTCAACTATCCTGAAATCATGAGAGGCTCACGAAGACGTTCTCCAGGAGAGAATTGATTTTAGAGGGGGGGAGGGGGTGGGGGGTCTGTATTGAAAAATCAATTCCAAGGGGGCGGGGGGGGGTCTGTATTGAAAAATCAATTCGAGGGGGGGGGGTGAAAGAGTGACTAGGGCGTACACGGTTGAGGTGCAGACCGCTAGTGTCTTTTATGCGCAGAGTCTTATCCTCTTAGCGTCTTGAGCCTTATGGCAGTCAAGCATGGACACACTAGATAGGCCACTGGAGTGGAACCTGTACAAGTAGGCCTCTACATTTCAGCAGGCACAAAATTCATGTCCACTCCTGCCTATTGCGTATGTCGCACACTATTTTTCTACCGCAAGGCTAAAACAGTCCAGCAAGCTCTAGTAAGCTTAAAAGGAAACCACGGTGCCCTGTACTTACCAATTCCAATGTATTTCACACTTTAGAAAAGGTAATCTCTAGGTATACTAAATACAGTGAGGGAGCAATAGCTGACTCACCTCAAATACAAAGTCAAAGACAATGTATCTCAGCTGGAGACTGTATCGTTCACCGGCGAAGATACCATGTACCGGCGCTCAATAGCCGTTAAATAGCCAGAGCTTCAAAGAAACTTAAATTCAAAAGAAAGCGGCTTTCTTACACAGAGACCTGTAAAAGCAGTAAACGACACTCGCGTAACGAAGAACTAAAAATTCAAGACCGCACAAATTGCAACGAATTAAGATGCCTTGCAAAATGCAAGGAGCGTCAACTCTCGGTCCGAGGATTGTTCTTCTCTAAAAGTGGTCTCGGCCGCTTCCATACACTGCATCAAAAGGACTCTTACTCTCATTGACACCAAAAACAAAAAGGAAGGAGACACCGGCAAATGTATGTACAAAACTTGCACTACAAATGCAAACTTATGAAATGACTTAATCATCAACCATGAATGGTTGTCCATTAGAGGTCACCTCAAAAGAGCGGCTGTGGTAGTTATCATCAGTTCTGAAAAACTGTCCATACCTACCTGCAGATAATAACCGTTTAGTAAACTGTATTTATCTGCATGCTAAAGCGTATAAACCTGGAATGCAGGAGTATCTTCTTTGACAAAAAGTTTCTCCTTGTTGCAAACCAGAATCCATTAAAACTTCAGCCTGGCAACTTAAAGTCAAGCCTGGAAGCAAAGTATCAACTGTGATCAGAAGTATCTTCACTTCCTAGCTATCATTAAAAGTTAGCCTCCGCTCTGAGTTTCATGCCGCTGCAGTCGATGGAGCTGCTTGATCAGAAGTTGGCGGCCTTCCTTTCCTTTTATTCTCTTTCTGTCTCTCCTTCCTCCGCAATTTCGCCTCATGAAGAGTTGCTCCCATGCGATACTGTCTTCTGTCTCCAGATGAATAGGAAGCTGGTCTGAGTGAAATAAACATTGGACCATGACTGTCCTCGTCAGAGGGCCTTGAGCACATAACCTCCGTGTCAATCATAGCAAAGTTCTCTGAAAAATTACAGATGAACTCCTTCGTGCTCACTGTGGAATTTTCATATTCCTTATCACTCATTGAATGACCCCATTCAACAATGGTAGACAAACATGTATCTCCAAGCTGTGATCCCTGGTATTCTTCTTTTTCAACAGTAGAATATTCTTCCCAGAGTTTGTCAAAGTAAACTTCACACTGCTTGAGGACTTGTGAAGATGAACTGTAAAATGTTCTGGGAATAGGTGCTTTGATACCAGGATCTGCTTTTACATGGGCTTCTGAAAACCTGCGGATCCAATGCTGCATGGTGCTGTAATAATAGTTAGCCATTGGCTGCCTTTTGTACCCAGACATTCTGTAGGCTAAACTATTTGCATCACCAGAAATGATGTCCACCTCATAGACAAAACACTCATAAAGCATCAATGCTGTCTGTTCTCCTGTCAGTAGGTGGGCATCCACAGCACGGTGTGTATCAACATGATAATTACAGACTCTTATGGTATGCATGTTCGCTCTAGTAAGTGGAACACGCTGGTCCTCAGGACCATAGTCATCAAATTCAAAGTCTGCATCCTTGAAATCTTGACGAGGCCTTGTTTCTCCAAAACAAATCTCATAGATAGCCCAAGTTACATCACGCTGTTGACAGTGACCAAGGTCTTGGTCATGTCCAGCAATGACCTTGATATAGCCATCTGGTGACAATCTAGCCATCACTGCAAGATTCTCCCAATCATTGAAACAAACTGTCCAATTCTTCTGCTCAATAAATTCCTTGGCAGGAACAAGAAGATGAGCTTCCTGGAGAATCACGACATGTGCACGTAAAAAGAAGAGCATGTTGAAGAAAAGGTTGTTCTCAAATTGCTCGTATTGAAGTGACATGGCGCTCTGTTTGCGTGGCCTCATTGCACTATCAAGTCCTTGGAGAAACCTTGGTGTGGTGTACTTCTGACCACGAACCATGTTGCCATAGTTCCAGGATAAAAACGTCAAGGACTCTGAGCTGGCCAATAAGTTGGTTCCATATTGTTCTTCTATTCTTCCCTTGAGGAACCTTCTGCACAGCTCTTCATAGAAGGTGACAAAGTCCCAACTGGGTCCCTTGGGACCATATGATTCCAGTTCCTTCTTAAGTTCCTTCTTCGTATCCTCCAATTCTTCTCGAGCATGCTCTGCCCTTTCAAGGGCCTTTGGATCGACCTGATACTTGCCATCCAAATAACTGATGCGATCATCATTGATGAAAAACCTCTTCAAATCATGCTCTGAGTCGTGTTCATAACAATCAGGTGGAGGTACTGGACAGACATATTGAATGGATCGAACAAAATCATCCTCGTTGATCCTCGACTGATAATGAGGATGGGAAATCTCACCTTTTCTGAACAAACATGGTTCAGCAATCTTGCGTGAGTTTCCCTGAAGCATTGTTGATAAAAGCCAATACCTGGATCTCCTGTAATCTCTCCAAGCAACCTCAAAGGTGAGACATGCAACTCATAGGTATTGTCATCATCCACTGTAGCCTTGTCAACAACTACTTCAGATGGAAAAGATTCTTGGATTTCAGCCTCCAATTTCTTCTCTCCATCATCCTCTCTGACCTCTTTTATCTTCTTCACCGCCTTCTTCTTCTCTTCTATGGTTGCATTATCCTGAACTTCTTCATGAAAATGAGGATCAGGAATTTTATTCAGGCGGCTTCTCTTAGATTTCCGCTGAACTGGAGTATCATCAAGGTTAGCATCCATCTCACCTGATGGTAAGTGCGATGCAGCTGAGTCCTCACCTATCTCTCTTGACAGAAAGTATGGTGCTGACTCCTCCTTGACTTCCTCCTGGTCAACTTCCATCTTTGGTTCCTCTGAAGGAAAAATACCTGTATTCTCATCAAAAAACTTCTTCATCTTTTACGGGTTCAACTGCAGGATCTTCTTCAAGAACTTCCTCTTCCATATCTTCATCTTCCATCAACGTCATACTACCAGTGTAGATTCCACCAGCGATAGTGGAGACTCTTGTGTAAGGAGGAACTTCTTCACCTGCCTCAAAAGCTTGTTCTGCGACATCCTTGGTGAGCAAGTCCTCTACAAGATTTTCTCCCATGGTCCTTGGAAGAGGTTCTGAGGTCTCATGAAAATCTGTCCTCTCTGAACTGAAAACTTCTGTTGCCTTCTCATTGTCCTTTTTGTCCTTGAAAAGATGAGTAATCTTCACTGCTTCTCCCCGCAACACCTGATCACCTTCTCTGTACTTGTTGACAATGGAGCGCCATACTGGCACGTTGTCATCATCAAAATCAAGCTCCATATCATCTGCCAGCAAGTTTGAGATGTTTTGAGCTGCCTGTTCTTCTTCTTCTTCCTGTTCTCTGGCATGCTCCTCATCCTTCTTGATCTTGAAGACACCTTTCAAGATATCTTGTAGTACCTTTAAGTTCAGCTTCGATGATGGCTCATACGTTCCTGAACTTACAGGCTCAACTACAACACGAGAGCAAGAAATCGCCTCCAAAAACTTGGAATTGTATTGGCGTTCAAACTCTTCCTTCTTGATCATCTCATACAAGGGATCAGAAACTGCAACACGCGCCTGAACATATTCACGAAGTTGATAGCATGCATGTTGCACAAATCTGCTGTTGGAGTTGTGAAGAAAACTCTCTAAATGATTCCTGTCACGGTCAATCAGATACCACACAACTCTTGCAGAAAAACGGAATTTCTTGAAGTTCATAGCAAAATGCCTATGATACTTCTCTGGATCCTGTTCTGCATATAAGGCATCCTCTGAAGTCTTGTAAACAGGGAGATTTGTGACTGGATCCAAAATCATAAACTCTTCCCACAAGATCGAGTGGTCAAGAACCCACTTGGGAAGCACCTTGATGAAAAAGTCACAAACAAGTTCAGACAAAAGGTGCATGACACGACCAATCTCTTCCTCCTGCTTGAAGCGATAGTGCAATTTGGCAAATAAAGGATTGTTGAATGCTTCCTCCACTGTGTTGCCAAAATTAACCCACTGAGGTTCTGGAATACCAAAGTTCCAACCCAGCAATTTGGGATCTCTGCACATATCCAAGAAACTTGAAAGTTCTATAGATTGAATACCATGGTCTGTCAGAATTTCAGCCCAACGGCGTCCATTCTCCCAAGCACGGATGAAGAAAAACTGTTGGTATCCAGTTTGTGCCAACTCCATCCACTGAGAAACTCCAGGTTCAAAATTTGGTGCATACGTCTTGGGGTCTTCCTCTGTTCCATAAACACTTGGACGTAGCAACTTGTACCTTCTACAAAAATATTCTCTCTGGTGTCTTGTCAACCTGTCCCAATCCCTCACTAGAATCACGTCTTCTCCAGTGCTCTGGAGTACACGTGTTCCTATGCGATCATGGAGTGATACCATGCCAATGTCATATACCATCCATGGGTTGAGAACCAGGTTGTTGACATTCTGAATGAACCATGTCATCTCTCGCTCAGCAACATGAGCAGAGTCATCTTCTTCATCTCCTTGAGGTCCTCCAGAAGTCCTTGCTGTTGAGCCTCTTGAAGTGATGTCCTTCCAAAGGTGGTCAAAGCGAATCACTTCCTCATCAGCCTTCACCAGATTTGCCTGATCCTTGCTCAAAACTAATGGGTGTACCATAAACAATGACCTCGTGGTAGCACCATCTCCATTGATAATCAACATTGGAGCACTATAGCCTAAGATACTCCAAGGATCACGATCATCAATCTCCTTGGGTGGAATTAAAGACCATCCAGGTGGCATCTGATAATGGCCTTCAGGCATCACCTGACGTGACCTCAATCGTGAACGATTGTACTCACGTGCAGGGTGATTGTCATAGCTGACAAATCGTGCAATAGCACCTAAGTTCAGCTCATCCAACCAAAGAGACATATGCCTCTTAGCTTGTTTTGTCTCAGGCTCATCAGCATGAATCCTCCTGAGAAGTTCTCTGGCATATGGCTTGTCAATAGAGAGTCTTGTGAACAAGGCTCGCAATCTGTCTTGTTGCTCCTTCTCTCTGTTGATCTTCTCCACTATCTTCTCTGCTGGCAGAGGATTAATCAACTCCTTAGCTGGCTCTGGAGCATCTTCTGGTCGTGGTTCATCCACACAAATGTCCAAGTATGTGGGCTCTACATCACAATGTGCAAGCACCACTCCATTGTTGCTGAAGTACAGAGGACGTCCAGCCTGAAGCCAACGAATCACGTCAAGCTTCACATACAAAGGCTGATCATAGTTCCTTGGAACCACTGTACCTGGACCTAAAGGAATGTAAGGCGAAGTTTGTGGATTGCTGTACATAAAATGAACATAATCTCTTCCTTCACCTCTATTCCTCCTATTCCAACTTTGAGGGTCTCTCATCAAACCATAACTCTCAATGCTGGCCCAGTTCTCCTTCCTGGTAACATGAAAAACATGTCCCAAACATCTTGCCTCAATAGAAGTCAATCTATGATTCAACTTCTCTGGACTGATGTTATATGAGAGTCCTGTATGCCCTTGGTTCACTCCCAAACGCATGGAGAAGGGCATATCGTATTGATTTCCTGTGTTATGCCAAACATTCTTGTCCAAGCGAATCACCAAATGAAATCTTTGCTTCTCATCGCTATGCAATATAGCAAAGAAGGCATGAGGATAAATACTGAAAGGTGATGGCATACGAGCAGTTCCCTCTGTAATCAGAGGCATAAGCTCTATCATTGCCCTATTGTCCATCAACCTGTCGAGAGAACGATCATGTCGTAGCATATAGTTGAGCCCCGTGGCTATCTTTCCATATTCGTTGTGCCTCCACGAGACTCTTGTTGCCACGAACTGTCTGCTTCTCTCATATTCATCCTCTTCCTCTTGGGTGACATAGCCAAGAGCGTATCTGGCAATCTCTGCGAACCACCGTACTCGAAAGTTAAACTTAGCATGGTTCTCAGGTGCCAAACACATTGCAAGAATGTCAGCTAAGATCAATTCATCCTGCTCTGAGTTCTTATGGAACTCAACCGGCGCACGTGGGCGTCTCAAACGATTTACCCAGTTCTGAGATTCTCCCCAGGGAACCTTTTGTGACCAGTTTCGAGCATACTCAAAGATGTTGACCGGATTGGACGCTCCCTGACCGGCCATCTCTGTTGATACAAAGTCCACCGGTCAGAGGCCAGTGTCCTAAGTCTTAGAAATGACAGGTAGTCAATGATGCAAGGCAATAGTCTTCGAAAGAAAAGTGCTGATCTTGCCAAGCTAATTTGAGCCGCAGGCACAAATTCATGAAAGAAATTCAAATTTCTCTCAAACTAAAACACATGCATTGAATTCTCTCCTCTCACTCTCAGTTCAAAGAATCTCCAAGATAAAACACATCATGTGAAAAGTCAACATGTGTGCATACTGTAGGAAGCCATCCACGCATATATGCCTTGTGTTCAATAAGAGATCTAAAAGGTGGATGTGCATCAACTTCCTTTAAACAACCACTGCGTACTGCATCTATCAAAGCTTGTGGACTAGCAGACTTCTTAGTAAGACAGTCAGCAAGACACCACTGAGTGCGTATATGTGACAAATCAGCAATTGCACCAGAGCATGCTTCCTTCCTAAGCAGTTGGATCATATGAATAGTCTCCTGTTGCTCAGGAACATGAGTAGTACTGGCTGTAGCCACAAGATTGTTAGCATCAGTGCGCATGTGAATGTCAGTAGAGTAGCCTGTAATGTCCTTGATCAAGCCTCTAAGCATTTGGCAAGTGCCATAACACTTCATAAATGCATACAACTCTGCCACAGTTGTGGACAGGGTTGTTCTCTTGATCTTAGATGATTCAAAGAAAATAAGTGAGCCCTTAGTGTTCTTCTGTTTTGCCTTCCTTTGCTCACCCATAAAAATAACCATCGCACGTTGAGAGGATTTGTCAGTGTTGTTCCTGAATGCGGCATCTGGCATAGCAATTAAACGTGGACTACCTTCAAGTGGCCAAAACCGTAATTCGATAGGATCAGTCACGATTTGTTTGCACAGCTTGTTCAGGGCCTTGCAATCACCTATTGTAGGTCCTGCTGATGCTGATGCTGACCTTGAGAATTGGTAGCATGCTTGGAATTGTGTTCTGGATTGTAACCAGTTTATGCTGCCAAGAAGGGATCTGAAGGCTGTGTGCATGTCTTTGTCACACTTGTCCTCATCCTTCAAACCTTTTGGAATAATAATCTCAGTCAAATCTTGAACACAAAGGGATTCTTCTACTGAGATATACTCCTTCTTCTTGGTCTTCTCTTGCATCTTCCAAGCAACACGTTGTCCAGTAAACATCAGGTCATTAGTGTCTTCATGTCCAATCTTAAACTGTGACTTCACAATCTCCTTGAACTGTTTCAAAAAGATATCATTACCTGTCACAAAAAGATCATCAACATGTAAACAACACATACCAATGGGTGACCTATTCTTAGAATTACTGCCATGCACAGGGTCCATAAAATGCTCAAGCAACTCTTCCACAACTTCAGGTGTAAGCTGAGGCGTTTGTGTCACAGTATACGTATGTTCTGCAGGAAGAAAAATACTGACAAGCGTTTCAGCTTCTTCCTCTAACGTCACTGTATGCTTCTCGTTGCGAATATCATTGTTTGTCTCGAGAAGCCACCAAACACCTTTACGCTTAACTATCGAAGTCCTAAAACAAAAACGCGAACGCAGATACGTAGGCTCGGGAGTGCGAAGAGCTTTAGCGCGATACGCAACTTGAGCATGGCCATTTGCATATTGGTGCCAACCTGCCTTGTGCTCTACAGAGTCAAGGAAATTCTGGAGTTCCTGATCTACCACAGGAGTCCATTTTCCATCCTCTGCCTTAAGCTGTTTACGCGTCACCGTCTTCTCCGACCTATTTCCGTAACACACCGAAAACAGACGTTCTTCACAGAGTAAAGACCTACGAACTTCTTCCGCTGTGTCGTGGAATTCGTTCGGCGGCGCACCTGCTACGTAGAAGGATGCCGGTTCCGGTTCAGCTGGCATCTCCTCCGACGAGTAGTTCACAGCCTTAGGAACCTTCAAACATCCGGAGTAGCAGACGTACGTACACCGATCGGCTCGAGTCGGAACTAATCCGAGTGAGTGCAAAAACTTGTCGAGTCGATTCCACCAGCGACGAGGCGCATCACTCAATCCGTACACCGAACGGGTGCACAGTCCGACGAGATACGGCGGCAATCCGATGTCGGTCGGAAGTTGAACGTGAATAACGCGTCGCTCGAGGTCGTAAAGTTCCCCCTGAAGAAAGGCAGTTTTCAAGTCGATGTGTAACAAGTCCCAAAAAGAAGAGGCTGCATGCTGACATGCTACGCGAAAACCATACCTGGTCGCGGTTGGCGAGTCCGTCTGAAGGTCCCATTTCTGGGCGGAAGCCTCGACAGACCCATCTGGCCTTAAACTTCTTAAAATTACCATCTTTGTCAATCTTGATGGTCAGGACCCATCGACCGGTAACATAGTTATCGATCTTGTGCTTTCTTCGGTCACGATACTTCATCGCAGTAAAATCCAAAAAGCTGCGAAACTCCTCAAGTTTAGCTTGCTTGATCTCCTTTGCATACTTCCGGAGCACTTCCGGAGTAATCACACTCTCTGCCTTTGGCGTCTTCTTAGCCGCTGTCTTTGCAAGATACTGGCAGAATTGTGAGAAGCCTTTCGGATCATACGAGTTAAAACTCGGAGGAGCTTGGTTCGGACCGATGACACAAAAATCCATATCGTCAAAACTAACAAAAAGATTTTTCTCATCGTCCAGATCCTTGTCTGGATCCTTCTCAAAACCTTTCACATCTTCTTCATCAAAAATAGGTTCTGAATCTGTCTCATTTGAATCAGTCGTCTGATTATCGTCATCTTCGACTGTGCTCGGAGGCACGGGAATGTCGGCCGCTTGTGGCTGATTCGAACTTGATGCTGTAGGATTCTCCGAATGTCCAGGAAAGAAACTTCTCGGAACAGACTTCGGAGGTGCCGGAATAGGTTCGTCATGTCCCGGCAACTGAACTTTAGAACGTTTAACCTGAAACTTCACCTTGGCCTTTGGCAAAGCATCAGTTGAGTCCACAGAAAGCTTCCGCATGTGCTTGCTGTGACGTTCACGATTCTCCGGAACATATGGTTCTGGCTCCGGAGGGCTCGAATCAGGCGACGGAACGAATGGATGAACAGGATCCGTATCAATCGGAAAACCTATCGGCGGTTGACCCGGATCATCTGGCGGACGGGATTCACTCGAAATCTCCGGCATTGCCTCTTCCGGATCGCTCGATGGATATCCGAGTTGCTCCAAATTACATCGGGATTTCCGAACTGATTCGGAACAGCTACGGGACCTGTCGGAGGTGGTCCCGGAGGTTGTCCACCCTGATGATCATCAGGGTTGCCACCCGGTCCATCACCAGGCGGATTCATATCTTCATCGTCTGGATCAAAATACTGCTGTTCCCCCGAGACTGGATTTGGCTCATAAGCCATATCATCATCCATCGGTGGTCCGTAGTCTGGAGGTTGATTCCTTGGATCCTCTAGAGCTACTTCATCAGGAGTCACAACTCGCTTCACGGCGCCTGTCGTCTCTGCCTCGAAAACTATCATACTCCAATGATCTATCAAAAACTGTTCATGATGAGGAGACAGTTGTGACACAAACATAAAGAAAACCTGATGGTATTTTCCTGGCTTCCACATAATCAACACTGCATCATCTTCAGAGTTGAAGAGAGGATGCACTCTACCAAAAGTACCACGATAAACCTTACATCTCTCAAAATACATCTGTGGCAAGGTTCTTCGTCTAATCTCCTTCAGGCCTGGAATCAATGACACAATTCGAGAATCAGAGGATGTTGTCACATCAAACTCTGATCTCTGAGGTAGTGCATCTACCTGCCTCAAAGTTCTGATCAGTTCAGTAGTAGTGAACCTTTGTGGTAGTATATGTCGAAGTGGAACCGGAATTTCCGTCGTCTCTTCCGTTCTTACGGAATTCAACAGAATTGACTGATGAGCTTCTCTTTCTAACAAAAGAGCTGTTCCACACAAACTTCCAGAGTCAAAATTCTCCAGAAGATCTTCAATAAGGAAACTCTGACGTGTATCGGAAGTCTCACTATAAGGAAGGAAACGATTCATCTCAACCAAAAATGAAAATGGAAACTTCTTCCAGTCAGCATCCTTAAAGTACTGGTTGCTTCTGGTGGCTTGCACTGTTTTAGCTTGGAAGGAACAGTCACCAATACCCTTCCATCCTTGACAGGATGCATAGGAATGGAAGACTGTCACGTAACTCATTCCCTTCGGACAATAGCAAAAACAATTCATATCCACATCAAAGTGAAAAACCGGATTCTCCAAAGAAGAAATGAACTTCTGCAAAAACAGACAAAATTTATTTCCCTTGGGAACAGTCACAAACACATGTTTCTTCCTTCTCAACTGCCACTCAATCACATTGCAACATAGCAACCAAATAGAAGCTCTGTTCTGTTTGGGAGAAGAGTTGTTAATCACTACACAGTGGGGCTGCAATCTCTCAAGTTGCTGCCAAATAGCATCTTGACCCTTCAAGGTGGAAAAGTTGTATCCTGCCTTGAAATCCATAGGAGATGCAACTCTAACACCATTCTTTGAAAGGAACCAAGATAATCCACTGTTTCCATGAAGTAACTCAACAACATCAGGATGATCATCATTACAAAAGAAAAAGGACTGTTCTCCAAATTCGGCATCAACATACAGTTCGTGATCTTCACGTAAGTTCTCCGGATTCTCATCGTCTAATGCCGGTATGGAAACATCATGCCACTCATCGTGATCACGTCTAACCTTCGACTGATTCACACGTACCACTGTCTTACCAGTGTTGGCTTGGACCATAGCTCCTTCTTGTCCAAGTACTGTGGCACGAACCCAACGTCCTTTATCCTTGAACTTTGATGAATCCTGAGTCCAAATAAAAACCTTCTCTCCTTGAAAATAAGGACCGTCACTTGGCATAGTCCTTCTTGCAAGATCTGCTCGAAGGTCCTGAGCTTGTCGTGCTTCTTGATGAGCTCTCAAAGCTACACGTTGTAGTTCCAGATTTGTACGATCTTGTGCGGCTGCACTAGCTGACAATTGCTCAGGGCTTGCGGTCTCAAGGTCAAAAAGATCTGGTGGACGTCTTCCAGTTGCTATCTCTATTGGTGAATATCCACTGATAGTCAACTGACAATTTCTTGCCCACACTACTTTCTTGACCACTTCTCTGACCGTAACACCACGAAAACGTGGGTCATCCAGATCTACCTTCATAACATGCCACATACGTTTGAACAAACGTACAGCTGTCTCTGCTCGGTTCGGCCAAGGAGTTCTTGGCCCACAAGGACATTGTTGTATACCATGAAACCTGTAGTATTCAACAAAAGCATCTTTGAAAAAGGCTTTGTCTCCTACGATGGCCTTCGGAACACAATCGTTCTCATCAGACCATTGCCTCAATGCTTGGATGGTGGTTTGATCTATGAGGTCTTTCTGTGCCGTAGCCCAGAGAAGATTTGTGGCACCATCAAGAACAAGTAGAATGATATACTTGTTCTTGTGAAGTTCAACCTCACAATGATCAGCAAAAACAACATCACCAAAACATGAAGCTCTAATACCGGAGACTCTGGCTCGTGGCGGAGGTGCCACTGAAGTGTTACAAACACGGCAGTTCCTGACAACTGATTCATACTTCTCTAAAACAGAGTCAGGAAGCTTCAACATAGAAACACGTCTACGAAACTGAGTAGGACTCATATGGTAGTGCTTCACATGAAGCTTATAAAGCTCTACCTTGTCCTCCAGTCTCTGCAACATCTTCCTATATGCCGGTGTCATTGCAACAATTTCACTACCAGGTAATGGGATTGAGAGCGCCATCACCTGGTTCAAGTGGTTCATATTTATCACTTGATGGTCCTTTTGATGCTTTAGGAATTTCTACAAGTTCACCTTCTGGCCTCTCAGGTGGTTCTGAGGGAGTATACTCCTCAAGATCATCACCCTTTAAATCATGTGAGGGCTCAGATGGTTTCAACTTGTGTCCCTTCCAAAATGGATCATAACCCTTGGAAGTATACCGAAACTTTGGCGGCACGGGCTTTTCCGCGGCACTGGATGGTGCACCTTCCTTCTCTGAAGAGAAGCCTGGTTCCCTGTCCTTTGCAATGGGAACCTTCTCTGAGGAGGAGCGCACCACTGCATCGGGATCACCAATGCCACGGTGCTCAATGCCAGCCTTCCTGATCTTTAGATCTGGAATTTTGGCATCTGGCTTGAACTTAAAAATTGTTCTACCACGCCATTCATAGCCAATTTGTAGGTCCTTCCATTTTGCCTTGCGCCAATCATCTATCTTCTTGATCTCTTCTCCACCTTCTTTCTTCTTGATGATTGTCAGTCGCAAGTCTTCCAGCAAGTCAGTGTCTACAGGACATGACTTAGTTGCTGGGAAAAGAATCTTCCGGTAATCCTTGTGGTGACGTGTCAGTTCTCTCTTGTGAAGATCTACTTCCCAGTAGTCAACCACAGGATATGCATGCTCAGCTTCATCTTCATCACTATTGTGATCAACCGAAATATGGCCATATTCATAGTGAGTGAAGTGAGAGTAAAAGCTCTTCTCGCGCCGAGCCTGCAAACGCACGTCAGACAGATACCATGCAATATCTTGGAAGTCCAAAACAAGATGAGTACTGGCTGCAACCTTCAACTCCAAAAACTTGATACCAAGAGGCACCGATGTCAGATAAGCATGTTGAGGTGTCAGCCTGAGTTCAAAGCCTAAGTTTCTCAGCTGTGGCAAGCTCATAAGCAAAGGGACTTCTCCTTCTTCAACTATGTCGAACTCTGTATGGTGGATCGTCCATGCACGATCATACATGTAAATCACCAGTTTCTGAGAGCAAGAAGCCTTCTGAGAATTGGCAAAGTAAAATTTGCTCTTGGTGGACTCAAAAGAGTACCATAGTCCACAGTCTGGATGATTGTCGACATAGTTACAAAAATAATCGACTGCACGCCTTGATCCCATAGCTCTAGTGCATCCAATGTCCAGGATTGCAATAGTTGGCGGGAAGCGATTCTCAGTCAAAAATGAAATAGCCTGCATCTCTTTCACTTCTTCCTCAGCGCTCATAAGCGCAAAGCCATCAGGAGCATCTGTGAGCATCTCCTCTGACAAAGAGTACCTCACAAGGGCACTCATGTCATCGAAGATCGTCTCACCATTGTTGACCTTACAGTCAGCTTCATCTTGACATGAGGTCATCATGCCTGACAGCAAGTCCACCTCACTGTCATGGACTTCAGCTGCTGTTATCACACAATGCGCAAAGAAACCTTGGTTGCTTCCTGATGCTTGTGAAGTTCTCGAAGGTGCAGGTAAAGAACGTGGCTGTTGTTGATTTGCATAGTTTGCATCTTGTTTGCCATCTCCTTTATCTTTTCCTTTTCCTTTCTTGCCTTTTCTCTTGCCTTTTCCTTTTCCTTTGTGGGAAAACCATGCTTCTTCAAGCTGTTGCCAAAAGTCATTGGCATCTTCATATTCTCCTTGAAGATAGTCATTCATATCTTCGGCAAGAATAGCATCATATGCTACTTGGTTTGACTCCCAAGTGTCCTCATAAGGATTCTCTTCAAAATACTCATCTGGATAAGTTGTTGATTGCTCATCAGCATAATGGCCTTTACCTCGTCTCTTTCCTTTTCCTTTTCCTCGAGGTCTGAAAAATCTGCGGCCTGATCTTCCTTTGCCTTTTCTGGCTCTTCTTCCTTGGAATCTCCTCTGGAACCAAGAGAAATTCTGTTCATCATATACCCAAAAGACATCGTCTAGGGCATCTAGGAATCCTTCTGTTCCATCTTCTTCATCTTCGGCCCAATAGCCATATGTACCATCGAGTTCTCCTTCGTCTAGTACGAGAAATGATCTTCTACCTCCAGCACCTGTTGGCTGCATCAGAGGATTGTCTACTGAAGTCTTTGTTGTGCAGAACATCTCAATGAAGACTGTCCTCAACTCTATTGTCGTGTATTGCTGCAGGACTCTACCACGATGGGTCATCAAGGAGGTCAAAGTGTTCCTCTGGTCCTGAGACAAATCCGCAAGTGACAGCATGAGTAAGGCAATGAGATTCTCTCCTAAAGGAAAATCGTTCTGATGAAGAATTCTCATATTGCCATTGACATTCTGCATGATTTCCTGAATTCTTTCTGCTGTTGGAGCTACTCCAGTCATCGCTGCATCTGCTTGCATCTGAGCTTGTACCTGAGGATGTACTTGTGTTACTGGATCCAACATGTCCATCCAACTGCTCATAAGCCTTTGGAGTAGGATCTGAAATCTTGTCATCCATTTCATCATATCAGCTGATCCGCGATTGAAGCGCACGAATTGCATAAACCTATACAGGAATACATTGGTGGATCCTTTCACAAAATATGGACGTAGTACTCGTTTGAAGTATTCTACTCCTGCTCCTGGTGGATCATTCGCCTTCAATGCATCTCTGTCTAATATACGTTTGTATACAGCTGCTTCTCCTTCTAATCTGTTCCTCAATGCTGGTCCTCTCTTCTCATCCTCCAGCTCGGTGATATCACACCAATCGTCTATGGCATCCTCATAGGAAAACCATGAAGTCTTTCCATCATAAGATGGGGGCACCTTTGTAGTGACCTGTGTTGTCATTGCTATAGCTGCTGGTTCTCTTCTCACATGCCTATTCACGTAGGCTGCTGGCTCATAAGCCACATCCGCATCAGGCTCTTCCCAGTCGTCAATCCAATCCATGGCCGTTTGCCCACAAGCAATTCTATGCCTAGGAAGGGAGCTCACCTGGGTCTTCCAGGATCACTGCTCCGCTACCACTGAAAGAGTGACTAGGGCGTACACGGTTGAGGTGCAGACCGCTAGTGTCTTTTATGCGCAGAGTCTTATCCTCTTAGCGTCTTGAGCCTTATGGCAGTCAAGCATGGACACACTAGATAGGCCACTGGAGTGGAACCTGTACAAGTAGGCCTCTACATTTCAGGGGGGTGGGGGGGGTCTGAATTGAGCGATCAATTATTAGACCCGGACGTCCCAACACTTGCTTCGCAAGACAAACTCAAGGTATCCCCTAAAGGGCTACCTTTCGTGATATCTTATATTGGAAACTTATACGCCAAGGCCTGGCGCAGCCCAGCTCTACTCCACGAACCTGGACAAATACACAAATACCCTGCTGTTGATGGGGTCTCCTCGTGGCCAAACCCACAACATGTCAAAATATGCAACTGTGAAAGCCGGGTTATGTTCCAAAAGCCACCACCAGCGACCAGAACAAGAGGGTACCGGGCCCGGGTGCTTCCTTTTGACCCACAGCCCGTCGTCTTCTTCGTTTCACGATGCGAGAGTCTCGCGCTCCCGGGTGTCCCGGGTGTCCCGGACGGGCAGGAACAAGGCCCGACACAGCAAGGATCGTTTCGTCCCACTCTTCACTTCGGTCCTTAGAAAGTGGGCGATGTGAGCGCGGGCGACGGGTGTGATTTGAGGGGAGGGTATACGTGACTATAGCACATACTAGGACCCGTACCTATGGGGTACCGGATAGTCTATAGGGCCTACTGGAGGGTTTTTTTCAATTTGTGTTGGTCATAAAGAAGAACTGTAGGGTTGGAACTCAGCAGAAAGGCATCTTGGCAATGGCTACGGGAGAACTCCGCGAAAACAGCCACTACCACCATGTCACCAAGCTGGGAAAGCAGACTTGTCTACTTGTCTTCCATTCTTCCTTGGCAGTGAAATGTCAATATATAAACAATAAAGTCCGTGAATATACAGAAAACGCACACAGTCCACAATGCAATTTTGTACAGTAGCTGTAGGGTTTTCAGGATCACCAAACGTGGACTTCTCTCCAGCAGCATCCTCCCACGAGTCACCCTCTTCCACGCTCTTCCAAAGCCGACAATCTAAATGGTGAGCCGTTTGGGGGGCCTCTCCAGCTGTTTGGGAGTATGGCCTAGGAGAAGGGCACGCCCAAACCCAAACCAACCACTGCCACCCTTCCAATTCTTTCTTCTCGTCCGCGCGAAGTGACACAGTTGGCCGAAATATGTGCACGTCATATCACTCTACGACCAGGCTGGGAACTGGCCCCCCATGCCACAAGTTCCAAAAACCTGTCAACTGTAGTAAACCACCAAGTTGTTACTACGAGTATCAGCTATCAGGTGGGTGCGACCTTAGGTCCTTGATAGGTCTTCGCCCTCTTCACATCTTCAACAGGGGATCTGCTGACATGTCTGATCCTTTCTTCAGGGCCCTGCCTTGACCACCACGGGGGGGGCCACCCTGACGCCGCCTTAATTCACCCACGATCGGTTCAACTCCTTCTGCCTTTTCCTCAGCTCTACAGGTCCTGAAAACACTCCAAACGCCCCTCTGACGCGGCGTCACACACCAGGAACTCGCGTGCGCCGCGAGGCTCGGGGCCGGGTCCACACGGTCGCCCAAAAGGAATGGGACTGAGTCTCACCATGGAGGTGTCATTGGGTCAGACCAACCAGCACCGACTGAAACCAGGTCACCGAGACCTGCAACAGGGCCTCACCGAGACCAACCCATTTCGGAGACCGGGTTTGGTGCGATGTCAACTCAGTCTCATGGAACGATGGGTCTACTCTAAGCTGCCAAGGATGGGAACATGATATGCCAGGTGCCAGGTGGGGGCTGCATCGTCTAGGTGCAAAACGAACACGAACACGAAAACATGGACCCTGGTGGTTTGAGTAGCATTGTTTGAGCACCCGAATGGCAGGCGGGTTGGTTTCCTCTAGCTGCACCAGTGCTGGACTCAGGGTCCATGTTAACGAGGTACATGATCTTGCGAAAGCAGCTGGTACCCGCCAAGATGATCTTACCGTCGAAGTTGATCTTCAAGGATAAGGAGTGTGTCGAGAGCTATGGGTGAATAGCACGTTGATTGATTTTGGGATAAGTTACTTGGTCCGAGCCCCATTGTGCACCCACATGTCGGCCAGGGTCTGTTGGATCTGTTGAATCCGTTGGATCCTTCACCTCCATTCAGTTGTGGCACGTTTTGTAGAGCATCATCGACCCAACCCTCCCGTCCTCCTCGTTTGTAAGCATCCTTAGGAACTGGCTTCAGGCTACGTGGGGAACTGGCCCCAGCAGTCAATCAAAGGTGGCAAAGGAATGAGATAGGAATGAGCACCAAACACCCAAGCACAAGTAGTGCATCCACAGTTGGTGGACCACACCCTACACCCAGCTGGAACACGAAATTGATTGGTAACCGATCACCGTTCTGAACATGGGGATCCTTGCGGCCAAGAAAAAAAACAACAACTAGGTTTTCCAGTCCAACGATTCTTTCAGAAAGTGTATGTGTTCACCCTTCCCACCCGTTTTAAGATGTAGACCGAGCTCAATGCCGTTTTGTTCCGGTAGACGTTGGTAGACGTGTTGCCACCAATTGGCCGGTCCCTAAGCTTACAAAGAAGAAGGAACATGCTCAAGCACAGCTTTTGGATGGTCCAATCAGCTACCTCTGAACCCGATCTTTGCCCCTCCCTGACCCTCCCGATCTACGGCCGAGGATCCACTAAAGTCCTCACGTCTTCCTGCGCTTTCTGTCGATCGATCCTGGACATCCGCACCCATCGGTCCGACGGCGCTTTCCCGCGCGCCCCGCGGAAACCGCCCGGGTCGGATGGATCCGCTGTTGAACCCGAACTCCAGACCTTAAACCCAAACATACCCAAAGCCTCCCTCCCAGAATGAATCAAGGGCCCTGGATCCCTATATAAAACGAGCCAAAAGGATGAAATGCTCTGACTGCAATGCCTGATCAAATCCCTGCGACATCTGCAACCTGCGACATCATTGTTTTCAGCCATCGGTGTCCGAGTTATCTGTCAGGGAATTCAACAATCAAAACCGAGCAGAATTGGAGCTCCTACAGTTTCCATTGTCTTTGCATTCTCTTTCTGCTGGTTGGCACATCATCCCCTTTTCATCAAGATCCACCGATCCACCCCAAACGTTCCAGTTGTTGGAGCCTCACTTTTTGCGCCTCTCATGGACGGCACGTGCCATGAAACCGGCCACCCACGTCCCGTCCGGGACCTCCGGTTCGGACGACCCACGCCTGAAGAGGCCAAGGACCCCTTCTCTTTATGTTTGTTAGATTTGTTGGCGCCATCTGCCCTTAAATTGATCCAATGACCCAAACCGTTCCAGTGGTTGGCGCCATATGCCTCGCTCCCTCGTGCCAAACCGAGGTACCCGTCACGCCCAGCCCACAACCGGCCAAGGATCCGGTTCGGCCCACGGACCGCTGTGAGACCTCGCTTCCCCAAGGGTCCAGCACCTCCGTTCTCGCGGGGCACGTTCACCTGCGGGAGAGAGAGGGCGAGAATGAAAGGGGCGTTCTCTCTTTGGATCATCCGGCGACGTGAACGGACGCATATGGTCCAACTTGTGTATGCGTCATCACCAGAAGCACGAAACTGCAAGTAAAAATCCATAAAGCGTTGCCTGCATTCACCGAGCAAGTAAGTGAGAGAGTACTGGATTTGCACTCACTCATCGGCACCGCCTGAGGTGCAAGAACTTGCGGACTCCGGACCAACTAGTTGCATCACAGAGGCCGCGAAGCAACGGACATGGCATTATTGAGTAATTTTGAGTAGAACAAACATCTTCATCCTCTGTCCAACCGAACACTACTCCGAACACCACCAACCGAAACTTACTGAACACTATCCTCCGAACATTTCAAGTTGAACCTCGAAAACGCTGAAGGAGGAAGGATGAAACCAACAAAAACATGAGCCAATTCCTCTCACCTGCTGCGTTCAGCCCAGCCCGACTCAGACCTCGGCGCGGTAGGTGGCTTCGCCGCTGCTGCGGGGGATGCCGTCGACCACGCCCATGGAGATCTCCTCGGAGCCCTCGGCGGTCTCCACCTTCTCGGACTCCTGCGCCTGGGGCTCCTTCTTGGCCTCCTGGAGTTGGAATGTATCCCAAACGCTCCATGGGACTGTTTTTTTTGGTGTCCAATCGCATTGACTGGAACGGGTAAGGGATCAAAATAAAAAAAATAGAATCAAAAAACATATTCAACGGGGATCAATTAAAAAAAAAAAAGGTAATCAAAAAATAAATATTCTAGCCCACTGAGGATGGTTGGGGTAGTAGAGGAGAGTGTACCTCCCCAGGAGCTCCCTCCTAGTAGGGAGCTATTTCCACTGGTGAACCATTTTTCGAGTAGGGCTACTCAATGACTGGACGGCAACCTTATCGTTGGGTACCTACTTTCTTCCCAGGGAGCTGCCTCTAGTAGAAAGCAATCAAGCCTCTATTTGCGCAAGCAGGGGACCAGGAGATCGACAGACGAGCGCCGTAGGAGAGCAAAAGACCAGCGGACCAGGAGACAGAAGGACTAGGATACCAGGGGACCAGCGGACCACAGGACCAGAGGACCAGGAGACCGGAGGACTAGGGGACCAGTGGACTAAAGGACCAAGGGACCAGGGGTTCAAAGGACCAGTGGACCAGAGGACCAAGGGACCAAAGGACCACATTACCAGAGGACCCGCAGACCACAAGGCCAGGAGAGCAGCAGAAGAGGCCTATCAAGGATTTTTTTGTTGATTCGCTTTTTATTAGCTTCCGATGGAGAGCGGCTCCAGCAGCTTCATGTGGAGATTGGGTAGATCATACAGGGGTTGGAGCATGTTGGAGCTCCGAAAGTAGGTCCATGTCAGGAGTTACATGGAGTTAGCATCTCTAAAACACCTGCAAGACATGTGGTTTGAACGTCTACCTAGCGGATGGTCGACATTGGGGGTCGTGACCAAGTGCCCGATGATTTCGGCCTGAACACTACACTTGATACTGGGAGGTCAAGCTACATGCTATAGAGCAAGCTTCAGGGTGTTGACCCACATATTGCAGGTGTCCCGGTGTCCCATGGTGTCCCTGTCTTTGCGCCGGTCGAGGTCGCTGGATAGGTCCGGACAACCCACTCATGCATCGACGCAGAACAGCCCAGCCCAACGGCGCGTGTATTGACACTGACAACACGCAATGACAACACCCAATGTAAGCACTATATAGTGAGTTGGCAGCAGTTAGAATTCACTAAAACCATATTCTAACTGCTGCCAACGCACTATACGTACAATGGCAACGCGGCATTTTTGTTTGATCCTGTTTTTATTTTTATTTTTATGCTCTTTTTTTTTGATACCTATGCCCCCTGGAACTCACATGGAAGTGGAGAATGGCCCCTTGGAAGACTATTTTCCACTACAAACAGGTGGTTTTCCATGGTTTTCCACTTCCATGTTAATTCCAGGGAGAGTAAATATGCCATACAAGGAGCGTTTGGGTATGGAAGTGTGGAAATTGGGATTCATCGGGCCTTGGCGGAGGATGGAACAGGACGCAGGAACAGCGCAGCGGAGCGAAGTGCCGGGCCACCACTTGAGACACATCGAAATCGTCGACATCAATCCAACTACCCACGATACCCACGCCATGCGCTTCAAGCTAAGTGACCTCTTCACAAAGCCTCCATTGACACGGGGTCAAAACATGGTCAAAACCATCCGTGGCCACCAGATCCACCACATCATCCCCACTCCTTCTTCCGCCACTCCGGTGAAAAGGACCGCCGCTCGGACGACCCACGCCGCGGAGACGTGCGCCGCGGAGGGCTACGCCGCGGAGGGCTACGCCGCGGCGGGCTGCGCCGTCGGCTGCGGCTCCGGCGCGGTGGACTGCGGCGCCGCGGTGGGCTGCGGCGCCGTGGGGGGCTGCGGCGGCGGCTGTCGCGGCGCCGCGGGGGGCTCCGCCGGCCACGGCTGCGGCTGGAGGAGCGGGGCATGGCAGGAATCACAGCTAGAGAGGTGAAGAGAAGGCACAGTAGAATGTAGAAGTTCAATTTTAGGTGGTGTGTGGCTTTCATTTGGAGTCTTGATGGGTCGTATGTGTCATACACACCGATACTGCCCTCCTGGTTCGAGCCTGATAAAGAAGAATGCTCATGTCATGTCTGGAAGTTGCAACGAGGTTAACAAGATCATCGCATTCCTGCCTGCTCGTGTCCCTCCACGCCAGGGAACTTGAACTACTTGCAAACCTATCGGAAACCTATATATGTACAATGTAGACAGACTAATGATCGTCTACACTTCCAGGCATCTTGTTTCAATGGGCCTCCTCCGGTGCAAATGGCCCCTAAGAACACACGTGCTCACACAGGCAGGGGCACGTGAGCGGGTCAAACCCGGCTGTACCACACACCACAATGAGCAATCCATATTATATATCATAAATGCACATGAAGGGAACAAGACAAGCTATTGGGACATCCAGTCTATCTGGGGCATCGCTCCAAAGAAATCCTCCGCATTCCTAAAACCACACAAATACCCGTTCGCTCGGTTCAGTGACCATCAATAGCGATCAATAGGACCCGGAAAGACCTGGATGCTCGGGCCCCCTGGCGGTGCTGGTCTCCAGTAGTCCTGCGACTCCAGGGTGACGCTGGCACCGCTCTCCTGGGGTGACGCTGGCCAACCGAGTGGCGGCCACAAAGGGAGGGAGGGCGATGGAGAGAAGGAATGGATGGATATTACAACTGACTCATCTCATCTCTTCTTATATATATATAGGTATTTGGATACTTTTTTGCGGGGGTCGGAACTCATCTGATATCTGTAAGTTTTGGGGTCTGTACAGGTCTGTACAGGTCCTGGTTTAGGAGATCAACGACCTGGGCCTGCTGCTGAGGTGAACCCTTCAGCGCACATGTGCCACTGATCAGGTTCGAAGGTTTCTCGGAGTTATATTGCAGTGTGCGCTTGGCATCTGGAATGGCACACTGGTCGCAGGGCATCTTTGATAGGGAAACGGTGTTTGATGTTTTGAACCGGGCACACCACGTCAATCAGCCACACATATTTAACAAATACCTACCAGGACCCTCTAACAGGTCTTGTGCGGTGGCTTTTGAAACTTAAAAGTCGCAGGTAGTGACCTGTTGGAGGGTGCTGGTAGAACCTCTTCTTGGGCAGAAGTGTCTGCCTATTGCCTAATGAGGTTCTAGGTATACAGTAGATCTCAAACGAGATCGATGTCAAACAAACACCAACGAGAGCCCTGACGAGAGCCCTGAGGATCTCGCTGTCCTGGATTCGGATCCACATGGTCTCAACATAGGTCATCCCCCGACCCACTCACTGTCATGACTTGCAACGCTCATGAGGCCATGACATCCACCGATCTTACCTCATCCAGAATGTGGTTATTGTAGATCAACATCCATGGCGCCTAACACAACCCGGGCTGACCACCAAAAGAACCGAATAGAACCACCAAAGGGGCATGGTGACCTGGGGGGTCACGGCTTTGACCAGCGTTTCGGTTATGTGCGAGAACCGCGTATGACCAAAGCGACGTGCTCTCGGAGGTGCTAAGGGCAAAGCCAGCTCAAAGGTCAAGGCGGGACCCACCAAGGAGCCACAATCCTCGCCCCGGGCGGTGCCGCTCCGACGTTGTGTTTGCGCTCGCTCTCTCTCTCTCTCTCTCTCCCCTGCATCAAATTGTGGGGATTTGGGATGAGTATGGATGATTTGCTTCATGCCGCGGGGGGGCGGGGGGCAGAAGTTCATTGAGTTCATTCCGGGAATGCCACTGTCAATATCTTCACTGGCAGAATTTTTGTCCATATTTTGGCACAGTTGAAAGGCAAAGAGCCCAATCCCTTCCGCATATCACCTTTCTGCGTCCGGCGAGTGGACGTGCCTTTAATTGAAATCAACTCTAGTTCTTGGATGAAAGGAGCAGAGGACAAAGAAATAGCCCTACAGGTCCCAAGACCCAGTTAAAACCAGGTACTTTACCTCATTGAGTGGTTTTGTGTATGGTTTCCAGGAAGTAACATGCATCAATCTCGGCTCTTAACGAACTACCTCATTGGATTGTAAAACCATGTACAACCTCTTCATAGGTCTACATGAAACGGCGGTCACGGCGTGGGTGGTTTCAACTCACTTGAAACATATGTCAGTGGGTTCAATCATCCCCAAGTAAAGGCACCACTAGCGCCCTCACCACTGATGCCCTCATCTGCACCACTGGCACCCTCACGGCCTCCATGGCCTCCACCTTCTGCGCCGTCGCGGCCAAGAGCGAGGCCATCGCCTCCGGCGAGCGTTCGGCGCCTATAGGTGAAGCAGGGCGAGAGACTCGGGCCCCAAAAGCTTTAAGAACTGCTGTAGAAGAAATACGAAGTACTAGGACCCACTGTCGGGGTGGTGAATGGACACCCCGAATCACCTCTAAGGGGGGCTATCAATAGACACCCCTTAGGGTGTCCTGGTATATATTCTTAGAAGCTCTTTAGTATGGTCTTCATTTTGATATATTCTTTGGCCAAAAAACAGGCCTAAGAAAATCTAAGATTTTCTGAAGTCAGAAACCAACCAGAGTGGCTTGGTGGGTTGCTTGCTTGGCTCCACTTGCTGGGTTTGTTGTGCAGCCCTTTTTTTGCCATCAAGACCTGAAGATGCCTCGTTCAAAGAAGGTCAGGGTAGGTGAGGGCTTGGATCCCAATTATGGGATGATGCCACCCTGGATGCCACCTTGGATGCAAAGGTCCTCAGGTTGCACTAGTGATGTGTGAGAGTCAGGTGAAGAGGTGTAGGTTATGTGGTGCTTGTGGAGCCCACTCAACTGCCAGTCAATCTCATTGAGAGTTGAGGCCAGGAATGAATGCCATGGCTGGTGGCCCTTATGGTGCTTTTGGTGGCTTTCCTGGAGCAGCAGGCAAAGCCCCTTGAGATGGTGGCAAGGAAGTCTCAAGTTAAGCCTGTTGTGAAGTGTTGAGCTGATGTGAAAGGAAGATCTGAGCAGAGTCAAACATAGTTACATTTAAGAACTCTTAGTGTTTCTTAGTTTTCTATAGCTGCCTGAATGTGGGTGGATCAGACAAAGAAGGTATCAAACGAAGAGGTTACTAAAGGGCCCCAATGATATATCTGCATGTTTTGAGTCTTCATCTCGTTCTTTTGGTCAGCCAAATCAATGTGGTGGTGGAGGAGAGAAGGCCATCTTAACATCCCTCTCTCTCTCTCTCTCTGGTGCACGCGGATGTTTTCCGCTAATGCTCACTCCGGCGGTGAAGGGGCCCTGCCTGCCGAGGGACACCCAAGAGCGAGGTCCCAGTGTCCACAATGGCATGGCAGGTGCCATCCTGCGCCATTCCATTACAGTCATCTTTGGAACAACACCCAGGCAGGCCCGGCTTTTCCAACTACTTCGCACCTCTTCAGTTGGTGGGGCGAAATCTAGCAGCTAGCCAGCTGTGCCCCCTAGACACCCATGGGCTATCCTGACCTTTTCAGTGAGAAGATAGGACAAATGTCGGTTGGTTCTTGGGAACGAGAAAGAAGCAACATCCAGCCAAAGCCACTAACATGCACCTGCTTCATGGGGGGGCTGCAGGTTATCAATTCGGGAAAGGTTACGAACACTTTAGCCCATGTCTGCCCTTCTCACGCTAATGCCGTCCAAACACATTTTGGAGGCCATGACTCAACTACGACGGTCAGCTAACCATCCATCTTCCCTTCTCCAGTGTGATGTCAGCTCCTCGCATAGGGGCAGCATCTTCCCTCCCGCACGCACGGCTGTTACGCGAACCTCAGGAACGTCCATCTGCGGCTCTTCCCTCGACGTGCCGCTTCAGGGTCTGCGGCTGGACTGAGCTTTCGATCCGTGGCGCATAAGCCCCAAGATGAGAAAGTGGGTCATGTACAGAGCTGCTGGACTCCTCATGGGGCCCGTGGGATGGCATGGCCCCTGTCAGGCTCCGATGACCAGAATCGAAGATCCGATCCCAACAGGTGGTCACTTAACGTAGCCATTATGATTCCAGGGAGGGTGGTTTGACCCAGAAGCTCCAAGTAGTGCCACAAATTGGAGATAGGCTTTCATTGGATGCTCGGGGCTTTCCCTGTTGGGGGTCTTGGCACTCCGCGATTTCGGCCAAAGAAAGGCCAAGACCTACAGCAACATCGAGAATCATTGACATCAAGGGCTTGCTTTTTCTTCATGCTGCAGAACTTCATGAACAGTCCCGCACTGACGTCCAGTTTAACACGTCACACGAAGGACATGGACAGGGCTTCCCCGACTCGTGAAAACTGCGTGCGACGCGCTCCCACCCGTCTCGACAGGATGAGCTGAGGCCGCTGGCGGCCCAGTAGCCCTGCTCCTTCAAGGAGACCGGGACCTTGGAAAGGCGGAGGTGACTGACCGGTGGCTGGCCGAGCATGAAATCCCCTTTTCGAGACCGTGGCAGAGGTATGGGCCGAAAACATCTACCATCAGTCTCCCAAAGACCTCTTCTTCATCTCTGTTTCCAAATTGAGGGGTAGGTCTCGCCATTTTGTAGATATACTTGGGGGCGGTAAACCGAAATTCAGGGGGGTCCACCCTACAAGCTAAACCGGACAATCTCAGGCCTTGACCCATGAACAGCATATTTAAAAAAGTGATCACAAGCAACTAACACTTAATGACCTTTCTGAAGTGAAAAGGGCTGACACCACCATCTTTTCAACTCGTCTATCCTCGTCCCATCCACTCTATGAAATCAAACGTATTGACACCAGTTTTGGTTGTTGTGTAAACACCTGCAATGTGTCATAACTACACACCTATAAATTCATTTCAAAGGCTTGAGCCTATTTTACTAGTTTCACCTAGTTAAGTTACTATCGTGTGACACACACAATATGTGGGGGGGTTGACCCTCTCATGTCATAGAGGGATATTGGATCATGGGTACTTCTTCTGTTCTCAGGGTCTGCCTCAAGAGTCTCTCTTGACCTTTGAAACATTTTGAAACTGTAGCTGAAGATGGAGCAATGTCATCCTCCTCGAACCCTAAGACTCTGGAGCTCCATTGGCCACTATACCAAAAGAAGACTCTTAGCCATGGACTGTAACTATTCCATTCCTTCAACCCCTCTGACGCCGGCTCCACCAAAGCAACAATCTTGGCTCAAATCAATCCCCAAGAAAAGCTAGGCTGGACTACTAGTCTTCTTGGCAGGAGCCCACCACACGTTAAACTGCATTCATCACGCTAACCCATTGACCCCTCCACTCTGACCATCACCATCCACATCCATCCACCCCATGCACATCCATCCACCCCATCCATCTCCATCTCAGGCTCATCCACCTCCTCATCCCCATCTTCCCCACCTTTTCATCTAAATCCTCCATCCTCCCCCCTCCAAACCCACCCACATCCAGCTCTCGCATGCTCTTGCCCACCACCTCAGCCTCCACACCCACGCCAAGGGCCTCTGCATCCGCTGCGCATCATGACCGCCGAAGGTCACCGAACTGCCCGACGACCCTGGACGCGCCAGAAAGACCTGCCGGGCAGACGGGTGCGCGAACCAGGCAGACGGTCACCCGGTCACCCAAAGGGTTGAGGGGTTGAGGAGAAGCCCGGAGAACTACCAAACGCTTCGTTTTTGGTGGAACAGTTTGGTGGGAGAAAAGAGGTGTTGGATCCCAACGTCTTTAGCAGCCGCTGGGTGATGTCAATCCATAATCATGAATGTTCATGACAAGTATTGGGAAAACTCCCAGGTTCGGGAATCCTGACTCATCTTACCGTACCTGCAAGGTAGTCTGGACTCTCAGGGCCCTCTCCACCCTTTCATCCCATCCAGTCCCTCAAAAGCTGCAGAACAACTGCGCCAGGCGCGCGCCGAAGCTGGGTTCGATGCTGCTGGCCAGCTGACCTGAGTGGGCTGGCCAGAGAAGATGGGGTATCTTCAACAAAAACCTGATGGTTGATCGAACGCATCCAATGGAATCCCGTTCACAACCAGTCCCAAACAGGGATAAACCATGTTCCAAACCACCCACCAACCATGCTTGCGGTGCCCAGAACGTTCACAAAATGCATGGAACCAACCAGTTGGTCGGTGATATTTTTTGAAGCAACCAGTAGCCAGTCCCAAATCCACCAAATGTGCAGTTAAAGTCGCCTAATTACGCCCCCTGCCAGCTTGTCTCAAATCTGATGCTTTTAAGAGTTATAGCCTTGCCACCCGAAAGTCCAACCCCTGCTTCAAACCCAACACCCCCTCTGCCCAATTCGGTCCCAGTCCGTCCGTGCTTTTTTTTCACTCTGGCCCGGGCTGAAGAAGTGGAACTCCGGGTTCAAGGCCAAGCCCTGGAGGCCCAGCCCCAAGACGCCGTCGAAGTCGAACTGCTGAAAGGGCTCTGGCGTCATCCGCTGCGCCTGGCGGGTTTGGGTGGAGTGAGTGGGGCGCGCCAGCCATAGATACAAGGAACCACAATCATTATATAAAGCAAAAAAACAAGGGTAAAGCAAACAAAAAAGTAAGAACATGTAGCTGTGCGTGTTTGCCGTGTCTGTTTCTTACTTTTGTCGCTTGATTTTTGTATTTGTTCGATTTATGTTCGCATGTTTTCGCATTGTTTTCGCGTTTTTACCTTTTTCCTAGGAGCGTACAGCAAATATTGCTGAGGGGTAAATGTTCTCATAAGTGCAGAAGTGGTACCAGGAAAAAACAAAAAAGCAAAACAATTGCAAAAACAAAGCAAATTGCGCTGCTTTTGCATTTTCATTTTTTTTTTCGGTTGCTTTTTTGTTTTTTACTTATTTGATGGTTGGTCATGTATGGCTGCCATTGCCCAACATAAGAGTAGTGAGTAGCTGTGGTAGCTGTGCAGGTCATGGGCACCAATTTTGCCAGGGCCGCGGTTTTGTTTTTGGGGGTGAGGCTGCAACCTGTGACACTAGAGATGGAGCAACGTGGTATCTTTAAAAGGGGAACTGCAAGTGGCTGCAGGGGAATAAAGGAGGGTCCTATTCTTCTGATTCTTGTGAGCCCGCAGTCTGGGAGTTCAACCTAGCGATCAAAGTCGGGCCATGTCGGACCCCACCGAGAAGATTGACAGAGGAGCAGGTAGAAACGGGGCAGGTTATAATTCTCACGAAATCAGATGAATATCCATGCATCTGCATATATATATAATTAATAACAACTAATTAAATCTAATTAACATGGTTAACCAAAGCCAAACCAAACCCTGAGCCCCCGCAGTCAGACTCAACAGAATCTTCTGAGATCAACCTCCGACCGGGTTCACCAACCGGAGATCCACTTGCCCCGTGCGGCCCGTGTTTTCGTCGGATTCGCAGGGCACCAGAACCACGCGGGCTGAAGCACAATGAGGCTCACTGACCTGTCGCGGAAGGCGGCGACAGTGATGCGGAAGGCGGCATGAGATGGTTTCCGGTCGAGGGTCGTCTGAGGCGCCTTTCCATGTGTGTGTAAACGTGGAAACTGTGTGTGTGGATGTGTGTCACAACGGGGGGCGAATTTTAGCATCTCGGGTGAGAGATCTCGCGATATGTTGCGACGCACCCAGAATCAGCAAACCAGCCTCACCAATGCAAACCACCTGAGAAACGGCTGGCAACGATGTAGCGACATTCGAAGGCTCAAATCTGCATGCCACGGGGATCTTATTCATCAATCATCAACCACCCGACTTCTAATTGAGAGGCTTCCACTTCACCAACCACGGCCACCAGTGTGACCCTGAAATGCTGCGCAGGCCTGTGCAGTCTGACCTGCTTCCTGGATACACGAGATGCTGACACTTACCTTCACTCAGCTTGAGTACTCATCAACGTCACCATGAACCCTACGAACGTAGCCAAGGGCATCGCGACTCGAACGGAGCGATCGGAACGCTAGTAGGGGCGCTCCTGGCCTTACTAGGAAGCTGCGAAGCTGCGATCGAAAAGCTCGGATGTTGCGACCGCCTGAAGCCGCCGGCTCGCCCACGTCCGGACTGCGGCCCACTGAGGCGACTGCGTCCCGGACGAAGTCGCCCACCACTTCCCCGATGCCATAGGAGATAGAGACCAGATCATGCCTCGGACAGGTGCACGCACGTTAGAGAAGGTGGTGGAACACCAAAGGCATCTCCCTTGATATTGAGATGGAGGGGTCTGGGCAACCATTTGTAGTTTTTTCCTCCAAAATCTTTACAAAATGAAGGATCTGGAGAAAGTGTGAGATACAAAACGCAAGTGCACAACCCAGGCTCAAAACAGGGAAGAAAACAACAAATACTGCAATATGATTGTCCATGGTCCTATCTTACACAATGTACCACTACAAAATGTGGATTCACATCGTTCATATATTTTTCCCCCACCGCTCTTGAATTGTAGTGGGGGAGGCTCTGTTCCAAGATAGAATGAGGAACCTGAAGATACGGAAGTGGAGCTTGGCGATCAGCAAAGATGATCCAGATACCACAAAATCCACGGGGAATAATGCAGCTGGACAGAAATAGTAAACGCGCGAAGCACTTCAGGTCCGAAGCAGATTAGAAATTGAGTGCTTTGTCTTGTCTGCCGTGTCTGCAGCCATGTTCAGATTGTGTTGAGAAATTTGGACTTTTTGAACTGGTCATGTTTTCTACAATGCGACTCAATTGATCAGAGAGCACCCACTTCAGTCTACAAAATGACAGGGACGGCATGGAATAGATGTTTAACCACCTAGTACCATATGGTTCAGTGAAGGCTCAGAGGTAGCAGTTTATCCACTGCGTTTTGTAGAGCACATCTTTACTTCCTGTCTGCAGTGGTTCTTACCATCGGATTCTCTACAACATAAGATGTCTTGAACTCACAAAAAAAAAGTAACACACCTGAGCTCCAGGAGCTACATCTTCTATGGAATTCAATAAGGCCAAAGCAAATGTGGCAGGAGGCACAAAGTGCAGTCAAAGGCAAAGACAATCTCTTCTGACTACAGGAAAAAGGACAACCCCCATGGAAGTCCAATCATTTTGTAAATCCAATACATTTGGAAAGGCTCAGAGGTAGCAGCGTATCCATTCTACTTTGTAGCGTTCGCTTTCACTTCTTGTCGTTGGCTCTTTTGCCGGCTAGTCCCCTACAAAATCCCAAACTATACACACCTCGTCTCCAGGAGCTACACTCTCTACTGATGCTGCTGCCCAGAAGGTCAAAGCAAATCCGGCGGGAGGCACCCAGCGCAAATATAAAGGGATTGAGGGAATCTCTCTTGGCTGCAGGAAACAACAAAAAATACACATTCCATCAAACTCCAAGCATTTTGTAAACCCAAGTGTTTCCACTTCTTTTTGTGTCGTTTTTTATTTTGCTTTTGGAGTTCCCAGTGTATTCACTGCATTTTGTAGAGTCATGTATAGGGTCAATGTTCACTTCCGGTTGTTTGTGGTTTTGCCAACGACTTCAATACAAAATGCAATGTCTTAAACAAAGCTTGAGCTCCGTATCTGCACCATCGTCTACACACATCGAATTCTCTACAAAATGCGATGATGTCTTGAAATCACTTTAAAGAAACACCTGAGATCTAGGAGCTACATCTTCTATGGAATTCGAGGCCAAAAGCAAATGCGGCAGGAGGCTAACGCAGTCAATGTACAGGAAAAAGTTGCAATTTCCTTTTTGCTTGGCCAGGGAAGGCCATGACGCAAGAAATGCTTGCACAAAATTCCTTTTGAGAGGCCCAAATGAACACCGATTTGAGGCCAGCATTTCTTGCATTTTGGCATGGGCTCCTTGCCAAACAAAAGGAAACTTGGCAGGAAACTGCAAATAGACAAACTTACTCCACGACCTTCCTGATCTTAATTTGGATCTTCAAGCACTGCCCTACACTTTCATTCTCATGACCTTTACAAAATGCAACTGCACGACCTTCATATGTCGTATATTAAAAGTTAAGTGAAAATACTACAGATTGACCTTCCCCAATGTCTATGTTGAATCTGTGCCTCCACAAAATGAGAGTGCCTGAGGTCACAAAAAACACACACCACTAAAAACAAATATATAGAGGCCTTAAGGTCTCCCATTTCATCAGGGAATTGTCAAGGGGGATACTCCAGCTATGTCCACGCCATGGCGAGGAAACTGTGAGTTCGAGGATGGTGAAATCACGTCATCTCACCTCCCAATAGTTATGTAGGTGGTGGGATTCTGCCAACGGCTCCAACACAAGACGTCCAGAGGTCCTACTTCCACACACTTGGCAAACAAACCTTCCGGGCCTCAGTCAAGCTGATGGCTGCACTGTTGAACGTGTTGCTTCCGTGTGGCCGTTTTCAGTGGAACGTGGTCCGCTGGTGGAGCGTTGTTGTGAGAGACCACCACCCGAAAGATTGATGTTTGTGCTGTAAAGATGGGCAACATATGGCAACATGCGGAGTTATGGGGTGCGATGTGCTAGCAAGTTTCCCTGGGGGGTATATATCTGTTCTATGATGTTCTATGATGTGTGATGTGATGTTGGATGTGCTGAGTCAAGAACATTCAACATCGTTCGAATTCCTCCTATAGAAACATCCGCGTGCTGCGCAAATCAGCTGGTCTTGCTCATGGATGAACATCATCCTTAAATCACTGTGAAGGTGACCCAAACAAACGTCAGGGCAGTGTCGAACCTCTCAGTTCTCACTTGTAGCTAAAGGTGGCTTTTTGGTAGCTCCTTACAGCCGCATGACCGGCTTAGGGTCCCCTGCTCCTGCTTGGTGGGGCTCCCATCGCCATTGATCTCCACCGCAGAGGCCTGGCGCGGACGACCGGCTGGAGCGACACCTCGCCGGGAAGAGGCGCTCGGGCTCCCGGGCCGACTGCTGACGGTCATAGCGGGTGTGGGTGGGGCACACGCGATCCTGGCCGGGGAGAAGTGGCGAGGGAGGAGGGGAAGGGTCTAGAAGAAGAAAATGAACTTGGACCATCTGACCATCTGGGTGTCCTGTCTGGAGATGCCTAAGTATAGTAGTAGGCTGGGAGGCTGGATAGTCCGGTGTCTCTAGACAGGATGGTCCTGGAAAGTGCAGTGGCCACCTGATGGGTCAAGGAGCCCAACCAAACAAATCCACTGACTCAAAGGCTTGGTCAGTAAAGGCCAACCAAGCATAGAGCCCATCAAGGGGGTGATCTTCACCCCCAACAAACCCGGCCTCGCAGGACTTGTCCGGAAGAAAGAGATGGCCGGAACCTGGTGGGCGTCCAATTGGATCGTCTTGGTTTGAGGCATCCACTGCTGAGTTGCTGTGCTGAGTCGCTGTGCCCAAGCCAACGAGCCAGTTTCGGTCAGCGCCAGAGCATCCCACTTGGCGATGGATTCATGTCCGATTTCGTGGGGTGAATCCCTTCACGGAAGCGCGAAGCGCGGTTCGCCGCCGTGCTGCTGCAACTGGCTGCCTTTCTCATTGGCTTAGACCAGGATCTGGAGTGCTGGGTAGTCTATTGGTGACCCAGGATGGCTGATCCAGGTATGTCTATTAACATGTTCATTTCATATGTATATTAAAATTACTATTGGCACCTGCACTCTGCAGTGGCAGTGGCTTCACCATTTTCCACACTCCAACAAGTCCCTTTTTTTGAGGGTTGTGGCAGCCTTGTCTGAGGTCTCAATTGGATTCAATCGGTGGGGTCCTGGTACAGAGTTGCATGACATGTTCATTCATTTTCCATCAGCCATCAACCATAATTCTCTAACTCTCTTTGAGTTTGGCCAAAGCAACAGCAGCACACCAGCTCAAGAGCGGGTCGGAGCTGTGGAGGTTCGCTGGGTCCCGGAAAGAGCTTGGGGTTGAAGCATGGAATCGGATTGAAACATAATAGAATAGCAATTCCAACCTAACCAATTTCTGCCAGAAACGTTCCATCTGTTTCCGAATCCGAAGAAGACCACATTCGCCCGGTGTCGGCTCGGCTAGTCGGTCCTACGGCCCGTCGGTCCTACCGGCGCGCCTGTATCGAAGACCACGGTGAAATTCTGCGGTCGCGGGTGCCCGACCTGGCGAACTCTCCGCGTGAACCGGGACCCGGTGGGGAGCAGCGCTGGCACGAGCGCAGCGCGGCGCTAAGGCTGGGCCAGGCAGACGAAAAGACCTCGGGTGGCCGAGGAAAACCGCCTAAAACCAGCTATGCATTGGATGAAAAGACATGGGGTCGGTATGTTCATGTCAATGGGGGCCAGTCTCTACATCTTATAAGCTTGCTTTTGCAGTTCGCAGTTCTCCTGTAAATACCCCACGAGGTACAACATGTCAAAAGAGCTGTGAAGCCTGCGGGTGTTCCAGGTCGTCTGTTTGTGCAGCATTTCTGTTGAAATCTCAAGCTGGCCATGCAAACGCTATCATCTATGCAAATGATTGCAAATGCATGTCGACTCATGTTCATGTTGCGCCTGATGGGCCAGTTTCAAGCCAAGCAGCTCCAGTGGCACACACCAAACAAGATCAAAAAGGCTGAGGCCGTAGGATCAGGATCAAGCCACCACTCCCGCCACCGAGTAGGCCTACTCCACGATCGGCCCTCCCTCGGCTTCCAGGCTTCCGTAGTAGGCGGTCTTCTGCGAGACCGTTTGCCCGTTCACCTGACGCTTGGCTGGAACTGATGGGGCTTGTCGGTGCTCATGCCAGTTGGTGGGTGAATATCGCTTCCCCTAGGGCTCCGGTCGCACCTTCTAATTGGAGCCCTAGGGCCTAGGGTTCCAAAAAAATGCCAGGATGTTCCTGTCAGAGTCCTCTAGCTGGAAGACCCGAGTCCACATTACTACATGGATCTCCGGCCACACCCTATGGGGGACCGGGAAAAGGTATGAGTCCGTGGGATTCCAAGTCAAAGGCACATGGTCAAAGGTCAAAATATGTCCCACCGACGACCGAGCAAGAGAGGCTCACATCACTGAACTATGGTTCACCACTGCAGGGACAAAAAGAGGGGTCCAGCTAGTTCCACTGGTCTCCGGGGAGAGTTCGGGGGATGCATCAACTGGGACCAACATCAACTCCCCCGCCCTACTTCTCGCCACTGGATTCCGTCGGCGTGGCTAGTCCATTCGCCCTTGGTGAGTGATGGACGAAGCAAAGAAGCACAGGACATTCTCCATTGACTCCACCAGCGTTCAATATATACCCTCCAAACAGAGGTTGAGGAACCCTAGACGTTGGGTATTTCAGTAGGGTCCTAGTTCAGGTCACTTAACCTCTCTCGGCCACCAACTTCCCCCAAAAAAAGCTTTGAAGATCTTTCACGCCTCAAAAGACGTGACATGTACATACAGTATGCTTCTGCGGTTCCTCCCCCCTGTTCTTTCGGAACAACAATCCGCCAACAAGGCCCATTGAAACATGCCCTACAAGGCACTCGCGGCATCGTCCAAGTAAATTTGGAACATCCCTTGGAACTCTTGGAACTGAACACCTCACGAAGCTCTGCCATCACCTGACTCTACAGATCTCCTCCTTCGAAGGTTTCTGCCCAGCCGGGTTGGGTACCCGGCTAGCCGAACCGGTGACCAACGTCAGGTGCTGATGGCCTGCCACCGATAACACCCGTGTTCTGAGACCCTGAAACCTTAAAAAACCCACTGACTGGGTTGGTCTTTGGAACATCGTCTTCCAGTCTGGTCCGTGCCGGCGCCCGGTTCCATGTGTCTCTCCATTTTCAGGTTCCAATGTGGGGTCTCGGAACCCGGGTCATGAACTTCAGCACCCTCGATGCCCCACCTTCACCGGCACCACTTGTCGCGAGAGCGGCACGGAGAAACGACGGGACACCACCACCTGGCCGCTTCCGAGGATGTCCAGGGCGAAGCTGGAGATCGGGTTGGGGGGTGGGTCAAGTCAACATAGTCAACCCTGGTTGCTTCTGGTTGTTTCGTGTTGCACGGTATGTCAACAGCTCCACACCCCTATAATGACAGCATTCACAAGTGACTCGAAAGATCTCGAAGGATTCTCTCTCTCTCTCTCTTTCGCTTCATGGGACCTGAAAGAGAGCAACCACCTGCCTGCAAGAAAATGAACAAGACCGTTTTGAACATCCTGGCGCCGCTTCGCCGGTTCCGGCGTGTCGTGCTGCAAAAGTTGCAGGTCCGCTCTCTCGTTCCGCAACATCTTGCGGTGACTTGCACACAGTCTGCTGCCGCTCCCAAGCCTTCGTAGTGTTTCTTTCCTTGGCTTTCAACTCAGTTTGGTAGCATGCCTTGAACATGGGCATGGAACTCCATGCTCAAGCATTCTTGTCATTCTCTTTCGACAACTGTGGACCCGTGCATGGGTTGAAGTGGGGTAGCTCGATTAACTTTCCTCAAATGTTACTAAATGTTATAAAACTTGCAGGTTTAAGCCCTCCTGAACATGCAACACCACTATAACTTGAACTGGGCCCATCCCTTTGCGGTCCGAGGTGCAATATCGTGGAGGAGCAACCGCCCGCCGTCCGCCAAGGAGTTACGGTGGAGGGTGGGCTGATTGCTGAGCCAAAGGCGCACATCAAACGTCTAGTGCCTCTCGAAGGTGCAGGCTACTGTGGAGGCTAGCATCAAATCATGCTTGGCAATAGATCCTCCCCAACCCCCCAAAGCTAATGATATGTTCGGCGCCTCCTTCCCATAGACACAACATGACAGAATCTCACCATGCAAAACTCCACCTGTCTTCAGAAACATCACATAGTATAAGATGGGTAGACATAACTAGGAAGTTATATGCACGCTTCTTTCCCCTCGCCCTCCTTTTCTCTCTTTTCGGTCGCTGTGACCCGATAACCTGCACTCACTCGAGAACCGGCTGCATCCAGGCCTTGCCGTGTTCCAGCAGCGTGGCCAGGAGAGAGAGGTGACACTCGAGGTGACCCGACCCTCCACAGTCATCCTGAGGCACGCCCAAACCACCTGACCTACGCGCAGATCCAGAAAACACCAAGTTGCAGTCTCAACCACTCACAGGCTTCACAAGCCTCAACACCTGCATGTGAAGATTCAATCCTCGAAGCCCTACCCTCAAGCAATACTGTGGGGATTGAATATTCAGATACCCATGCAATACGCTTGGCACCCCGCCCTCGCAGGCTTCAAGCACAGCGACTGCAAAACTAATCAAAACTATATGAGTTCGATAAATGAAAGGTCTTCGACTTCGACTCAAACGGCTGCACCGTGACTCAAACGACTCCAAATATCATGGCCACCTACAAACGAATTACAAAACTAACCCCAAACTTTGAGACATATCATTACTAGTATCATCTAGTATCATTATATAGTAACATCAATATATAACTTAATTGAACTAACACGTATATGATCCGTTGATCTTAAATATTCTTATGCTGGATCGAGGTTAGGACGCTCCACCTTCACTGAGGCCATCCCATGGGACTAAAGCAAAAGTCCTACGACTCGGCGTCAGAGGAGGGATGCTTTTCAGCTGAGGAGTGTTTCCCGCATAGCTGAGCTGCCAAGCAGGTCAGCCCAGCCGGGAGGTGAGGAATTCCCTCGATTTGTCCTGGTTTTTCTTTACAAAAACCGTCTACTCAGGGCCCATATTCCTTGTTTTCGGGAGCGTCATTCTTCCGTCTTCCGTTCCAGCTGGTCGTCTTGCTGGTCTTCCTCGGTCCTTGGACCCCTGACCGATCGTGGGTCATCCCCCCTGTGGATCGGACCCCTCGGCGCTCGTCCGAGACACCAAGGAGATCATCAGCGAAGCGACGCTGACGAAGAGAACAGCTGAGGCGGCCTCGGTGCACGGTGCACGCGGCGGAGGTGGAGGTGGGATTTGGTTCAACAGTCATAGGATGTCCATGTCCAATTTGCACTGGCCTTGATCAACACCACAAATCCATGGGCCCCATCTTGGAAGGTTTGCACAGTTTCCACAGTTCTCACTGTCCTGGGTCATGCCACCTCCACAGGCTTCATCCGTTCGAACTCTCAAACTCTGAGCTCCGCTGCATATCGCAATCCCAGCAGTAGAAGCAGCATCAACTTCGTGGCAGCATCCTGAGCAGCTTCGTGGCAGCTCCAGGACTGTCCATTGCCATCCCCCCCCCTCTCCCCATTGGTGAACATCTCATCTCGACCGGCGCTCTCATCTCCGGACTCCGACCGCTCGATAAACCGCTCGACTGCGCTCACCATCGCTCACCACGTGCCTTGTCGACCATGCCGGCACCCGACTCGCTCTCCGTGAGAATGGTGCAGCTCACTTGCGTGATCACAGCACCGGTCGCCACCTGAGCGCGGGCCGCTTTAGGCCTGTCTGTTTGGGCCGGACCTGGGGCCCACCACCCAAATCAGTTCAGAGATGGTCTTGGCGAATCAGAAGCGTCGACATGAAGGATGTGTTTCCGGAGAGTGCACCTTTACGAGATCAACAGTTGAGCCCAGCCACATCCAGCAATTCCTATCATATACCTATTCGTGATCCTCTTTCACCTTCTTGTTCTTCAATCCAGGCTGACATAAGTTCTACCTTTCTACGGTTTAGAGCACTCCTCCAAACTACTTGACCCTCACGTGTTCGCTCCTGAGCTTCCACACCACCATGCACACTTGCGCCCAGTACGGCGGATCGCGCACTCCGATTTGCATGGCTCGCAGGCGCACGCCTGACGTGGAACTCCGGTGCCCGTGCCACAGACGCGAAGGGTTTGGAGCATGCGGAGCCCTGCTAGATATAGAGGGTCATAGAAGGTCCAAGGGTTAGAGTATGTGAGAGTTACTAGTTGAAATCGACCCATGAGCAGTGTCAGGAACATTCCATAACGAAGTGTGGCCAAATACAAGTTCTGGATCTGTGATTTGGGATGCCTTTTTTTAGTCACATCAAAACCTCAGATTCCCTAATCTGACCTCTTCCATGGAAGGCGCACGGTTTTCCTCTAACTGTAGAAGCCTCCAGTGTGAAAACACAAAATGACCTCCCAAACCTGTCGCCGACGGGCTACTTCCAACCGCACGCGATCGTGTGTCAAAACCCACTGAGTTGGCCGACCAATCATCATCACACAAAGCATGGGAGCAAACGCCAGTGCGCGTTGCACTCCAGTGGCTGTGGACTGCGCCCAAGTGCCAAAGAATTGACGCAAAAGGCCTGCAGCGGAACATGAAGCAACAAATCCCTGCAGGTCTCAGGTTGAAGTCTGATGGACGCTGAAAACGCTAACCCCAAATCAAGGCGATCACATGCGGCATGTTTGGGACGACAAACCGAAGGTGCCCCGAAGGTGCCTAAGACCTTAGAGCTCTCTTTGTGGTTTCATGATGACTCTGGAGCCTTAAAACCTGGAGTGTACAAACGGCTTAATAACAGGAGTCAACATCGAGCAGGTAAAAACATTTACAGCAAACCAGTAATCCCTCTCGGCCAATCTCAGCCTGCAACGCACCCAAAGAGCCTGGCCAAACCCACAGTCTTAGGGCCATTTCCCGTCCCCGATGGCCACCCCATTTGGAACGAGACCTCGCCCCACAAACGCCAAGGCAAGGGGCTACCGGCCATCACCAAGAGGTAAGTGAGGAAGTAGACCACTGTCCTCGGCCGCTGTTGGTGGAGATCGCCCTACGTACCGCTGCATCGATCACACCATGTGTCTGATCGACCCCATCGGAGGGAGATTTTCATGGGGTACGGCAAGGTCTGGGGCTAGTGATCACGTCTCATTCTGATTCTCATCCACCTTCCATAGAATAGGTCAGAGACACTGAGATCGCATATCTGGGTGGAAAAGAGTGAAGTCATGAAGGAGACATCTCTAGGCCACCCTTATACGTATAAAAGACAATCCTGCACCAAAGCACACCAATCTGTGGGATCTACCGCCGGAGCTGGTCAAATTGTGCTCAGCTGCAGCACAATTTCATGATCGTCTGCTCACGTACCGTAGATTCACGGTAAGGACCATCTCAATGATAGATCTCAGTGCCTACTGAATCTTGGGACTTCAGAGCTGGACCAAAATGAGTTCTAAATCACCAAGGGGAATCGGTGTACCAGGCAAGGGGGGGTATTACTTCCAATGGCTTTTAGTGGAAAAAAATCTATCACGTCGGTGTCCGATGGTGTTGGGATTCTGTGGGGAGGGTTGTTCCCCCCTGGAATCATGGTTACGTGGAGTAGTATGGCCCCGATTTCGGATGACCATGTTGCGAATACCAAATAAAACAGCTCCACTTCCATGAGGATTCCAGAAATTGTAGTTGGCTGATTCAGGGAATTGGCGGTTTATGGTTGACTTTGGGTCCTCAACATCCAATCCAAGCTGCAGGGCCATCACGCAGCACATGGCCGTCGAGAGGGGCGCTGGGGCCGAGGCTGCAGCGGAGGCCTTGGACCTGAGATCTGGGTCATTCTGGGTCCGTGTCGCCGACCAGGTTGGTTCATGTAACATTAAAAGCCACAAAGACATCATTCAACATCCAATACCCGCCAAGAAAAACAAGCAACAAGCAAGTAACAAGAATTCAACAGTTGACGTCGGTTGGGAAAAGATTGTTTGGAATGACACCCATCGTGGCTTTGATATGCTTTCGTGTGGTTTTCACATGTGAGGGTATGTTCCATCATCGATGGCAACTCGTGGAGCCGGGAAACGGGTCGACAGAATCGAAACTGCTTCACCAGTTGTTCTTTTTGGTCTGGGGAGGTTTGAGAGTGCTAAGCAGCCAATTATAGCGCACTCCCTGGAATCATGCTGGAAGTGGATGGCAGCCGCCGCAGCCACCCCCGATTTCGGATGACCCTGAAATCCGAATGCCAAACAGGTGGGGAACTTCACTTCTATGATGATGATTTCGGGCAGTGTATGTCAAATTTACTGAAAGGACATGTGATGGCAAACAAATTCTGGAGTGTCAGCCAAATGTGCTGGTGAGGCCTGGATGTGAGTGGGTTGTTGCCAATGAAGTTCAATACTCCGGGCTGGGTCGTGACGCGTTGTGCAGCGTGTTTTTCCTTCAGGCCACATGGGATTCATCTTCGGCTCGTCTTCGGATACCGCGTTCCTTCGCTGAAGCTTAGTAATCAGGAAGTCTGCAGGTCCCACAGTGAAGACCTACACTGCGCACGCTCATGTGCGTCTGTTGTGTCGGACACTATTGGACGCTAGGATTTGCAGGGACTATATACAACATCGAATATATACATTTATTTATATACCAAGTACGCGTGAGTCATGGAGGCGTACTATATACATCTATATACCAAGTACGGAAGAGTACTATACAAGAAGTCGCTGCATCTCTTCCACGCTCCATCTTGGTCCACAAATATGGGGACGATTTGGAGGTTGGCCACCAATGAGTCCCGAGGTCCCAAGGGACGGTGCTTCGCGGGCACTGCACTGTTGAACCGTGCGATCACCACGAGAAAACTAGGGCCAGCAGGTGCATCGCGGAAGAACTACGCGCTGGCCGGGCTAAAGGGAAGTTTGGGGGGGTTTTGGTGGAGATGGCACCTCGGTAATTAGTCCAGGGGGTCTGAGAAAGAAAGTTAAATCACCCTCAAGTTCCGCCTTCCAGTAGTGACTGAGTACTTTCTACTTCGTTTTTGGGGCTCTTGACTGTGAGGCCCACTGGCTGCCTCCCAAGAAGGTATCCGAACTCCCTCTCTTGGGGCGCCGAACTCCATGCTGGCCACGCTGAGCAGGATCAAGGTGGTGCCGGCCTTGGCGCGGAGAGAGCGGACTTCGCTCCCCGGACTTCACGAGGCCGGTCCTGGGTCGACCTGGCCCGGTTTCTGGACCGCAGGGGGGGCCGGAACGCCTGGGTGTGGGTCTACCTCTTTTGATATTAAAACACCCAGAGGGTCCACAGAGTCCACAAACTGTGGATATGGAGCTCGTGTTCTTTCACCCGTGATGGGAGTGTCCTTCGTGCTCTGGATCTGTCGAGAAGAAAGCCATTGCGGATCATCCTGAGCCTCATGGTTTCTGGGGAAGGGTTCAAAGACTATTTCTTACCGAGTCTCACCACTGGAGCTACAATCCAAATTCTGCTATCGATAATGCACGTGTCCTTCCCCAAGATCATAATCAACATGCGGGGATTTTGTCTTGTGCAACATTTAGAGTCTACATTTAGAGGCACATTCTTGTCCCACCTCATCCCCAGCAAGTCCTAACCCTAAGCAGGCTCTAGGAGAACAGTAGTTCACTATAGAGTCACCAGTCGTCGCTCCGACACCTCCCAGCCCCTCAAGTCCAAACCCGAAGGCTGGGCAGCCCCTGAGGCTCTTGGGCCCAGACATAAATGCAGCAGGTGGTCACCGACCAGAAGATCTTCGACTTTTGGTCCGAGTCAGTAGGGCAAAAGGCCTCAGAACCCCGCGCGGGCGTGCACCCGGCGCGGGCGAGAAGGCTTCGATGCCCAAGAATGAGAGGCCATTCTCTCCGCGTGTGGGCTGCTCACGTTGGATCGGAGAAACGTGCGAAATACTTGAGGAACAAAGAGCCAAGGGCCTTAGTACAAACCCTGCAAGAAGGTCTTGTGTAGATAATTCAGGAAATCACCACGTCATCGTCCAGGGCACCTGCCCTCGTTCTCCATGCAGGTTCTAGGGCTCACTTCTCTCAAAACCATCCAAAGGGCAACGCCCAACCAACACTTCTCTATAAGAATGTGCAATATAATCTCTCATATATTATTATCATCATATATCCCCTACAATCCAAAAATGAGGTGTTTCTCATTTCACCTGCTTTCTGAACCCCTCCTCACTACACCATGGTGGTCCACATGGTCCGTGTTCTGAAATCCATCACGCCCAACACCGGGCCCCAACACCGGGGACCGAACCTGTGCCGCCCAGGTCCGGAGGTCGGTCGGACGTCTTTCCCGTCGCCCCGTCCGCAGCGGAGCAGTGCGGCCAAAGGCACCGGCCCAGCAGCTTCGTCGCCCAGCAGCGAACCCTTGCCCTCCTCGCGAGTCGGAGAAATGGAAATGATAAGGACCGGTATAGGGCCTAGGGGAGGGTCGAGTTTTTGTGGGTGAGGTATGGGTGGGGAGGAATATTTGAGGATTGGGGGTCGAGCTTTGGGTTCGAAGCATGAAGCATGACATAGAGCTGCACCAAAGATTCTTGGGGTGGTTGTCTTGAAAGCCCTGACTAGGCATTTGAGGGACCGGAGGTAGACAGAAAAATGGGCGGCGGGCTGCGCGTAGGGCTGCAAAAGGCACTTCAGTTGCAGCCATGAGGTGATTCAGGCCCCGGAGACTGGATGTGGGTCACACTGAACCTGTAGGGCTTCAGTAGGTCTCGGAAGCTCAAACCGGGGGGGGTTCAACATCTGCAAACGGCTCTGGTCCCTGGCACCCGGAAGGATGGGGTGTAGAATAGCCTGCCCAGGTGTGTCAGCGTCATCTGCACGGACCCGGCCTTCATGAAGAGCATAGTTGAGCGCAGTTGCTGCAAAACGGTGGCCAGGGTAGTCCTGTGCAGAAAAAAAACACCAAAAATCATCATCAAGTTGAATGAAAAACAGCGAGAATTTGATGTTGAACCTTGAGCCTAGAACCATTCCAAAGACCCTGCTCAGAAATCCAAGCAATAGTAAGCATAATGTCGAACATGTGCTGGCAACTGTTAGGGAATGTATCTGTTTCGCATGGACGCCCCACGACTTGCAAAGGCTTCGAAAAGTTTGAAAACTAGAGCCCTTGCAGCATAACTCACTTCTGATTCTGAGCTCGGAACAAGTAGGTCGCGCAAACAGCCCAAAACCTGTGCGGGGACGCCGGGTGTTTCCCACAACTCCATGCGGCATGGTGGGGTGGCCCACAGCCATGTGGTGGCGAAGATCAGGAACTTGATTTGAACAACTGATGAATCTGAAACCCGCCTGGGCTCCAAGTGCAACTGGACAGCACGAAGGGCGATGGCCACAAAAAGCACGCACAGCATCGGTGGGAACCTCAGGGCAAGAGAATTAGATACAGAAGCCAGTCATGAATGACATGTCATCCGCTGAAGGTTAAGTTTAAGGTGTCACCTGGAATATACTGAACTATTACACAAACACCCCATGGGACTGCCATATTTGTCGATCAGTTGGGGTGGTGGTCTTCGGGAGTCAATGTAAAAGCATATGCATATTGTGAACATCATTTTATGATGGGTGTAATTTTGTGCTATACAAATGTACTATATAAGATATATATATATATATGCACTATATATATATGATAAGTATCTGTACAAATGCAAAATGTACCAATGCAAAAACCGCTGGGAGATCGAAATCGGATGGGATCGGAGCTTCTCCATGCTGAAGCTGACTAAGCGTTTGACCGTGTAGGTCTAGGTCGATGCATTCTGAATTGAACACAAAGAAAGATTGAAGGACCCAAAAAAAGACTCAGACGTCTATAGGTCACTTAACCTCTCATGTCAAGACACACTCTAAAACTTGTGACTATTGTGACTGTTTGTGCTCCGTAGGGATAGGCGGTGGGACCGGGGTTGCATAAGCAAACACGCCAATGCATTTGACAGTTATTTTTTCTGGTCGGGTCATGTCAGGTTGGTGTGTTCCACCATTGCCCTAGCTGCAATAAGCAATCATGTAGGCGTGTTCCAAAATGATAGCCCTTCGCATCTTTGGAGAGATCATGTTGGCTAGGGCAGTGAAGATACATGAAGATCCATTGCCCACTCCTCATCACTAGCATTCTTGAGATGCTTGGAGAGTGCATTAACTCCTGGACTGATGTAGAAGGCCTGCTTGTTTTGAGACCCGCTGAGACAGAATACCCAACCTGGGGCAGAGTAGCCCCCAAAGGTTTTTGAGGTGAGGACCCATATAAACCACATTAAACCACCATGGGGATTGTGCCATCTACTCTTACTCCACATTTTTGTTGCCGTCATAGTTGCCTTGAAAGCAACGGCACCACTATTCAAGGCCAGGCGGCTGCAAAGAGACTCGTGCTGGGAGGGCCAACAAATCCTCTTCCTCCGAAAGCCATGACGACACGGCTTTCGTAACGGTGTCGTCGACTTCTTGGTCTTCCGGAAAGAAGGAAAAAGTGGGGGAACAGGGGATGGTCGCCTTACAACTGCATGATATGTGTGCATGATTGTGCGTGTGTTGATTGGCAGGGAGGCCGTTGAAGTGGCTGAAGCACGATGGCTTGGAAGGGATGGTCTTGTTGAGAAACGGAAACACGGGCATCAGGGCTATCTTGACAAGACACAGCTGATTATAGCGCATGACACAATCCTGCGCAATCCAGCTCATCATTTCTACCTGTAAGATGGGCCTGCAGTATACCCCAAAACATATGTGGTGTAATTGAACGCTTTGTTTCATGCGATCCTGTTGAGATGGCTGCGCTGTTGCAGCCATAGCGGCGTGCAGAAACAGCAAGAGCTGGGTGGTAAGCGTCTTGGATGACCCAGTATAGCACTTGTACCAGCTGGGGTTGGAAGTTGGGATGGCTTGCGACTTGCGGGTTTCCAAAGCCAGCTCTTTGAGGTGAAAGAAAAAGATAACACAGTGTTGAGAAAAGATTCCACATCACACAATAGTCAATAGAAGTCAATCCTCTTGAAGCTTGAAACATGAACTGGAGCACCTTAGGACCTTATAAGGTGAGTGCTCAACATACAGCATGGATAGGTTCTTCTCATCTCTCAGCCTATGTCCTTTTCTGTTTGCTGTGCTAGATGCTACTAAGATCCATGTGTGACAAGTGACAGGGAGACCCATGAAGAAAAGGCACCCTCGCAAGCAAGAGTGGACCCTGAAAAGAACAAAACAAGCATCATGGAATCTGGTCTTGGACAATCATGAAGCGAATTTGTTGAGGACATTGCTCCGATTTCGGTCTCTCTGACCCCCGATGGCACTCCGGCACTCCGCCTGTGAGGTGGGAGAAAAGGATCCATAGGACGGCGCTGGGTCCTGACCGCTGGATCCCAACGGCATACCAAACACTATCGGAGGGGTCTGGGGATGCAATCCCTAGGTCTTGGGGGATCGGCTGTAAACGGACACGAAAAAGACTGCGGCCGCCACAGATTGGAATTATTGGGATGGCATGGGGACAAACTAGATCTGATCTGTTTTTTCCCATTCCCGGCCAATGAAGGTCAATGTCAAGAACCAGGTTGGGATCCGACTGGACGTGTAGAGGGTAAGTTAAGTTTAAGTCCAACAGTGGTGGCTTTTTGATCTACGCGAACTTCCGGAAACTGAGCATCTGGACCTTCTTTCGATGCTTTTCCTCCACCCAAGGGATTGCTCCCAGAAGAAAACAAAATTACAGGTATACGGCATCTGTATAATTTATATAATTAGGGTGGTCGCTTCCAAAGGGCAAACAAAAGGTGCAGAACATGTGTAGAACTGGTGCGAGCAGTGTGTGTGGCCATGGTTTCGTGCAAGGTAACTACTCCGCACACACACACATATACCACACTTAGACTTGTAATATGTCAAGAGTTACCCTCCTTGAACTAATCATGGAAGTGAGAAACCAAAGAGCAAACCTTTCCACGTCCATGATTATTTCAGGGAGCGTAAGGCCCCCGCCCATGATCATTTGTCGCTCGATCAAAGCTTACTTCCGTTGCCACAGGAGTTGATGCAGGAACCAAATTGAAACCCGTCCGTACGGTCCCAAACCCAGATTCTCTACAACACCTAAATGCTTCAAGCAAAGGGCAAATTGTTAATCTTAATTGACCTCCAATTTAAATTGGGGCATCTCCCGGGTAGAGAAAAGCTATCGCGCTTACTGTTTTTCACATGACTCATGACTCATTACATGCATGTGATTCATGTGATGTGTTCATGATCGCTTCTTCGGTTTTTTTCCCGTGGCGAACGAGCACGGTCCTCCTCGTCCATCCCACGGACGCCCCGTCCTCTGGCTTCTGCACCTTTGCGAAGACTTCGCGGACCCCGGTCTCGGTGAAGTAGGCCACGGTCAGCGCCAGCATACCTGCTTGGAAAAGAGGTCCGCCAGGAGTCGCAGGGGTGGACGTGAACATCCTGCGTAGTCCCATCCAGTGGATGTGAACAGGGGCACCCCCAACCGAAAATCCATGGATAGCACGAAACAACATGGAACACTGCTGGTGGTCGGTGGTTTCAACTCACTTGTAAACATAGTGATTAGACGCTACTAGTCAGTGGGATGATTGATTTCAAGTAAAGGTTGACACATGTTGAAAATAAAGGTATCTGAAACCACCACCCACAGGTGATTACAGCGTCAGGAGCGGAACAGCACTTCATGTTGACCATTCTCTGGGCCAAAGCTCAAGTAATCACCAACTGTACAGCATAGAAATGAGAACGCATCGAAGGTCTGATCAAACAAAAACCTTGCAAAACAAAAGGAATCTTACCACAATTGGACATCCCCGCAGAATGAGGATGGTTTACCCAGGTGATTATGAACCTTCACCCATCTCCTTTTATGCATACCACTTCGACGATTTCCCGTAGAACTCTCGGCCCCAAAGTGTTGTTTGTCCCTTCAGCGGAGCAAGTCTTCACTTCGCCCAGGCACACTGCATCATGGTACCCAAAGGTTCGTTGTCACCACTCTTGGCCTCAATGGATGAACCGTTGATGAACCCCTCATCCAAGCGCGAAAGGCTGAGTAGAAAAGTCCGCACAAGGCTTATGTGCTCGCTTCTAGACATTTCTTGACCACAAGTGCACACATGAGCTTGAAACGTGCGAAACTACCGGAAACTACTATATATTGCACATCAAACTTCCAAAAAAATGGATCCGCTTCCAGTTCGGTGCCTCCATCACCAATGTGCTCACCGCAATGGCTGCACAGCAGACGAAGAGCATGGCCGTGGCCGTGGAGCGAATGCCCTGGGCGGTCGCCAAGGCCTCCTGGCGCGGGAGGCTGGCAGAAGTAGGGCAGGCCGGAGCTGATTTTTCCGTGGGAAGTTCCAAAAACTGGATGCCGTACAGGCGAAAAATAGTTGTTTCAGGGTGGGTGGAACATCACAGGTAGAATGTAGAATATGTGGAGATCATCTTGCTGAATTTATATGTCTAGAGTCTAGAGATCCAACCAAGAGTAATTAAGTGGAAAGAACCATGGTTCCAGTTCCAATCAACAAATTCACGCTTTGCAATTTGCTTAAATAAGACACGTATGTATGTTCGAGTGACTTCACAACTCGCATATATAGGAACTAGGTGGCATCACAAAGACCTGCAGTTGTTCAACCCTCCGCTTTCCGTCGTGACGTGCCTCCGACTCGCTGCGGAAGGAGCACACGGCGGTGAGGAAACGGAAGAAACATGCGAGGGTGGCACCATACCTGGAGCTAGTGAGCAGGAATAACATGAACACAGGGAACTCCCCCTGCTAGTATGGTCCTGTTCTTTTTGGGATGGAGGCTGCCCTTTTCTGCCCAAACCTCCAAAGACCGCAGGATTCGGATGGATCAGAAGGCATGCTTCCAACTCAACATGTAGGGGCCAGTTGGGCCCCATTCTCGTGCTCGCCCACGTCCCAAGTCGCACATGCACAGCTGGGCCCACAAAGGGGGAGCACCCAGGCCCCCCCTCCAACTGGATCGCGCGAAGCCTGAGTGATCTAGCTGCGGAGCTCTTGGTGTGGGTAGAGATCTGTGCATGTCGTGTTTTGGAATTTGGACGAGTTTGGAAGTTGTATGAACCTATCAGTTTGTGAAGTTTCGCGGTTTGAGCAAAAACACCCGGTGAACGCACAAAATGCAAGCATATGCAAGCCAAGGTAGCCGAGTTCCGATCCTTAGAACATCAGGCAAAACAAAGCATCAGCATGGTGCCAACGTGACATGTGCCTTCGGGTTGGTGCTTAACCAGGCGTGCGAACTTCGGCCAAGAATCATCAAAATAGCAACCACCGGCACCACGGACAGCGCTTCCGTTGCCTGGAGGTGGGCAAACGAGGACAGAGAGTGAACTCTAATCTTGAAGGACAACATCTGACGGTGTTCTGTGTCTGTCCTTAGGCAATTGAGTAGGGTGGATTTCAGCACAGGGATCGACATTGGCATGGTTGTCATGCTCTAATACGTATTTGCCTTTCTATTCACCTCTGTGACCGGTTTCATGTATACATGATGTCAGCCGCCTGTTTTATCGTCAGGGATCAACCCCATACCCTGCCTTTGCCAACCGTGCTTCCAGCGAATGACCCCTGTCAGGGCCCAAGAACACGCGGCTCATCCGAAGGGAGATCACCTGGGCGCATGAAGTCAAGAGAGGCGACCCCAATGGTATACATTGTTGCTTCAAACTGTGACGCAAAAAGTAATAAGGAATTCAACAGAGGTGTCTATTGGAGTGTACGGGTGCCCATGATCCACGCACAGGGTCTTAAAACACTATTTTCCTGGAACTGTTGGTGTTTTTTTTTTTTGTCATATGTGTCCTGCACTCGGAATGGTGTTGAGTTGATTGCCAATCGCTGAGTACAGTATGATTGGTTCGAAGGAAGAAACCCTGGTTTGGTGCAAAGCAAATGCCGCATGGAACTAATTTGAGGGCCATACAAGGATGTTCCTCTGCTGAACAACATCCCCAGGTAACAGTCCTAGCATGCAACGGGCATGCAGCACGAAGCTATGTATGGTACTACAAGTTGCCAAGGATTTGTTTCACCCAACTGAAGGAACACAACACAACATAACATGTTCACGCAAGTGGTTCCATAACATTCCATGACACCATGCGTTGAATAATTACAAACAATGAACCCAGAATGGAAACCCTGACAAGCAGCGCTTAATAATGACTGTGGAATCATGCTTTCATCTACTTCGGTGATACTACAAAAAACATCGTCTAACATTGCTGCCCCAGAAGCCGCCAAGAACACCGAGAAGAACAAACTCGTCAAAAGGATGGTGCACCGCAAAGCCTGGCGCCGCGATGGGCGGTGGCCAGTGGCCGGCCATCGCCCGTTGCTGAGCCGTTTTTGTTGTGCAAAATGTGTTGGGTTCCAGGTGGGGCCACTCCGCTACCTTTGGAAAACCTCGCGCTTTGGTCCCTGTGGTTGTTCACCACTCCCTGAAAAAGGCCCCCCCCCCGGATAGATGATCCCGCCTGCTTTGTATACAACAGCCACTTAACCAGACCCATCAAATTCGCTGTCCAGTGGGCTTGTGTTGAAGGACCCCGAAGGCGAACAAACCAACCTGAAAAACAGAGTTTTGCGGCCTTCAAGGATCTCAACGAAACCATCAGTCTGGTTTGGCAAACCTGCCCCGCACCCACACGCGCTGCTACTGTCAGAGCTCTGAGTTTGTGGCTGGAGCTACTGGCACTGAGCTCGGCAAGCCGAGCGCTTCATTGCCTGCATCTGTGTCGGGACCGGGGGACTTCGACGTGCAAGATCCATTCTTCCTGAAGTTCAGTGAGTGTTGACCCACCTGGTATAGATGTTTATAACAGGGGCAAGTCGCATGGCTCAACATTTTTCGACATGCATGTGCATACTCAATCATCTCATGCACAGGTGTTGTTGCACCCGGGCAACTCGGCACAAAAAAACATCGTGTTTGCCCCAAATTCGCGAAAGGTGTGCAACCATAGGTGGAATGCAAGCGCCTCCAAAATGCAAACGAAGAACTTCTTCCAAGTTCCGCGCCGCAGCATCAACCTGCAAAACCATGTTTTTCAATTCTTAACAAACAAAAAAGAACGGGAATCGATGCGCACAATCAGGCTTGAACATGTGGTGCGCATATCCCCGGTAATTGTTGGGTAGGGTGTTTACCCAGGCATTTCATAGAGAAATTGTGTCTATGAAGTGCCTGCCCAAACATAAATTCACTATAAAATGCAAGGGTAAAAAAAAATGTGAATAAAATGTCTGGATCATCATCCAAGCATGGGTGACACAGGCTGCAAAAAACCATCCGCAGGAGCTCTGAAAAAAATGCCAACCCTGACTTCTCAAACAGAAAACGTTTGACACTATAAAATGCACAAATCAGGGGTGTGAATGACCTTAGTTTCAACACAGACTGCAACCTATAAAATGCACATTAACACTTGAATCGGGCGTTGCATGGCCAGGCGTTGCACCGCGACGATGGTTGGGCCATGGTTGCAAAAAACATACTACACTGAAAGTATACTGAGGGTAGTTGAATGGCAAGGTTACCTCAAGATATATCAATCACACATGCTCTTGCGTTTCATAGAGGATGGGGATCGGCATTTCATAGAGCATCAGATACCTGGGATGTGGATGTGTGCATATATTACCTCTTGTTTCACATCAAAAATTATGAGGACCCGCGAACAAATAGACCGACACCATCACCCACATATGTCAAATTTCATTTTGCGTCCAAGGAACGCTGGACATGGCTGAGACACCGTCTGCACAGGCACGGACGCCGAGCCCGCACCACTTCAGAGCCAAAATGTTGGCAAATGTTGACATGTTGCTTCTCACCCCAAAAAAATCATTCCGTCATCATGCGGGAACTGAACCAGGTTAGCGGCGAAGGCGTAGGCGTAATCATCCCGGCACATGACATTGCACAAATTCAGGCAACGATCGAAAATCGTGCACGCCGCGCTTGACTGTAGCGCGCCGGGGCTCCAGCACCACACGGGCACTAGGACAACCATGACGTGGTCGTAGGCGAACTTTTGATCCCAGTTTGGTTGGGGTGTTCGCTACGTTTTTGCCAGTCTGGAATAAATAAATATTATATATATGCATATATATATATGCCGTTCCACTGCCTGGGGACGGAGGTAGTTGGGCAAGATCAAGTGGAACCAAACGCAAGGTAGCAAGGAAGAAAACAGTTGAAGGAGATGGTAGGGGTGGTGCCCAACAAGTGGAAACATATCCAGAGCAATGGCTGCGGCATGTTGTGCCTGATGAAAAAACAATTCAGTTGGCTGACAGTGATGCACACAAAACCAACAGGGCCCGGATATTTGCAAGCCCATGTCTCCAAACCAGATTACTCTTGGGGTGGGAAATGTTCAATAGCAACACATCGGTCCAACAACTATGGCAGTGGGTGCGTGGGACCTTACATGTTGCTGCGTGGCAAACAAAGGCAAGGAATGGCATCGCGCCTTTCCAGCCTGCTGACATCTTATAACGTCCACGCAAAGCGAACATACACAAATATTGTTACATGTCGGCTTCGTAGGAAAATTTGCAAGGCCGTACTCAGGGCCGCGCATTGCTGACCCAACCCCGGCCGAACGAACACAATGATCGAACACTTGCCACAAATTATCCCGCAAGAGACCCCAAACAATGTGTGTGTGTGTAGCAGCAGCAAGTCTAAAGATCTAGACTTGTTGGGGTCCAAAGAGCTGATGGAGATCGTGGCGATGGTGGCGGTGGTGAGTGAGTGAGTGAGTGAGTGAGCGAGCGAGGGAGGGAGGGAGGGAAGGAGGGAGGGAGGGAGGGAGGGAGTGAGGGAGGGAGTGAGGGAGCGAGCGAGGGAGTGAGTGAGTGCGTGGGTGACTGAGCGGGTGACTGAGCGGTGAATGAATGAATGAATGAATGAAAGTGAGAATGAGAGTGAGAGCGCTGCCCTTGCCACGAAATCAGCACTTCGAGGTTCAACAAGGTGCTATGTTTGCCACGAAATCTGCACTTTCGGGATTCACAAAGTGTGCCTGCCACGAAATCCATACTTCGAGGTTCACAAACTGCTGTGGCAGCCTGTGCGGAAACCACATGTCCAATAGTCACGGTTCACTGCACTGCGCCTGTCACGAGAACAGCGCCGGCAACGAAATCAACGTTTCGAAGTATAAGCGCTCCGCCATGTCACGCTAAGTCGACTTTGGACCACCAATGGTCACCAATAAACAAGGTTTCCTTGGCACCCGCCACGAAAAGAGACCACCATGTCCGAAAATGCGCACGGGACTACAACGAGAGCGTAGTCACGACAAGCGCACACCGCGCCCCACCAAATTTTGCGAGCCTGCGCGGTTGAAATGCGCTGTGAGGATTTCGAAAGGCATGAGCGCATTGTAAATAGCAGCGAATTAGCCGGACACGCCCGCGCGACACCTCCGATTACACACCGGCTCTTAACCACTACCGTAAGAACCCCTAGTGTGTCCTCGCTGGTTAGTGAAAAATCACGAGGAATTCTGGCTGAGCCGCTGCAGACGACATCATTTTCAGTTGTGGATTGGAAACACACCGGTCAATCATAGGAGGCATTGGCTACAAAATGGGACTGGGGAGCAGGTCAGTTCCGTCGAAGACGGTTGAGGCGTGGTACATCACTCGTCGCCCTCCCCTCCTAGGACGCCTGCCGACCCAGTTGACATTTTTATCCCTGCGCCAGTAAAGGGCCTACGTGAAACCACACTTGATCGTTGATACCTTCCACTGGCTATGAGCCTGTCGGCCCCTATGATACCGTTGAACCAGATGCTGCCCAACACACATGGCTTTTGGCACGGGAACGTTTCCGCGAGGCGTGACAGTACGTGACCCTGTACGACCCTGCCTTGGAGAGGGACGGCCCTGGGCCCCACCGCAATTCTTAAAATAGAATAGAACAGACTAATTGAAAAAGTACATAGCCGGAGATAACGAAATTATTAAAACGTGTCTTTTACAATATGTTTTCCATACATTTTGCTTAAGGCCACGCCCTGCACCCGCTAACTCGTCGACACCTCACACACCACTCATTTAATTTCGAACCCCCAGGTGGGAAAACTTCTATCCACAGCCAGGCCAACGTAATACGTGAGCAATTGCGAGCAGCTTTCAAAAACCAGAGAAGAAAGCGAATGCAACCACCCCACTCAAAACTAGACAAAAAAAATTTTCCCACCCCGGTTCGTAGGCAACATTCCCGTCCAACGATTTATTAATGAAGGGGTCATGACCGTGTATGCCATTATGGTATGTCATGCAAAACGCTACTGTGCGGTTGCTCGACAGACATCACGCTACCACCCTTTTCGGGCGATTTCCAGTGAGTTGACATGAAATCATGTTTGATTTGTATCCTCTTTTTGGCACATCCTCTATGAAGTGATTTGTAAATGATGATAAAGACCTCTATGAAAAGGGAATCCAGGGGTTACCACGAAATGGCACCCCAGATGGTGAGAATTCAAAAATTCTAGGTTGGCCTCCGCGCTGGGTCAGGTCTGTTCTTTCTACAAAATGGAATTTCAGATTCCAATGTCTAAGGATGTCTACCGGATCAAGGATACCGCATTGCATCACATTGCCACTACGAACTGGGAAACCAAATTTGCAAAAATCCCACCAGCATCGCCACTGTCTACTATACATTGGGACTCGGCACAAGTTCAAAACAAACGCTCTCTTGTCATCCCTTTTCAAGGGTAGCACTGGTACAACTGGTGACCACTCTGTCAACTCAACGGCCTTTTTGGTTCCAGGCCTCATCCATCTTTAGCATCCAGCCCCCACTCGCTACCAAATGACAAGCCAACATCGACCAGTCAATAGTACAGTGTGATTTTCCTCTTTTACAAACTGGAAATCAGGGGTTTATATATATATATATTTTTGGTGTGTTCATCACCCTTGCCAGGTTTTCCTCTATGAAGTGCCACTCCAGGTTGCCAACTTTGTTTGAGACACAGCCCCGGTCTGTGAAATATTTAATGTGGCTCCAGTAAAGGCATTTCATAGAGGTAGGCCATTCCCACTTCATAGCGCCACAGTCACCTGGGATCTCTGAGTTTTATCTGACGAAGTTGCCGCAAACCTATCTGGCATGCATTCTGGCATTCTGTCTGGCATATATTCTGGCATTTTCTATCTGGGACTGGCCGTTGAGGTCCAGCACTGCCCACTGCGATCGGGAACTGGCGGTTGAAGTCCGGCAGTGCCCACTGTCGCCACTGTGATCTGGAGCTAGCGGTTGCAGGGCTCCCACTGCTATCTGGCGCTTGCTATTGGGTCCGGTAAAGTGCCCACTGCGATCTGGCACTTGCAGTCGTGGTGGCGCGGAAAAAGGAGAAGGTAAGGGGGGAGGACATGAATTCTGATAAAATCCAGCAACCCTCACCTGGAAGGTGGGGAACAAACATCAATACTGTTAAGGTGCCGGAAAAACAGCAAAACGGGTCACCTTTTAGATGGCCACTGGTATAGAGGGGGGGGACGTGGGGGGGTAGGCAAATTACATTTAATTCTGCTGTGCTGGGATTTGGTGTCTTTTTTTCTGGTGGAAACCGTGGTTCCGAGCGTGAAGAGAAAGGCTGGAAACATTCCAGGAGAATTTGTCAAAAGAGTCAAAAGGGTAGTCGAATAACCTCCTCCCAAACACAAAACAATGCGAACTCTCTGATCACATCCTCTGCTGACCCAATGGCCCAAGGTCACGCTCCCCCACGGTCACGCAAGGTACAATCTTCAGTGAATGACTAAAACAACGTTTATATATATAAGATATTTTTTGAATCCCTTCACGCAAACACACGCACCTGTAATCACCTGATGTCACCTGTCACTGGCAGAACCTGCTTCGGCGAATCGATCTCGTCAAAGCGAGGCCCTTTTGTCCACGATCGAACAAGTGCGTGCTTCAAGCTCTATGATCAGCCGGCAAAGTTCTGCATTGTTGTACCTGCGGTGTGGCTTGATCGGCACTCCGAAGCTTGGTCTCATGGTTTGCTTGATATTATTTGTTTGATCACGAATGATCGCGAAATACGAAATTCGGCGCTTCCCTTGCAACTTTTTTTCTTGGAGCCCCACTCGCTGTGATGCCAAAAAACTAAAACATTTCCTTGCAGGCTTGGCGTTTTCGCCGCATTCAGCATATATTTCTTGGCATTTTGGACTGATTTGAATAAACGACATGAAACGACGTCTGCAGTGCACGAGCTATACTGTGGTCTATTACATACTGATATTTGCGAACTCTACATATGTGAAATTATCGCAACGCATCAGTCCATCGGCTTCTCAGTTCAGGGAGTAAACGCAAGGGCTCCAAATGGCTCCAGAGCGCCTGACAAGCGATTGGACCCAACCCCACGAAGTCACCGAAAAGCGGTCCAACGTGCTCCCGAAACATTGCCCCTGCAGGGTGGCGGTTTCCGAGAGTGCAGACCATGGAACCATGACCGGGGAAAGCAGGTCGAGACGCTCCCATACGCTCCCAATTCCTTTGGAATCTTGGGGCCCTTGGAGGAACGAAATGGAGGGATCTCAGATGTGCGAAAAGACCCGGCCGGAAAATTGACCACCCTGCCATACCCTGCCGGTCGCCGGCGGCCCGTTGCAAGCTCCAAGCCGGGGCCCTCAAAGAGCCAAAAAAAGAACCAACTGGTAAACACAATGTTTGACTCCAAGCTCTGGAAAAACTTGAAAGAACATTGTACGTCTTCCCTCGGATCGCCGTTGCACGGACCGGCACCGTCTCCTGCCGTAGGAAGAGCTGCAGCAGCCAAGGGCCCAGCGCAATAGCCAGACTAAGGCTAACGTGCATGCGCCACGCGCTGAGGATCCCAAGTGCCAAAGAAAGGCAATCACCAGTCCTGATATCCAACTGGTTTCAGAAAATGTCCATTTCCTCTCATTTCCTCTCATGTATCATAAAGGAAAAAAAGAGCAAACGCCGGTCAAACCTGATGGAAGTGCACCAAACTGAAATCTGCACAACACATCGTCACCACAGCCCTCCATGGAAATTCCAAGCGTGCAACCAAACCTCGCCTTTGCCTTGCCTCATCACCAGCTCGGCCTACAGCCTACAGCTCACTTGACTGACCGATACTGACTGACTGGCTGGCTGGCTGACTCACTGACTCACGCCCCCCCAACAAACCGCAGCTCCGCTCTGCAGCCCCACCGGCTAGCTGGGCTGGCTGCTAACCTGGCTCCAGGCTCCGCTCCTGATTCCTGGGCCCGCTCCTAATGTCCTGAATCCTGAGTCCAATTCCCTCTCAATTCCTCAGTCCTCAACTCCTCAGTCCTCATATGTCCTCATTAAGCTTCAGAGACGGCAAACATGTGCAAAGCTGTAGCTGCTCCTGGGCCTGATCCGCCTTTTAACCAAAGATAGTGCGGCATCCGGAAGCGCATCACGTCAGGACGTCTGTCAGGTACGGTCAGTCAGTCGGGACATCTTTTGACCCACAGATACCCACAGAGCCCTAATCGCATCCCTGAATCATGAATCCCTGAGTCCCTGAGTCCCTGGTCGCATGAACCGCGGACTGGACATGACTGGACTCTGTGTATTTCTCATTCCTCATGTTGTTAACTGTTCAATGCTCCGTTAATGCTGCTGGTTGTGAAGTTAAGTACCGAGTCAATGTCAGTCAACGACAACGACGACATGACACCTGACAATGACCAAGACAAGGTGGAGCATGCGCGCAAACAAAGAATAAATATGAACACATGTAATAAATGTAAACATGCGTCCGTTCTTTAGGAAAGCAAAAAAACCGATGCGTTGGACCCCAAGACCACACTACAAAAAGATCTAAAAAAAACATCAGTGCGTCTTCCGAGAGTGCAGACCATGGAACCATGACCGGGGAAAGCAGGTCGAGACGCTCCCATACGCTCCCAATTCCTTTAGAATCTTGGGGCCCTTGGAGGAAGAAAATGGAGGGATCTCAGATGTGCGAAAAAGACCCGGCCGGAAAATTGACAACCCTGCCATACCCTGCCGGTCGCCGGCGGCCCGTTGCAAGCTCCAAGCCGGGGCCCTCAAAGAGCCAAAAAAGAACCAACTGGTAAACACAATGTTTGACTCCAAGCTCTGGAAAGACTTGAAAGAACATTACCAATACGTCTTCCCTCGGATCGCCCTTGCACGGACCGGCACCGTCTCCTGCCGTAACGTGCATGCGCCACGCGCTGACGATCCCAAGTGCCAAAGAAAGGCAATCACCAGTCCTGATATCCAACTGGTTTTGGAAAAATATCTTTTCCTGTCACGTCTCATGAAGGAAAAAAGAGAGCAAACACCAGTCTGACCTGATGGAAGTGTTCAATCTTGTATATACTGTAATGGGCATACCCACCTTTTAAAATATTTGAAGAAGACCGGTCTCACCTGTTCTCCACACAAAAAGATCCACCAGTCTTCCAACGCCCAGCGGCAGAGGAGAAGAACTCGACATACCTGGTTCCCGCAGTGTATGAACGTGTATGATGTAAAGAGTGAACACAAAGCATCGACCGGCAGTTGGGTTGGTTGTGAGTTAATGTAAGTTACCTGAGTACGTCCCCAAAACACGCTCAACCCCTATATACACCTATTCCTGGAGGTGAGCTGTATAGATCCCATTTGTCCACTCTTTTGCAAGGCAAAAATGTGCACATTCCATACATTTCCTCCTTTTCCTTTCAGCGGACTTCAGGCCACACCTCTGGGGCTCCAAGCAGCAACAAGTTGCATGGGAGAAAGACTTTGCTTTTCTTCTAGCACTATGTATTATCTTAATAGGGGCATGTGCTAGAAGAAAGAAACACAAAAAAGAGAACAACATCCAAATACTATCTCCAAAATCCTCCAGAAAAGAGTACAACTCATCCATCCCCATCAGTCATTCCCCCCCATCCCAGCCTTCTTGATGCTTCCAAAGACCCAAAGGCCTTTCCAAGCAGGCACGACCACATTGGCAGCCGCCACACAGCCTTGCTGATACTCTCAAGACTGGCTGTACCAGCCACATGCAAAGCAGCACGCCAATGCTGGTTGTAGTCAGAAGCAGCACCTCTTGGCTGATGGCAGATTCTGCGTGTGAGAATGCCACGTGCTCCCAGAATTTACGGAGGATGTTGGGAAGCAACTACGTCGAGCTGCCAAGCCCACTCCAAGACGGCAAGCCTCTCAACCTATCATGGGCCACGATTATCTCTTCTGCGCAGACCGGAACCTTGAGCGGACCAATGTGTGTACAAAGCTCCAGGACTCGTTTTGACTGCTGCTCGAGGATGTAGGAATTCGCTTGGCCCAGGCGTACCGCCTATGCTGTACAATTGCATACAAGTGCACACTGACACTGATCATGCTGCTGTCTTAGAACATGGTGGGTCCAATGATCTAAGAGCCATCTACGCACAACAGCTTAAAATCATAGGTAATCATTACGATGCGTTTGGATTGTTTAGACCTGGCTGCGCCTCCACAGTGCCATCATGTGCACCATCCGCACCCTGCTCAACTCTCCTGTCAACCTTCCTGCACAACCCCAAGCGGGTGAAACAACGCGCAGGCCCCCAATGATAGGCGCTGCCATTGGCGTTCATTTCCCGATACTCTGACACCAGTCTGGCCGCTTCAGCATCCGAAGCCGCACCGGAACGCACAGCATCTTCATGCCTTGCAGCGGCAAGGCGCGCAAAAATCACGGGGTGCACAACCTCCTCTGCACTTGGGCCCTCCCCCAAACTGTAGTCAGCCACCTGAGAGCGGAGTGCAGCCATGAAGGCTTCACAAACACTTGGAACCCACATGTTCGCGACGATGAAGAGTGCTGGAACCCGACATGTGCAAGGAAGGTCTGCAACATGAAGCTGCCGAAAATATCTCAGATCCACTGGGAGCAAGTGTTCATCACAGAGCCTGGCCAGCTTCATTGCGGCCAAAGCCTCCAAGCTCATGGCACGCACATTGAGGTCCACAAGACCTGAAATGAAGCCAATTGGTGTTGTGAATGGGAACAAGCACAAAACACAGCAGCCAATCTGTCAAACTCCCGCTTCAGCTTCTTCTCCGTGGTGTTGTAACCTCGCTTCACCCGTCGACCGACGTCGCCCGTTCCGTCACCCGTCGGAACGTAGTCGCCGGTCGGTTTCCGGTGCCAGGAACTGATACGGCCGACGAAGAGGGTCTTAAAGGAATCGCCACTGGCATTGGGATCCTGGAGGAGCAAGGAGTGGCTGGAAGGATGGGATTTTTGGGGGGCAGGTTTCTATGGAGAGAAAGGGGTGGGAAGTAATTAATTTATGGATCCACCAGCTGATTTGTTGGGGGGGACAGCACTTTCTTTGCAGAACCTGTCTGTGCCATCCCAACACTCCACAATGTGACCAGCCATGTGCTCGCTTTTCGTTTTGCTTGCGGTGCGTACTCAGCTCCTTGTGGGGATATGTGGGGATCTATGTGGGATTCGATGATCTTCTTCTGCGCCGACTTGTGCTCCTGCACCTGCGCAGGGCCCGCAGGGCGTTCGGCCGGCAGACCCGCAGGCGTGCAGACGGACGGGGAGGGCATGTTCGGAAAGGATCGCGCCCTACGGAGACGTGTGTTACGCGAGGTTGGGGAGTGGCTTGTTGGATGTATATACTTGCTTCGGGCTTCGGGATGCCAAAGGCTTCAACACTCCGGATCATTAATGGCTTGCAGTGACATCTATACGATACTATATAGAAGAATAAACGCACGCCCTACACTTAAGACACATCTGAAAGCTTTGCGCATAGTAATGCGTCATTTGAATCCAGTAGTACTTGACCTGCGGCTATGCTTGACCTGAACTGTATCAGGCAGGTTTGAAAACGTTGAGACATATCATCTATGGTCATCTATGAACATCAGCACATTCAGCCAAAACCAGCACCAAAACAAGACCGATCTGCCACTGCTCAATTGCCCATTCCCGCTCCGCGATGCTCCGCGCCTTCTCCCAGTGTCGTCGAGCCTTCCGCTCCAGTGGAGACTCCCAAGGCTCCCGGACCGGAGGCAGCTCCTAAGGAAAGCGAGCGTGAAGGAAAGGGGGGGAGCGAAAGAAAGAAACAACAAGAACAAGGGAGCTCAAGATGCTCAAGAGATTGGAAAAAGAACATGTTGCTGTTTTATTTATTAATATGTTTTTTTCTTTCCCTCTCTCTCTCTGAATATTAGTTGATTCAAGTGGCCCAAAACATCACCAAATCCAAAGATGCTTTGTGGCCCTAATCCAAAGTTTTCGTGCGCTGTCTCTTGTTCCATGCATGGGCAACACAGAGTGTTCAATCTTGGGTATACTGTGATGGGCATACCCACCTTTTAAAATATTTGAAGAAGACCGGTCTCACCTGTTCTCCACACAAAATGACTCACCAGTCTTCCAACGCCCAGCGGCAGAGGAGAAGAACTCGACATACCTGGTTCCCGCAGGCGGCCGGGTCTGGTCATCCGAATGAGCCAACGTCTAAACTCGATGGCAGGCAGGTCGGGTTAGAGTTCCCAATAGCACCTAAAAGCTATTTCCGAGAGATACTAAGATGCTTGGCCAGGCGTTCTTAGAATTCCTATGGCTAGGAAGCTCCGATCAGGCTAAAAAGCAGGTGGAACGGCTCAAGGATTTGGGACTGACGAGCGACCAGCGGCGAACACTCTCTATTGGCTTGACGCCGCCCTGAAGCTCAAAAAAACATGGGGTGCTTTAGGGCGCTTTTTTGGTATTTTTGTTTTAGTTGTTTGTTTTTGTTACTATTTTTCCTGCTAGGTAAATGATCTGTTTTCTTCTACCGTGGCCGCTTCGGGAACCAGGTGTCTTTCCAAAACACAGTAATTCCTTCAAATCGTTTTTTTTTGGATTTCCTGTTTGGACCAGGGGGGGTTGTCATTGCTATCGCCGCTTTCAGGCCTGCACTGAGATCTGTTGGATCTTGAGTCACCAAGACTTCAACCCCCCGACAATGAAATCCAATCGCAAAGAGAAAGGGGGTTCCATTCGCCACAGCCACCAAACTGAAAGTGCACCAAACTGAAATCTTCACACCACATCGTCGCCACAGCCCTCCGTGGAAATTCTAGGCACGCAACCCCTCCTTTGAAAACCCCTATGCCTTGACATCACCAGCTTGGCGTTGGTCTGGCTGATCTTCATCCTGGCAGTGTATGAATGTGTATGATGTAAAGAGTGAACACAAAGCATCGACCGGCAGTTGGGTTGGTTGTGAGTTAATGTAAGTTACCTGAGTCCGTCCCCAAAACACGTTCAACCCCTATATGCACCTATTCCTGGAGGTGAGCTGTATAGATCCCGACTCGAAAATGAAGGCCAAGAAGAAAACGGGCCGAAGCAAGCCGAGGGTCTGGGGCTACATCTGAAGCGCTGGCATTGTGAGCTGGCATACATTTCTAGCAAGTTTCCGCAGGGAGTTGGACTTGTCTTTCTCAGCGGCAGATACGTTGCTCAACGTCGGAAAACATTTTTTTTGGAAGTTCTTCAGCGTCTGCCCCTCCGAAACGGTGATGAAATAGCTGGGCGCTCGAGCGGAAACCTCTTGCCATGTGTAGAGCTGGCGTTGGCCGATGCGCAGCTGCAATTTGATGTGGCCTGATGCGTCCAAGATGTCAATCCCGAATTTCCTCAGCTGTAATGTTTGTTCTGAAACAATCTGAGACAAGTAATTTGCTTAGTTACAATGCAACCCGATCCTCAGGGAAAACTGTAAACTGTTGAAAAAATGACAGTAAGCGAAATCTTACAATGTTTTCCTTGCAAGCAATGGCCCTCATGGTATTTCTTTGGAAGTGAGAGCATAAACTCCTCGATGAGCTTGAGCCCTGCCCCAGAGCGAGAAAAATTCCTCTCAGTCAAGCAGGCTTGTGGGGCTGGACCGGCTGGAGCCTCATGTTCTGCATCCGGGCTCTCTCTGCTGGTCACGCTGGACACTTGGATTTCGCCTTGCTGTAACTTTCTAATCGCGGCGTCTTGCTCAGGAAAAAGGCGCAAGGAAAAAAATGGCCCCCACTTCTTTGCTCTGCACACCTGGCACCTCCGCCAAGACGAGCTCCACTGGGTCCAGTATGTGCATGGGGCTCAATGCATGCGTAATCCATTCTCCACATTTTTCGTTTCGCTGAAGACGGGCTACACGCAACCGAGCACTAGCATGAGCGAAGAGGTCGGTGCACATGGGTTTGCATCCTCCTTTTGCAACTGCCGAGTCGGCGTGACCAGAATTGCCTTTCCTCTTACGAGCTGATCGAAAGACGGCAACGACCAACCCCACAGCAATTTCATAGAAGGCCTGGTTAAGCTGCACCTTGTACACCACAATCTGCGGGTTCTTGAGGATGAATGGACGATAAACTTTGCACGGGGTGAGAACCTCAAACTGGACCTCCTTCTCTGCACTGACTGCGTTTGCCTGCCATCGAAGCGCTTCATGATTAACAATATAAAGTCTGGACCCCACATATTAAACTACACCAGCATAGACCCCAGATAGCAAAAAACATGCAAAATGTGTTTTTCTGGACTGTACCCTGCATTGGCAGCAGCTCCAAAGCACACACAGGAGCCTTTTTACACGGCAAAAAGACACCGATGTTTTGGCTGTTTGGAAAAAATGTGCGTCCATAGGATGCTGTATTTCGACTCATAACACGGTTTGTGAATCTGGCGCTTCAAGAATAGAGCTGATTGATTCAAACAATACTGACCCAACTCTATCCGTCTATCCTGCAATCTTTTTACGAGCACCAAGACCGACTCTCAAGGTGACGCGACACTTCCTGCACCCAGCACCAGCACCGGCACCCTGCACCAGCACCCTGTGTCAAAAGCGCGCGCATCCAGCTCATTCTTACTTCGAAGTAAGAATCCCATGGCTGTCCCTATCTGGAAAAAACAGCACCCAGCACCGGCACCAGCACCCTGTCTCCACCACGCGCACTGGCAGCACCTTGCACCCAGCACCAGCACCGGCACCCTGTCTCCACGCGCGCAGCCAACTGGCAGCATGCAGGACCCGCACCCTGTCACCGGCACCCTGTCTCCACGCGCACAGCCAACTGGTAGCGCCCAGCACCAGCACCAGCACCCTGTCTCCACCACGCGCACAGCCAACTGGCAGCACCCTGTTCTCCACCACGCGCACACCAACTGGCAGCGCCCAGCACCAGCACCACACCCTGTCTCCACCACGCGCACAGCCAACATCAGCCAACTGACATCACTCAGCACCGGCACCCTGTGTCCAACGCGCGCACAGCCAGCTCATTCTTATTTGAAGTAAGAACCCCATAGCTGTCGCTATCGGGGGAAAAATGTATACTGATACTGTATGCGTTTAACATAGCTGCTTCACACTGCCTCTGATCTGACATTGACATCATTTGACGTTTAGGCGAAGTATACGCACGATAATATAACAATGATCCACGAATCAGAATGACATATGTATTAATAGATTTATATATTTACATACAAATGCTTCTATATGTTTCTAAATATCATAGCGGAAATGATGCTCACCTCTCCTGCTTCCGGTCTAATAATTTGCACCAAAAACTGGAGGTCTGGCAAGACCTCCCATTACCACCAAACATGACCGAACTGCTGGACGTCAATGTTGTTCTGGTTTGATCTGGTTTGTTCTCAAAAGCTCTGATACTGTCTGAACATCATGATCGCACAATTTTTTGGCCAAGGTTCTTCTGCGCACAATTGGCTTGTCGCTTGGAACCACCCAAAAGCTCGTGTTTGTCGCTGTGCTGAAAGTAGACTATTCTGCCTCGCCTGGGCTAGCTGGTGGCTCACCCAGTTCCATTCATTCATCTGCTTTCGTTCTGGCCTTTCAACCAAGGCAGGAGACAGGATCTTCTCGGCCACTCGCACTTGAGAGGCGAAACGCTTGATTTCTGCAGCTAGGTCCGCAAGCCGTCTCAAACAAGCATTGAACCCACGGCCCCCTGCCAAGTCATATTGCCAATGCGCCCTGTCTCTCCTTGCCACCGCCAAGATCTGTGCTAAGGTGCGTGGCAGAGTTTGAGATAACGATGGCTCACAAACATCAGGCTTCCCTCCACTTGGATCGTGAGAGTTGGGCTCTGTGCAAGTATCAAGCTCCTCTCTTTCTTCGACTGGCTTCAAGACTTCTGCCACCAAAGAACCAACCCGTCGGTCCATGAGCACGTCATCTTCTCCTCGAAGCAATTTTGCATAGTCAGAGCACGGATCATCTTCGCCTTTGGTCATTGGCTGGAACAAGGTCAACTTCTTCCCACTCTGTGTCAGAATCTGAATCTGATGCAGCTGCGTCATCATCGTGCAAGTCCGGGTCCAAACCCACAAACTGAGGCCTTCTCCTCAACATCCAGCTCTAGGAAAATATACGCTTCATGAAATTCAGTGCGAGCCTTGTCTACCTCGATCTCTGGAAAGTGTATACAATCAAATCTATGATAATCTATCTATATATATATATATTAAAGGAGCGGGCTTGCGGTTGGAGACCTGGACTTTGCCGGTTCATGATCTAGTGCATGTTTCGTTGTAGGATGTTGTAGGCGTGGGGCGCCTTTCTTTTGGACCATCCGTTGTCCAGATCTGTGGTCTGGCAACACACTGGGGCACGTTTCACTGGAGCGTGTCCGCAGCGAGAGTGATCCTATATATATATATAATTATATATATATATATATTTATTTATTAAATGTAAATTTGGCATCAACTTTTCCCGCAAGACGATTCTGGTGCATGTTCTTGCTACAAACAGGGTACACTGCGTACACACCCTGTTTGTTACATTCCCAATCAACCAGCAATCTTCCTGACTTCATCGTTCTCTCATGCGTCTGCCTCATCCAGTGGAGGGAGCTCCTCGAACGGTCCTTCCGCTCCACGGCTTTTCTGAGAGACCCCTCCAGTAGGGGTCTTGAAGCTGAATGAAGCAGTGAGAAAGCAGCTGATAGCGGCTGAAGCAAGCACAGCTCAAAGGAAGAGATAAAAAGATGAGAAAAACATGGGGTGCACTGTTCAACGACATCAGTTGGACATGCCTCTTTCTGGGCCACTTTGGAACCGTGGTTCTGCTGTTAAACTGCTGGTGTTGGCCATGGATGCCATGGATCGTGAATGAAGAGAACAGTCCCAGAACGGCGGTATACGGCGGTTGTCCGGCACTGGCAAGGGATGCAACCCCTCCCGGCCCAAAAAGGATTTCTTTTGACAGACCTCTCCTGACTCATGATTGACTGGTTGAGGACTTTCGCTAGCAGCTACCCACGTCTCAGCTGACTCAGCTGCCTCCAGTTTTTACTGCTAACTCATCTGACTTCATCCGACTTGGCTGTCCGGCTGTCCTTGTCCTTGTCACGGTCCTGGCACGAGAACAAGCAAGAACATGCACAGTTCTAAATGATGCCACCACTGGTTCTTTTTTTAAGACAGTAATTAATTTTCTCCAACAAATCAGCAAAAAGCTGATGAAGCTTTCCATGTTTGATCCTTGTCTTTCTTCTTATCTTTCTCTTCCTTCTCTTTTTCCTTCAGCTTCTCGGTGGTCTCTGCCGGCCTCCTGCAAGTGCAGCTGTTCAACACTCGGCTCATCAAACAAAGCGCCAAAGCGTGGCAAGGGTTGCCATGCTGGTTTGCTCAAGGCGCCAATTTTCCAGTTTGGTTGTTGATGGGTTTTGCATGGTTTTGCAGGGACTTTTGCTTCTGCCAGGCTGTGCATAAGGAGCGTGCCGACAGAGTGCTATGTTTGGCCATGGGAGCGCCAGACGGGGGAGCCACTCATGATGCTCATGATGTTCACGAGGCGTGGCCTGAAGAGTCGTCACTTTTGGAAAATGAAATGCATGGCTCTCCACATGCAAAGTCTTCAATGTTTCTTTGCACTAGGCCCGCCAGATGCACGAGACTGCTGACGCAGACCAGCAGATGTGGGTCAGGATGCTTTGGCGCACGCCATTCCCGAAAAAAACGAGCCGGAGTTGTCGTGCGCTGCTCTTTCTTTTTTTGGCAAAGGATTAAGGCAACCCCTTGTTGCATCCAGAGTGCTTTCCTGAAGTTAAGAATACGTCGCCTTACCACTCCACAAACCTTACAGTAACTCTGAGTCCCCTTTTTAAAAAAACAAAACATAGACTCTGACAATAAAATACAATAAAGTGCATGGTCCTCCATGTGCCTTAATGTTTGCGAAGCGGAGGAGCTGGAGCACTGTGAGAAGGCTGAACACCGAGATGCTGCCGGGAAGGAGGGTGAGCGTGGTTCTTGGCTGTCGGATTGTGGGGTGATGTCAATGCACGACCTTTCTGTTTTTGACATCGTTGCAATAGGAGGCAGACAAAACAATGTATAGGAATGAATCATGGAGCTTTTTCTGGTGATGCTTCACGCTTCGATGGCATATAATACGTATCAACTTCAGCACACATAGTCTTGCGCTTAAGACAATAAAGTGCATGGTCCTCCACGTGCCATATTGTAAGTTTTGCACAGGAGATGGATATTATCATATGCAAGCACCCGCTTTGCCTTTCATGGTCGGGATCTTGCAGCGCTCCATCGTTCCCTGTCAGCAGGCTGGGCTTCACTGGGGACTTCTGTGGTCATGTCCCACTCGGCTCGGGCGACCCCTTTGCCATGATGCTAGAAATGTCGCCCCGAGATCTCTGTTCAACCAGGCCCTCGCACGAGGGCCTCGTTGAACACGGATTTAAACAACAACTCGGCCTCTGTAATGCAAAAATGTCGCCCCCACACGGGTGTTCATCTATGCTTTGGATTGCCTGTCAGTATCCAGAACTTCCGACAAATGCCTCTCTCATACCCCCACTTTAAGTTTGCTGACTCCTGGATGACATGGAATCACCTGCGACCTCGGATTAGTTTTCCAAGGCGGGCCCTCAGATTGGAACAACCCCGGACATGGCTGACCCAGTTCGAACTCCACCGGAATCTCATTGCACTGGAGGTCACCGTGCGCAGAGCACGTCGGCATAGAAGCGGCCAAATATGAGATTTAGACATGTATATATATATATATATTGTACATATATATAAAATATATATTATATATATACACAAACTTAGACTTGCATTATAGATTATGGACATGCGTGCGCGC
>CAXAMN010028672.1:400827-485850 GCA_963970005.1 Durusdinium trenchii
CCATGAACCAAGTCCACTGCTTCCTTCATCTGCCGAGCTTTGTCCACAGTGACGCCTACGGCCATGAGACCATGATGCCGGCTCGGTTGGTTTGGTCGCTCTGGCAGCCGGAGACGTCCGGGAGCACATCAGCGTGATCCTGGGGCGGCCCACTCTTTGGTTGCTCCTCACTTATGAGGGATCGCAGGATACGATTTGGCCTGGCTTTTCTCGAGTGAAGGAAGCAGGCTTGGACAGCTTCAAGTTTCTGCGGGTCTTCGGTCGGGCTGCCAGACGCCAGCCTCAATGCGAGATGCGGGAAGCTGTTGGACATGGCTGGCGGAAGTCCATTTTGCCCATCATCTGTCAGGGACGTCTGGAATCTGACGTCCTTTGTTTGATTTTGGAGGAGGATTGGCGACCGTGGTCGACGAGCGGGAACGAAGAAGCCGACCCACGCAACCAGGATGTCCGGTGCCACCATCAAGTCATTAGAAGCATGGTGAACCTCTACAATGTAGAGGCCCAGCGAGATGCCGACTGTGGGTTGATATGGTATTCCTGGGAAGGACGGCAAGGGAAAAAGAAAGTTCCCAAGCGTCCTCCAGACGACTCCGCGACATCTTCTGCCATGCTGAGGAAGAACTGGCCATGCTGCGCAGCTTCCAGATGATACTGATGGTGTTTGAGGATTCATTTGAAAGGTTAGACCTTAGGGTTCAAGGAATAGTTTTAGGGGTTAATTAGACCTTAGGATTTAAGAATGAGTTTTAGGGGTTAACAAAGCTTCCTGCCAATCCGCACTTGCGTATGCTTTTTCGTTTGACGCAAGGGCAACTGAAGGTAAAAAACCATAGAAATGAACCACCAGAAAATCCAAGCACCCCCTTGGTTACAACTGTGCTTTCCAGCATCAGCTCAAATGTCCCTGTGTGCTTTGCATGGATGGGACATGTTTGAACAGAACATCAGATTTCAGGCATGTGAGCATCCACTCATCACACATGACTCGAATTGACCGCGGAGACCGACTGGGGCACCGACGGATCGACGAGCCCCCGCTGCCCCACAAAACGGCCCAAGTCGCGGCTGCTCATTTGCGCCTGTATCTTTCCTTGTACTTGCGCTGCTCTTCCACCTGGCAGCAAGTGTCCCCAAGAAACCCAGCGGCAGGTGGGTTGATATGTTTGTGGGTTGGTGGCAGGTGGGGTTAATATTTCCATGAGTTCTCCATGAATTCTCCGATTTGCCTTGAGTATTGTGAGTGGATCATACATGGATCTTCATTCATGGGATTCTCCATGAATTCTCCATGTATGATTTTGAGTTTCTTGAAGTTTCGTGGATCATACATGGTCGACCGTCCCAACGGTAAAGGAGAAATTTTTTTTTCTCGCATCCGGAGCAGCGGCGACGAGGTGAGACGGGAAGCCGGTCCGGGAACTATGTACACTGGAGCAAGCGCGCGTCCTGCGTGAGGTCAGCCAGGACGGCGGGGGCGGGCGGCGCGCCGCCCCCCTGCTCCGGAAGTTCCAGCAGCGTGGTGGCCAGGCTGCCCTGCGCCGCCAGGGAGAGGAGGCTCCCCCAGCGATGGTGCATTGGTCCATGCGAATAGAAGGTCTTTATCGAATAGAATTCAAAGTTATTCTTATGACAGTGTGGACGGAAGACTTGAAGCCAACAGAATTGACCGGTGATCGTGGAGCAACGAAAAGTGATCCATGCGAATTGGTTGATCAAGACACAAGTTGATATAGAAGGTCTTTATCAGAGAATAGATGAGAATAGTAAATACATTGGAAAAAAGGAGATAAACATTTTTTGCATTTGACTTAGCCCATGAAAAGGTGGAATCTTAGCATTGGCATGAAAACACAAAACAACGTTACATCACCCTGTCTGTAAAAGTCAGCCGTCGCTAAAAAGGCGCAAGCGTACGTGTTCAGAAACCGGTGGTTGAGCACATGTGGGCACTCTCAGCGTATAAAACAGAAGGCGCTGTGACAGTGACACCAAGCGCACAGAGTGGGAACACAGCCACTGTGTATTGCACGTTGTGTCTCTGTTGACCGTACGCAGTGGGAAAAACACCCATGGGCACGCGAAGTACAAAGCGTTTTGTGGGTTGAATTCGTGGCTGACGAAATTAGGCTTATTGCGCGTGAGTCCGCAGCAAGCCACACCCCACGCAACCATCATCTCACTGCGATCTGTTGCCCTGTTGTTGCCCAATGCCACTGTCTACATTATACCAGTGGTTCCAAAGGATGGTTTTGGGCAGCTTCGGGTCCATAAGTGAGTGGATAGTGGGCACCAATACTCTCCTGGTGCGGCACACCTTTGAAACTCCTGGTGCGTGACCAGCAAACAGGGCAGCAACGACATGCAACGGCCAACCATCACACATTTAAGCTTCCAAAAGTGTTCTAGTTCAAATGCCAAACACTGTGGGCACAACATGGCAAACGAGTGAAATTAGCAAATGCATCCGTGAGCAAATTCAACCTCCATCCAATACTACCTCCAACATGACAAACCACATTGGCACACGGCAAAGAAACAAGTATTTACGAGACAGGATGATTTTTTACCACCAACTCTGCCAACACGCGCTACGAAGAAATTATCAAAGAACGCACAAAAGCAATACAAGGTCCGATGTCCCTTTGGATAATTTAGATCTTTTGGATCGTCTGGACCTTAAAACATCTTAAAACTACTTTCCTGCAGGCACCTGAAAGCAAAGCCCAATGCTATCCGCAGTAATTTAAACTATGCTATTTTGAACGACACCTCGGAAACACTTATTTTTTCTCCGAGTGCATCAGACTCCCAGGCTCTCAGTTACACTCCGACCCCCAAAAGCAAGCACATGCAAGCACCCTTGGCCCGGCAGATCTATGGCAGTCCCATGTGCCGTGTCGTGTGGAGTGTCTCTGCATGTTGATGCAGAAGAAGTGCCACAGTGGAAATTGAGTATAAAAAAACACGTTCTTTCTTCGGATGGCTCCGCCGAAGTCAGCGGCATGCGCTTACTATGTGCAAGCTACGGTAGCAACAGTTGTCGGAGAACGTGGAGAAAGAAGGGAGAGGAAACTGTGGTGGCTGGCGCCAATGAGCTGTGGAAATAAGGGTGGGGGTCTTATACGCGATCCTTGCGGTCAATGTGTGCGGCATGGCTCAAATGTGGTCTAAATGAATGGGAACCAAAGCTCCAACTCCCCGACCCTCGATCGATGCAGCCCGAAATCGACCCCTGAAGCCCCGAACGAGGAGAGCGTTGTCTTTTTATTTTTTCGTGGGGCGCCGGTAGAGGAAACTCGGGCGTCGTGAGAAAAAGAAACACACATAAATTAATAAACACATCATGATACATATCGATCATATCAAGCAACACATTGACAAAACCCGCTTGCCAGTCTGACCAGTGGCATCCGTTCGACGCACGCATCCGTTCGAGCCACGTGGCCGTAGAAGGTGCGAAGGAAGACATCCACTTGGTCCAAGGTTTAAGGCCCTCAATTTGGCTGAAACGCACCGTTGAGCGTTGGAGGATCAACCATCCCGCCGTAAACTCGCCGTCGAGTTCGGCGTGGCTGTGGTGGTCGGCTTGAAGGGAGTGTTCGAACGGAGAACGGGAACAGCACGGATCCTTTCCGCAGCAAACATGCAACGCGTTGGTCGCTTTGCTCTTCCGGCGCCATGAACAGGCTCTTGCACGACACATGAACACGCTCGGCGCTCAGAAGGCGCTCAGAAGATGAGAAGACGTTCCAGGTCGGGTCGCTTCGAACGTTCGTGTCGAACGTGGTCCGCTTTCGGTGTCGAGGTGGCTTCAGGTGCTTGTGCTCGAACGTCCTCGAAACCCGGTCATACCAGGGCCCCGGTTTGGGGTGGTTGCTGGATACCTCTTAACCTCTGTGAGTCTAAGGAGCTATAATTAGACACCGCGTATACGGGGCCCTGGTATGGGACCATGGGGAGAAAAAAAGATACAACATCCAGCAAGTTCAACTCTTCGACTGGCGGGTTCTGCTCTGCGTCCGACCTCGTTCAACACCACCTCGTCTTGTCTTCAGCGCTCGTCTCGACGACGACCGGCGTTGATGACGACCGAGAGTGGCCGTTGTCTCAGAAGGTTGTTTGTCACGCACCGGAACGCTGAACGTTCACCAAACAGTGAGAAAACAATCAGCTGCACGCAGAAAAAATAGATGGCAATGCTTGTCTTTTCAGCACAAAGACATTGGCAAAAAGGAGATCCAAGGAGCATGCCATGCGCAGCATGCCTTGGAGCAAATCTGGGTCAAGGACAGTGTGCGCCATATTCACTTCTTCACTGATCACCTGGATCTCGGATCTCGATGAGCTTGGCATGGCGCCATGTCGGACAGAAGTCTCTGACTCAAGCACCCGAAAGCACAGCGCCATCGTGAAGCTTCGTCACGGATCCAATGCCATGCCATGAGGTGCTGCCTTCGATGCCATGCCATGGGTGCTGATCCTCGTAAACAACATCCGTCCAGGGCGCTAGCAGCTGAGAACAAAGCTGCTTGGACGAGACGACCAGCGGCGAGGAACTCCACGCATCAATTCCGTGTTGCTTTTTTCGTTGCATAGCAAGAAGCTACTACTAACAAAGGGCATCGCTACTAGGAACAAGGGACCACGGATTCCGGGTGTCCATTAGCCCCTTAGAGGTGATTCGGGGTGTCCATTACCCACCCCGACTGGGGGTCCAGGAGTAGCAAGAGGCTGGACGTTTTGAATTGCCCCTGGGCCGATGCTGGGGAGCCTCGCGTGCGGTGGTGAGCGGCGCGTGCGTGAACTCGGGACCGTGGGAGTGGCGTTCGACGCTGTTGGAGTGGAGAAAAAGCTCGAGGAGGTACCAAAGAGAGAAGACAAATCACGGAGAGACGCACGCACGCCATGTGATCCATTGAGACGTGATCTGGTTGAGATCGGATGAGATGACTGAGGTTGCTGGACCCGTTCTCGCAAGAGAACCGAACACATCGATCCAATCAAAGCTCCCATCGTTTCCAGTTCTGACTCTTCCCGCAGCCCTGTGGCTTTCCAGGAGGCAGCGGCTGAAGGAAGACTTGGGCGACTAGGCAGTTCAACAGTGCTCAGGGAGAAACTTGGTGCCGGGAAACCCCATTGCCCAAAGCTGCACTAGTCGCTGGCCCATTTGATAGATGCCAACACATCGTCGGCGGCGGCACGGAGCGCGGGTGCAGAGGGAAGGTGAGCTCCGCTTGCCGGTCAGTTCGCACGACCAGCATGGCATCCGGAAGCCTCTTGAATATACTGTAGTATAGACCCACCAAATATCCGTTGGACTGGAATATTTATTTACATTTGGGTGGTTTTAAGATGCTTTATGAGTCGATATAGATATTCCAGATTAATACATTCTTGTGGATAGACCACCTGGATCACGGGCTCAGGTTGAATTGAACGTATAGACCAGGTGGTACCCATACCAGATCATACCAGTATAACAAGCAAACAAGCCTGGCTTTGTTTCGCTGACCAGCCGCCGCTTCCACCACGTCACGGGTGCCAATCGGCGTGGCGTGTGGCACGGGGTCCAATGGGCCGAGTCGCTGGCGTTGCGACACGCCACGCAGAGGTCGGTGACGGACGCGCTGTCCGACAGCGGAGCGAAGGTCGAAAGAAAGGACCCGGAGAAACGCGATCGACTCGTGTGAGGGTGTTCTGAATGATGTGCCCATCTTTTCGTCGTGACGAAGGTGCCCAGCAATCGTCTCATGGCGCGCCGGCCATCTTTTCTCCACGGTTCATTGCTGCTGCTCGATGAGCTGTGTGCACGCACTCTTTGCGTCGCACAACTGGATGGCAGGCGACGAGTAGCAGGCTGAGAGTCTGGATTTTCCTATTTAACCAATCCTGGAGAACTGCATGGCGAACTTGTGGACCACTTGATGTGAAAATGTTGCCAAAACAGTCTATCAACAGCATGAACTACCCTCCGTATTTTTTGCGGCGGTCAAACAGGGCGCTCATTGAATTTGAGGGTCCAATCGAATTGGAGTTTCCCAGCTCGGTACCAGTTTAGCCGGCATGTTCTTGTAGGAACCATGCACCCTTGACATGATCATGGACGACCAAACCTCAGTTTCGGTTCAGTTAGAACTCTATTTTCCACCACATGTACATGCACATGGAAGTGTAAAACACATATTGCAAACCGCCCCAACCGTTTTTTGGTGGATTATTCCTTGCAGCACAGGGTCCAGTTGGTACGGTCCTATTTCATTACGAAGCTTCATCACTTTCAGTTACATGGAAACTTCCAGGCTGGACCCGTTGCAGCTGAAGCTGAAGCAACTCAGAGAGTGCCCCGCGTCCGCCGCGGCGTGGTCCGCCGTGGACGGCAGCTGAATAGGCGAGGTCATAACTTCCAAGGCGGCCGTTGGACTGCCACCTGGACTGCCCCCCAACAGGGGAAAACACCCCTCGGAGAAATTCCAAGACCACAACATGGCTTGGGAGTGAAGACTTTCCTTCCTAAAAACTGAGGTCCGGTTTGTAGAGGAAGATCCGCTTCCACACTAGAGCCTTCCAAGCTGAATCATACTGAAACAGGCCCACATGCTCACAATTGATATGCTTCACCTATGTAGTTTCGTTGACATCAGTAGACTGTAGAAAAAACAATTAGCTCCCATCATGCCAAATCAAGATCTGCCATCCAACTCGGACCATTTATCCCCGCAGAATGACAAACACCAAACAAATGAGAATGACCTCCAAACCATGAAACAAACCAGCACCTTCATGTCGGGGTCACCTGGCTGGTTTCGCCCCAGCCCACCACGTACAGGGACCTCCAGCCAGGACACCCCTTCTTGAAGGTCCAGGTAGAGGTTTCACGTACCAAAAACCGTTTGGCCAGGGAAACGCTTTGGGGATGCTTTCTGGGGTTCGACCCACCAGCCAGTTGGAGGGCCCCCGACCGTTTCTACTTGCGACGTCTCGAGAGTCAGGGGGGCGCCGGGCTTCACAACTCGGCGCTCGCTTCGTTTGAGAACCAGCAGCCATGAACAGCGAAACGGTGTTTTTCTCAGCCAGGTGTTTTCTCTTTCAGTTTGAACACATGGAGCATGTGTCAAGCAGGACATGGGCAGGACAATCTGTCCCTGTCGAAAGATGAAGAATGATTTCCAGCATCAGCTTGTTTGCAAGGAACTGTCAAGCACTATAGCACATGATTGATATGAACCGCAAAGACCTTCAACATCCTTCAACAACACTGACTATATGACCATATATCAAAACGGCCAAGCCCGGCCATGTGTCGTGCGGAATTCCTCAGCCACAAGCGCGCGCTCCGAGCCAAAGCTGTGGAAGATATGGATGCACAAATGGGCTGAACTTGAGTGTCTCTCGCGTCGAACTCAGCATCACGGCTTCTCATCTTGGCATTGCTCCAAGAAAACGTCTCTAACAAACAAATGCTGTTGTCAAACAGCTTTCATCCATTAAACCTCTTGAACTCGGCCGTGAATCGAGTCCCAAACCAGAATCGAACCATGGAGATGGCTTCCCCGGTTGGATGCCTTCTGTGCCTCCGTGGGGGCAGCCGCATGGTTTTCTTGTCACAAACTATTCAATTGTTTAAGTTTCTGGGGGTGACCATTGGCATCAAAGAAAAAAACAACACCAGAGCTGCGAGCACTCTTGGAGTTGTGAAGATGGGGCTACTGAGAAAAATATCTTCCTCTGCACACCAGTGAAAAGCGAACATCTTGATTCTTGGTCTTTGATACTTGGACACATCACCAAAAAACAGGAGATTCAGAGTTCTTGAGATGCCTGAGCTGCTCGTGAACTGCATGTCCGAACCTCGAGCTGCGAGAGTCATTGCCTCGCCAGGCCGCAGCACGATTTGAGCCTGTTACCATCGCTGCTACTCTCACGAGCTGCGAATGGATCTATAAAAATGATGGCAGGGGCGCCGGGAGCAGCCCGACGCAGGAATCCAAATGGATCCCACAACTTCCAACAAATGTTTGTTCATGGTTCGTCCAACATTTGCATCCATGACGTGGGAATGATTTTGCAATGACGGTCTACCATTGGGTGGTTTTGACCGGAGTCTCTTGTTGCCAGAACTTCCATCGGGCCTTTATACAATGGTCCCCCAAAACCAATTCACCACTTGAGCTACATCTGACATCCTGACTCTGGCAGGGATCTACGCACTCTGACTCACTAACATGGATGTGAAAAAACCCTCTGTTTCTAAAGGAACATGTTCTTTGAAAAGGCCAATCACACTTCCATGTTGCATATGTGATGTGTAAATCGGAGGGTACCTATCAACGCTTTGAGCGTCAATATGCGCGATCCTTTTGCTGCATTTTGGGCATAGAGGGCCTAAGGTTGGGTTTGTTCGAAGGACCGAAACATACTTTCCACGGGAAATAATTAGAAAAACAGTGATGATGATTCGAGCGAAGTAACTTGCAAAATTTGTATACAATGGCCATCTGGACTTTCTTCTGCCAAACGTCTCGAATATTGTTTTTGAGTTTTGATCGTTCACCAAACTTCCCCAAAGTCGTTCTCCGTGCAAAAAGGATCCGATGACCACGCATCCTCACTCATGACCAACATGTCTTCTGCGAGTGGATCTTAATCAGCGAAGTTTGAAGCTATCACTGACGATCCATAAGCGGCGTAGCGTCGGAACGGAAACCGCACCTTTTCTAGTCGCTTGATCCTTGAGCCAAAGTACATATGGTACATATATATGTACAATTTGCACTGTACGTGTCGCTGCACTTCCATTCGCACCCCCCATGTGAACGGCAACAATATGTTCCGATCACACACGAAAATTTAGGGATGTAAGTGCTACAAAAGAAATTGTATGATTTGCCGCGAGACTCATATGAGGCTCATACTACGAAACATGCTGGACTAAAGCGGACTTTTACATATAAAGTGTGCAACTATGGCTCAGAACCTATGAAAATCGAATTGAACAAGTGAGACAGTCACGAGGCCTCGCTCAGTATCCACTCAAAAGAGCATCGCTTTGATGTAGATCCGAACTGGTGACTTCCACGTAGATGTCACATCGGCAACTGACTTCACACTTCTCAAAAGATGTAGGTTTTGGTTTGGATACACTTACAGAACGGCAAGTCGGAGAGACAGTCGGTGACTGTCTGCCTTCCATTATGCTCATGGTATCAAATCGGATTGATGATTTGCAATGATACACTTACAGCGTTTCAGGTCAGATAGACATCCGGTGAATGACTTTCTCCCTGGTTTGCATGGTATCCTCATAGTCGTTCAAAGAAATCACCACTGGCGATAACCTCTCCATCCACGATGATCCCAGCTGCCCTGAGCATCCCGTCGATCATCTTCTCCCTTCTTGGACTTTCCCTTGGACTTGCTCTTTCCCTTCCCCTTTTCAGAAGGTTGAGGTACTTCGCGACGTTCTTGCGTTAGCGCCGGCCTCCAAGATGTTCCAGATTGGCCTCCTCCTTTGGAATGTCCTCGGGATGATGAAGAAGTTGTACCTTCTGCTGCATGTGCGTTGGCGGCAAGATCTTCCTGCAAAGCTTGCTCAAACACATCGGTAGCACTGGATGGTGATTTATCATGTGGTCTGGCTTTTGGAGCAGCCTTCGCCTTGCTCTCCTCTGCTGATGAGGGCCCGAAACTCTTAGGTGCTGTTGAAGGTTTTGGCTCCTCACTTGGTGCTGACGACGGCTTGGCCTCGGTTCTGGGTGTAGATGCTGGCTTTGCCTCAGCTCTTGACGAAGATGCTGCTTTCGCTTTAGACTTAGTCGTTGATGTTGACTTAGCTGTTGCCTTGGCTGCCTGCTTCTTCTTGCCCTGAATCTCCTTGGCCCTATCTCCAAAGCCTAGACGATCGGTAAGAGCTTGAACATGCTTCTGTTCTACCACGCTCATCCATCTCTCTGTATGTCCAATGTTGGGATTTCTGGCCATTGACTCTACGACATTCTGAGCGTGTGGGGGCAACCTGATCTCATGTTGATCAATGATCAGCAGAATAGACTTCTCCCATTTGCTCTTCATTCTCGAGTACATGATGTCCAGAGGATCGATCACCTTGTGGTTGGGTGATGTAACGTCGGTTCTAAAGTAAGAATATGTCCGACAACCATAAATCGCATGGATGCACTTCTGTACCAATTCAGTCATTGCGCTGGCTTTCTTCGCTTTCAACTCCTCAAGCTGGACGTCAGTCAAGTTGGTGGAGTATTCGAAGTTGCCATATTCCTTCTTGAAGGAGTACGGAGTATGACCAAATGATAGGATCACGAGTGCCACCTTGCAAATGAATTGCTCTCCTCTGAATCGGTGCCAGGCCTCCTCAATCGTAATCTTGTTTTCGTTGGCAAAGATTCTCATCATGTCATCTGTTGGATCCAATGGTCTCCCATCGTCATCGATTTCAGTGAAATCCTCTGTACCGAACTTGCTTATCACATCCAGACGCTTCCTTTTCCAATTTGCTTTGAAGTCGGTAAGGCTGGTGCAATAGTAGCTCTTGTACATCAGGGAGATCATGTTCAGCACACATTTGACCACATACCTATCCATCAAACCCGATGCATTCATGGAGACGTCCTGACAGTAGGCTCTCTCTTGATGCGCATAGATTCGAGGTTCCGGTACTCGACAATAGATGGGGAGATCTTCGTTGTCTCTTCCTTCGGGATTGAACTCGGTCGCTCCATGCTGTGCATAGTATCCCGGTTCATCACGATCTGTCGGTCGATTCGCCTCCGGATGTAAGTCGTCGGTGACGTCTTCATCCTCGGGCTCACCATCTTGACGTTTCTTCCCCTCATATTGTTGTGTGCTCCTCTGGATCTCGATGATCACGTTTCGTTCGTCTTCATCTTCTAGATCAGAATCACGACCGTAGTCGATCTCGTCCTCATTGAAAGATGGGGTCTCGACATTGTCACTCTTGAAGTTTTCTGCACCATCAGACGGTTTGGAAGGATCTAGATTGTCCATGTCCTCGTCGTCGTCAGCTGCTTCAGTTTGAGCGATGTCTTCTTCCCAAGCCTTTCTGATCTCGTCCATAGTGGCCTGGTCCAAGATATCTTGATCATCATCTTCAGGCTCCTTCTCTTCCTTCTTTTCCTCTTCATCGTCGCTCACAAGATCAACGGGTGAATCGGAAATGACAGTGTTGCGAATACCACACGAGAGTAGCCTGCCTTGACAAGATAGACACACGGACAAAGATGAAGAAGTCAAATGCGTACATGATGGACACAAAATATTGCCATCCACGTTGCGATACCCTTCACATGTTCTGGAGATGATTTCGTCCCAAGTTTCCTCACTGATGGAATCCTCGATCAGCTCTCCATTGTCATCGAATTGTACTTCATCGATAAGGGACACGAGCTTTTGGACGTTGTCATCTGTCGCCGAGGCTGACTTCGTGACTTCGTCGGCTCTCTCGAGGATGGTATGCTTCTGAGCAACCCAAAGTCCATGACGTGCCGCTAGAACAACTTGCTCTCCAGTGCTTCCCAGCAGGAGTCTCCTCCATGCCTGAACGTAGTCGTCCCAATACCAAGCACCTCGTACACATCTCCATGGAACTTCTCTAAAAACAACAGTGTAGGAATTCTCCGAAATTCTTCCCCCAAGCTTCCTCAAAGTCATGATTGGAACATAAAGGCAAACGGGCATTCCCACTCTTGGCCATCTTGATCTCAGAATCTTTGATGATCGATCATCCCACGGCGCAAAGTGGTTGAAGAAAACACTACCTCTATATCCCTCCGTTCCACCAGGGACAATTCCTAGTTTCATGATTGACTCAATATTGGAAAGCGATGTCATGTGAAAGCTTCCTCCAAGCTGCATTGCCACATTCTCTGGAATGAGATGTGAAGTCCACACAGGATATATTGACACATCCTCTTCAAGAACCGTCTCTCTTCCAGAATTGTGAGAGGCAACAGCTCGAATTGCACAAGGAACGATCCAACGTTCATGCTTCAGAAATGACGGTGCATCTGTGCTGTAATACATGAGGTTTGCCCAGTATTGCCTTTCCTCTTCGAGTGAGACATCCTCCCTTGAGATACGAATGGCGGCAATCTGATAGCGTACTCTGTTCTGCAACTTCTTTGCATGCCACATCGCCTTGCATAAATACTGGTATCGCTCTGTCTTGACATCTTGCTCACGTTGATCATCTGAGATAGTACTGATATCGACACCATCGTTGAAGACATGGTCATATTCCAGGATCTCATCGATGTTCACCCATCCACCCTCATTGCACTTCGGGGACACATGAGGTTTTCGACCGCGGTGCGATTGAATCCCATTATGCTTTCCCACTCCATGCCTGAGTAGTCTATTGAGTCTATGGCTAACCTCGTTGACCCGCTGACTCTCCTCGCTGAACTTGTCGATGCGAGTTGCTGGGTTCATCTTTGGTGGATCCGTGAAAGTTGCATCTCTCTTCGGTCCATTCCAGTACTCCACATAAAATGTAACTCCATACTGTGGAATTATCTCGATGCTTCCTCTATCGCAAGTCACCTCAATCTGCCGATATCCAACCTTTTGAACTTGTTGTGGGTCAGGAGCAAGGTCCTTCACTTTGGGCATCTTTATTCCGAGTGCTGCAGCCTCCTGAATAAGTGCATCAAGTTCCCACTTTCCATTAGGACCTGATCTATCAACCCTGTGATTTGCGACCCTGTACTCTCCTCCTTCTTTGTCATCGGCAATGTCAAAGAGGTCGACGGGCTCTTTGAATCTGGTGACGAAACTGGCGTTCCCAAAGGCCTTCTTGGTTGCCTCGACCGCTTTCGCGTATTCCTCTTTTGCAGAGTCTGACGAGTGTGGTCTACCTTTGGCTCTCGGAGAGTGAGGTGGTACCTTACCTCCTAGTTCCGGTTCTTCTTCGGGAAGTTCAATATCTTCATCATCCACATCCATGTAGTCCTCGTCTTCGACGTCTTTGGATGACTTTGCTTTCCTCTTTCGGCTTTCAACATCACGTCGGATGATTGCCTTGTCGTCCTCGGTGAAGCACTTGCGCATAGTGTCCTCCATGTGAGAGAATGAGTTCATCAACTCGTCCTTCTTCTCAGTGTTGGGACAAATAGCCAGGTGATGTTGGTTTGAACCACAACAATAGCACACCTTTTGGCTCACTGCGCGTGCTCTGACCCTTCTGAGGTTGTCATAGGCGGTTTTCCAGTTGGAAGCGGTTGCTGTACCTTGCCCACTGCGCTTGGCAGCTCTTTTCCGTTCTTCAGTATCTGGATTCGATGTCGGGTAGTGCGACCATGTTTTCGTCGGGGATACTGAACGACCTTCCCCATCCTTGTAGTCTTGCGGATCAAGCTCAGGCGTAGGTGGTTCAGGCTCCTCGACTCCTGGAGTGGTACTCGCAGGGTCGGCTTCGCCATCCTTCATCTCTACATCAGGCTCTTCCGTAGACGTTCTTTTGGGCTCTGGGGCTATGGCCAGTCGTACCATTCTCCTGAACTCTGGTCTGGTAGCATACCTGGACATGACGGCATCGATACAGGCTTGTTCTTCAGCTGTAACATGGAGCCCTGAAGGTTTATTCCTCTTGGTGTTGTCATTGATTGATTTTCGGCTCGCTGCATAGAAGTGAAGAAAAGACATTTCTATACCTCTTCTGCATTCATTGATCTGAGCCCAATCCTCGAACAGCGTGTCTTTGAAGATGCCGGCCAGTTCGAGAACACCAGTCCAAAACTCCATGATATCGCCCGCAAGCTCAGAATTTGTAACAGTCCTATATTCATTCAACGAGAAGACGTCCTGGTACTCTTTGTGCGTGAAGAAATATTGGATGTAGTCGTGGTACGCCACATTCCCATAGTCCATATACGCTCGGAAGCCATAGTCTTCACTGTCTGGATCATAGTCTCGGTGGATGAAAAGAGTGGATCCCTTCCCTTGGGTACAGTACTGTTCCACAAGTTCCGACGGGGCTCTGATTCCACCATGATGCGAAATAGCTTTCAATGCTCCTTGAATCCAAGGCGGATTCTTCCTGGATAGCATCATCGCACCCTCGACCATGAATTCACGGAGATTCTGCGCTGGATACAAACGGTTCCATTCAGCATTCTTCTCCCAAAGGACTCTAACTCTCACTGCAGTTTCCCAAATGCTTTCTCTTTCTTGTTGAATCGTGGGAGTGCCGCTCTGAACACACCAAAAGTTGAAGTTGCAATTCACACAATGGCTTCTATTGTCTTTGTGTGTGTTCCAATCCTCGGATGCATCATGTTTGTTGCAATCTTCACAAAGATATGGTGCGGCATCTGCAGTGGCTTTGTAATTCTCAACTCTCCGATTTCCCGTCATCCAATATTCCATCCTGTCCTCCTCAGGCTCCGGATCTTTCAGAACGAATCTGATGTCCCTCCATTCGGTACCTTGACTGAAGCTCCCACCAACAGTATGCTTCGTGCTGGTCTTCTTCGGTTGCCCATCACTCGCCGACATAGCAACGTTCAAGTACCTGTCGAAGTTGTCCTGAGAAATTGGGACCTGGATCTCGTCCTCTGCCATGTTGTTCAAAGCACTGACATGAACTTTATTCATTGAACACAATAGGATGACCCTTTCTCTCGTGAGTTGTTTCTCCATCACAGCCCAAATCTTGTTCTTGTCGCCGCCTGTGATATAGTTCGCACTGGGAGCACCTGCAACTGAGTACATAGCTTTCCAGGTACGTGACGATTTGGTGGCCAAGGCACCACTTCGTCTCACTTGGTCTACAATGTCGGTGACAATGTGACTGTGATCATATCTTGCTGGCCCGAAGAACTTTGAATCTGGCTGGATGTTCACTAATACTGGAGTAGTCAGGAGCTGTCCGATCGAATGGACCTTCTCAGCCAACTTCCTTGAGAACTCTTTGAATGTCGCCTCGGTCAACCTCAGTGTGCTGCCGTTCGGAAACATACAATGAAGACACAGCCAGATGTGGACGGTTGTACCGTCCCCCTGATCTTGTCCATGTTCTTCCAAGAAAACGACTACTCTATCAAGAGTATCCAGGATGTCTTGATGCCTTTCTCCCTGAACTTGGAATACACAGCAATTTTCGAATGCCATCTCAGTTCGGATACCGTACTGCATCGTCGTGATTTTCTTTGACGAACTTGCTCTAGTCGCATAGTCAAGGTCTGTCACAAGAATGGTGTGTCCGGTACCGACTCCTCTAATCTGGCCACTCAAATGATCAACATCCATGACTCCTGTATCCCCGTCAATCATCACCTTGTCCTTCTCCTCGGTGTGGCGCCCAACTTTGGATGAAAGGAACTTGATGTGATATGCGGCCTCCTCTGGCACATCGTTCAACTTCAAGATAAGTACCATGGCCCTTGCTGAGGGATACTGAAAACAACTTGTCAGATCGAACTCTTCAACCATCTCAACATAGAGCTTTGTCCAAAAACCATCGCTCTCGTTCACTTTTGTCCTCAAATGAGAATCGGTGAGAGGTTGAAGCCCCATTGATGAACTCGATCTATAATTTCCACCCAAAGTCACCCCGACATAATACGTGAGCCTTCTCACATACTGTCTCCAATCTCTTCCTGGCTCGGCTGTACGAGGACCAGCAAACGGAGCTGTAGCGTAAGCAGTGGTACTGCTTCGATAAGTCCAGAGATTGAATATGATGGGTTTGCCAAGGTAGTCCATACCGTTGCACCCGATAGTCGTCACACCTTCAGGAGGAAGCGTGACAAACCATTCTTTTGGCTGTGCAGGCTGTTTCGGCTTCGGCATGGGTTTGCACTTTGGCGGAGCTTTCGGTGGAGGTCGTGGAACATCATACGCTCCATGAGGTACATCGGATGACCAAGGATCCCATTGTTCATTGTTCCTTTCCCAAGGTGGCCTAGGACCTGAACTAGATGAAGTGTAAGGACCGCCCGGTGGTACCGAACTTCCTTTTCCTCCAAAAGTCTGGGTATAGTCATCACGATTCTTTGGTGCTCCACTTTGATCTCTTGCCCTTCTTGCTTCCTCCCTCATCTGTTTGGTGATTTCATCCTGACTAAGCCCTTTGTTCTTGGCATGATGGATCCGAAATTGACACAACCATTGAGGTTCCACCGCACTGAAATCTTTCAGATTGGGTGGTCCGATTGAGGGATTCTCGAAGGTTAAGTAGATCTTCTCCTTTGGCTTACCCAAGGTCTCCAGATCTGGTTCTTCATCCAGGTTGGCTTCGGATAAATGGAGCTCTGCAATGTACTGATTCAAGATACTGATCGATGTGTCCCTTGCGAGAAGGTCTCGATGGACTCCTAGTTCAGCACCAAGAACATTGTAACCTGCTGTCCACACATCCGGTTTCACCTCTGGAAACCATTCTTTCAAATGCTGAAATGCAGCGAGCATCTGCGCATTCGTTTCAGATCTGAGGGAAATGGCAGAGTGCTCAATGACATGCCTATGAATGCATTGATACAACGCTTGGATGCACTGGAAATTGTTGATTGCGGCACATCTTTCCAAGGTTCCTCCCGATTGCCCTTTTGCAATGATCTGAATGAGGTCAGTCAAAGATGTGAGATCTTCGGGATGATTCTTGTTGTGAAACCTCAATGCGAATCCCAATGACGCACCCGCCAAGCTGATGTATCTGCAGCTGCGTTCCCAATGTTCGCCGGTCATTGCCATGTAGTTGCTGCTACGACCTTCAATGGGTATCCTGTGATGCAGATCATTCATGGAATCATAGAAGTACCCGTCCCTCGTGATGTCTAGAAGTGAATCTTTTGACATCGCAGTGGAATTGATACCTTTCATGCCTCGTTTGGCGACCTTCTCATTCAGGTCTGCCAACATCCCTTTGACTGGTGCTTCTTGGTTGAAGGGTTCCGGCATGAATAAAGCCAAGAGATTGTCTGCAAATAATTCCAACCTGTCCCAAACATCATTGGATGCAAACGCCTCATAGGGAAAGTGCTCCGGATTAGGAGGAGGTGGTGGCCCAAGAGGTTCGTGTTCTGGTCGTACCTGTCGCTCTTGACTCTTGACGATGCCGATCACCCTCTTTATTCCAGCAAAGAATGCCCTTGTTACCTCCTTGCCGTCGTCCGTCTCCGGGTCATACTTGCTGAGCAACACTCTGAGGGATCTCACGAGGCGCTCTTGGATGGTTCCACCCTTGGCTTCAACGGCACAATAACAAGCGCTGATAGAGTAGACGGGTGGTACCCCTCTCTCCATCCACTTCTCTGCTAGTTGCAGAGCTTGTCCTGGGTCCATGTCCTCGACGAACTGTCTAGGAACAAGTGTAGGACTCTCCCCTCGTCTGCTATCCAATTTCTGGAGGTGTTCTTTCAGCTTCTTGGCTGAGGCCATGCTCCTCCCTGTGGCCCCATAAACAGTAGAACGGAACATGTTGACTACACAATCTCCACGATGTAGGGATGTTGTCAATCTCCAGGAATGGCTCACGAATGCTAATGAGTTCCCCCTTTGTGGTAGGGTTGCCGGTGACAGCCCAACAGTGATTGGATGGAACTCAGCGAACTTCTTCTTGGCAAATTGCTGGATCACGCCGGCACCAAAATGGCTAGCTTGGTTGATCTCAAAATCTTGCTCAAGATGATTGTGAAAGGTAATGACACTGGCGCATGAATCATGAGTGTCATGGTTGTTTTCACAAGTGAATTTCTTCTTCTTAGAATCGTGAACCGACTGAATGATCTTGTCAAATCTTTTATTGATATTGACTTCTGAACATGGGTTACCGTTTGACATGGAGGGATGCGGCGATCGCGACCAATCGTAAAGCACAGGAGCACGGCTGGTCACATGCTGCTTCTTCCACAATGACAATGCACGTTTGTTCAAAGTCTCTATCATATGCTGCGCGATTCTAAGAGTATACAATTGAGTTACTCTCGTTTCTCTTCCGGCACAAGGTGCATGCTGATGTTTATGATCACACTTCTTCATCAAACTTTGAAACTGCACCCCCCACGACACAATCCTCCACGGCTTCTTGATGGGTATATTTCTATGACCATAATGAGTTGCGAGGCCATACATACATCCGTCGAAGTCATGTACGTGTGATTCCGTGCCTTCTATCAGAGTTGTCATTCTATCATCTCTCCAATACTCGCAACTTCTAGGTAGCTCAGTAAGCGCACATGCTCCTATTGCGAATACATGGTCAAGTGCATGGGCAAAGCAATTCCACAACGACCAATACAACTCTTGATGTTTCTCAATCTGCATTTCGGCCTTTATACTTACAGTCCTATTCAAGCGATTCCATGCAGAACCACCAGTGCAAGGACCCGCAAAGAAGACACAATCAAGACTGGACCGGACACATGCTTTCACTTTATTGATGCCATAAGCAGAGCAGGCATCGTCGTCCTCTGTGATTGTCACGATGTTCATGAATTGCTTCTTCAAACAAGTCTGGAGAAAGGTAAACCAATTCTGTTCTTCAGCACACATGAGGACTAGACATGGGACATTTCTTTCGAGCTCTTGTAGCATGATGCATCTATCAAAGATATCTTGAGGACCCTTGACGTCTTGCTGATGGAGTTCGAACTGATATTTGTGTGACCGTCCTGATCTCCTTTGTAAGACCAAATGCAACACGGGTTTTCTTCCCGGAGGTGTGTCACTTGCAACATATTTTGCTGTTTGTGCAATGAACATGTGCTCGTGGGCAATGGTGTTCATCCCCCACGCTTGTATGCCTGTTGCAATCGCCGTGACATCGCCCTTTTGCTTGTTATTGCTGTTGTCTGTCGTTTCATGTTGTGGGCTGTGTCCGTGACCGTTGGAAACGATCAGGAATGTTGTATTTCCTATCCATGGATCGTCCTTACCTACGGAATTACCCTTGAAACGCCAGGTATCAACTTTTGTGTCCTTACCGCTCTTGTAGTACTTCTCAGTCCTACGATAATCAGACAGATCCGACAGCCGGACAGGACAGTGTGAGTCTTCACTAGGGACAAACTCTTGTGTTCTCGGCACATTATGCACTCGGGTGAGTGTGTCGCCATCGCGTCGCCATTCATCTCGGTAATTTTTATTTGTTTTTGGGTTTTTCTCCTTCGAATCCAGGCGCACAAAATGGTCTTGCACCGCACCGAAAGCGCGAATTGATGCACTGTCCTGCCCCCCACTCCCCCCATGAACAAGACGTAAAAGCGTGTTGATCACACGAAGGGTGGCAGGATGACAAGTGTTGAGAGGAACCTCTTGTGACTGGAGCAAAGCTGTATCAGTCGACAAGGAGGCAATAGAAAACTGTAGCACAGCGTCTGGAGCCCAAGGAACATTGGCTAAGGCCAGGAACGGGGATTGAGATAAGCAGGCGCCCGCCTCTGGAGATGAGGATGCCTTGGAGGCATGATACAGGAAGCATGCACGTTCGACCCAATGATCAAAGCGCAAGGCTTGCTGCAGTGGCGTAGCTTCTCGTTCCACACAATTCCAGGAACCATTAACAAGGACCCATGTACTCCGACACGTGTCTGACGGTATGTAGCGACCCGGTGGGAAGCGACGATAATAGACTGGGACTTTGACGACATAGATGCAATCTCCATTGGGGAGATCCTGGACACCTTCTTTTCCTGTCATTCCTTTTACAAAGACTGCACGAGGCAAGACCGGAGTCTGAGTGTATGGGAAATTAGGAATGTCATCCGTCTTAGTCTGAAAGATTTGATGATCGATTTTCTTATGATCGACTGATGGAGAGACCATGTCAGCCAACTCTTTGGAGCTCAAATCCTCTGGGTCAAGAAGTTTGATCAACATACAAGCCCGGCGCCACGCAAGTGGAGTCCGAAAGGCCTTTGTATGAATATCAGCACACATCTTGTGGGAGATCTCGTAGAGCAGCACGAAATGGTCCTGTTGAAAATGTTCATGCAATGAGACAATGGATATCCCATGAGTGCGTTCAAGATGACGCATGGTGGGATTCTTCCCGGTTCTGGCAACTCCAATCATACCTTGATTATCATCATGGAACAATATTTCAGGAGCTTTGCCCGAGAGCGTTTGCCAGAGGCCGATGGAGGGTATCCCAAAGTTGCGGAGAGTGGAATCCGCCGCGACTATTTCTGCTTCAGGTGTTGAATGGCTGATACATCCTTGACGTTTGCTCCCTCCAGCAATGGGAAATCGTGTATGCTTACCTTGTACGTGCATGTGAGAGCCCGACGTGGAACGAAGGGTCTCACCGCAACCAGCAAAATCAGCATCAGCGAAGATTCCGACTGAGAGAGTTGCGATCGGATCGCCAACCCATCCAATCATGCGCTTGTCTAGAGTGCTGTTGACATAGCACATGAGATGATGCAAACGAGCATCATCATTGCTGGTCCATTTATTCACATTCCTGGCCAGCATGTTGATTGATCTCAATAGATCGAATCGAGCAATTCTGGCAGCGTACAACAACTTCATGAGTATACTCGCTGCATGTGGCGCCAAAGAACCACGGTTTCCATCGTCCGGAGTGACGTCAGATTCGGACTTGGAATGCAACTTACCAGAATACTTGGGGTCAAAGGTGTTAGCACACCATGGACACGTAACGGCCTCTTTCCCTGGAGCGGGTGCTCGTGCGGGATGAGATTTGGTTTCTTCTGGGACGCTTGGTGTCGTGACCTTCTTCAATTTTGTATCATGACCGACAATGTCTAAATACTTCTCGACGGACAGTTTCAACAATCCTTCCATGTTGTATGAGACGGTGTTGACTACTGTTCCATCGTGGAGTTTGGACTCTCCTCGTGTGAGCATGCAGCCGAGATAAAGTCCAAGATCAGTCTCGGGCTCAATCCTGAGTTTCGTTCGTAGCATAGACCATCCTTTGGTCATGTTCTCGGTTGGTCCGGCAAGTTTCAGGTCGTCCACATATATAACGAGAAGAAGTTTCAGGCCTTCATGAAAATACATTGATGGCCATTCATCACCAATTGGCTTGAAGCCAAGTTGGCGCACCTGCGTATCGCAGTGCTTCTCCCACATTGTACCTGCGTCCGGATGTCCATACAAGGCTTTGAGGAGGCGTACCACTGGTCGATGATACTTTGATACATCAACATCATCTGGCCACGCGTCTGACGGTAACTCGACCCAACAGGGCGGTCCCGTAAGAGAAGCCTGAATGTATGCCTGAATCGCATCAGCGAGCTTGACCGAATGTCCGGGAACACATCCATAGAAATCTGCCCATCTAGAAGATTCAAAGGACGCTGGTGAATTGCCCAAGTCCTGAAAGAAAGCTGCTTCCCAATTCTGATTCTTCACTTTGTTTCCTAGCAATACTCCTCTCCCCTTAAATTTTCGTCTCTCATCACTCATTGGCAACTGGTAGTTCTTTTCCACAATGATGCCATGGACCCTTGCAAAGTGCACGACCTGCTTCAGAGTGAGCGCTTCTTGTTTTACGTCGTGATACTCCCGAATCACAGAGAAGTCGAACACTCCTTGCTCATGAAGTCCCAACCATTCTTTTCTCATTGAGGCTTTGGCCTTGGGATTCTTCAGCATTTCTGCTCGACTAACAGGTCTGGAGACTGCTGCATTGAACAGGTTCCGATAAGCACTCATCGGGTTCGTTGTGTCGGCATATGTGTATCTTTCTCGATGTTTGGAGATCGAGTTGATGCAGGGCATTGACGGAAATGACAAGTGATGATCTTTCAAGTTCTTTGTGAAATCTTCGGTTGTGCATCTATTGGATTCCGTTGGCATTGCATATGCTACTGCCATATCATTGAGGATTTCTCCACTGTTGACATCAATGATATTGAGTGGATCCCAAGTAGCACGTGGGCCGAACCCATTCTCCACACTCGTCCATTCCTCCCATTCGACTAAGTAATCGTCGTCGCTTGGGAGTTCTGTGGAAAGTGTAGATGCCGAAGATGGACTATAGCCCCCCATGTCATCGTCATCGGTGATCAGCGTCCGATCTTTCTTCAGATCGATGAAGATGTTGGGCGATACGTCCTTAGGATCATCATCCTTGTCCTCCTTCTTTTTCTTCTTCCTTTTGTCCTTGCTGGATCCCGCACCTTTACTCTCTCTCTCTTTCATCTTTTCTTTCTCGAGAGCTTCTTTCTTCTCAGCGATAGCTCTATCAGATAGAGACAACGCTTTCCATTCTTCTGGAGTATATTTTGATCTTGGTCTCGGTGATGACCTGAAGAACCTTCTTCCGTCTGATCCAACCTTATATGGATTCCCTTTTCTGTCCAGTTTCACGGTCTCACCATCATCATTCAAGTAGATGATACCATCACTTGCCTTTCCCACGGACATGTGTTCCATTGAAGGATCTCCAACTGGCGGGTGATCTTCCCTGCCGGTCGAAGGTGGTACCTTCGCCTTGGCAGGTTTGGACAATATTTTGGAGTGACCGCCATCAGGTTTTGGATCATCATCACCACCGGGATCATTTCGTTCTTCATCATCTGCTTCATGATCTTCAATGGCGTCTTCGTCGTCCTCATCCCTAATCTCCCTTTCCGCAAGCTCCTCAAAATCCATACTGCGCTCACTTGGTTCGTAATCTCCATAGTCAACCATTCGACTAGGATCTCCGACCTCTGGCTCTCCATCTCTCCTGTCACGGATCTTCATGCCTTCCAACGTGTTGTTGATCTTCTCATATCCTTCCTTCAACGGGAATTCGATGGGAGCGAGGAATACCAGGGTCTCCGTGAGCTGTGGTGTGAGTAGCTTTCTGATAGGACGATTGGCATCAAATGCAAGGCTTTGATGTGCAAAAGTTTCAAGACTCCACACTCTATATTGTCTCGACCAGTTCATCCCGGGCTTGATCTCATATCCGGCGAAAATACCTGGGATTCCCTTGGGATCAAACTTGTGCTTCTGCTCAATCCTTCCTTGACTGCTCGGCATGAAGAAGACCTTTGCACCAAAGGGGATCTTCTCTCCATGGAACTCTTTTCCATGTAGCTTGTACCAAGGGCTCACTCCGTCCTCTCCTTCCTCAATGTTCAAAAGATGGCTGACGCATTCTACTGCATAGCTCCAGAAACATGGTGGTAATCCCGCTTCCAAGAGGCAAGTTGCGGTTGTCATCATAATGAACTGATTGTTCCTCTCCGCCAGAGAATTGTTCTGAGGATGATTCGGTAGAGAATGATCGAATGGGATCTTCAGCTGCTTCATAGCCGTCTCAAACTCTGGGGCTTTGTCGGCATAAGCAATCTTGATCTTCTTCAATCCTTTGAAGTGGTTTATTGCATTGACCACGTCCTTGGCAAACCTCTCTTTCGACGGATAGGCCCATATGACGCCTGTGTACCTGTCACGAATGACGAAGATCTCTCGATCAGTACTGATCCCTTGATCAAGGATGTTCCTCGTATCGACAAAATCAAAGGTAACCAGATCCCCAAAAGCTTTGAGCTTTCTCTTGAACGCTCCTCGATGCGTCTTGAAGTGTTTCATCTTTGCTCTGATGCATGACTCACAGTAGGGATTCTTGTAACGGTGTGTGAGTAGATGTTCGATTTTCCTGGCATCTGCTTTCAGAGTTCCTCTTCTCACCATTCTGCTTGCACCGTCAACAATATCCACCTCGATGTCATCTGCATCATCATCGTCAGCTTCTGGTTCACTGTCTCCGGCGACATCTGATCCTACCTCATCTTCTTCTCCAGGAGATGCCTTGAACTTCTTATTCCTCTTTCGTCTTTTGACTTTTGGAGGCTCAATCACAGGGAGGTCGTCATCATCACACATGACGCCTTGAGGATCCACATCACAGTTGATGAAAGCCGATTGGTAATCAGCTTCACCTTCTCCTAGGGTGAACCTTGCGATCATCTCCGCCCTTACATCGTCGGTGGGGTTACAGAAGTCACTGCCCTTGACAATATATGGGATGTTTCCCTCTACTTCTAACATGATTTTCTTGTAGTTCGGGGAAACCATGTACGGGTTGCCGCAGGCTGGCCATATGAATGTGTAACCTTCCTCCATGCATTTCTTTCCAACAGACAGTACTGAAGGAGACTCATCTAAGACGAATGGGGAGTAGGTAGAGTCAAATTCGTCGAAATGAATGTCGGCGACTCCCTTTGTGGATGTCACTCCATTTGCGGTATAGAATGACATTGATTGGTCGCTTTCTCTCACTTCCAGACCTAATTTCTTGGCTCTGCCTTTCGATATCAAATCATACCCACATCCTGTGTCCATGATGAACTTTGTTCTTGACCCTTTGGCTGGAATAGACAATGTCTTTGTGTCTGCATGATCTTTCTTTCCCTCGCATACATGAGGAATGACTTTATGATGGAAAACTAGGCCGTCATCTTCGTCAAAAGACATAGTGACCGCTAGGTCACCCTTTGGTCCAACTGGTATTCGGACCCTCTTGATCTCAGTGTAGGGGACCATCAATATGCCTCTTGCCTCTGCGACCTTTTCTTCAAATCTGATTTGTTCTTTCCTCGTGTAGCAGGTGAGCTCTTTCTCATCGTATCGTTTGATGTCTGGACGTAGAGGTTTCCTTTCTACTACCTTCCATTTGTTCCTGACTGAGTAGATCGCTTCGTTCAACATGATCTCACAAGTCTCTTCATCAAAGGATACTTTTGCACCTCCTTCTCTTGCCTTGGCGGATGCAGCAATCCCTTCATCTTCGGATTCGTCCATGAAGAGTTCACCGTCAATGGCTGGGGCTCCAGGCTTCGCCTTAGGCTTCGGTTTGGGTTTTGCCTTGGGCTTTGGCCTATCGTCTCCTGAGTCAGCTGGTGCAGATATCCCTTTCTTAGGAGAGGCTTTTGGGTCATGGTAGAACTTGCAATCCTTCCCTTTGTCACAAGTTCCTCGAATCCACATCCAACATACTGGCTTGTCATTCTTTCCGACAGAAGATCCTCTGGATGGTGATCTGGGTTTCTTGTGACTGAATGGGCAATCTTTCCCCATAGTGCAGTTACCTTTCACGAAGTATTTGCATGGTATCTTCTTCTTGTCTGTACTCGGACTTCGGCTGCGATCCTTTCCATCACCTTTACCTTTCCCCTTTCCCTTTTTGTTCTTGTCTTCAGGATGCTTCTTGGGATTGGGTTTCGGCTTCACTGCAGCAGCGTCTTCTGAGACAACCTGTTCTTGTTGCCCTTTTGGTTTCTTCTTCGGATCAGCTGGTGCAGCTTTCAGTTTTGGAGCAGGTCCGCCTGGTTTGAGATTCTGAAAGATATTGGCCACATTCTTCACTGCCTTCTCCTTTTCCAGGATCATCCTGTCTTCAGTTTGCCGTTCGATGTGCCTTCTGATCATATCACGTAGATGTTTGTATGTCTTCTTGGCATCATCGTCGTTCATGCTGTTGTAGGCGCTGATGTCGTATGCCATGAGGTTTGAGTTCCTGATCTTTCTCCATAGGAGATCCCGAAGAGTTTCGTCGCTCGGGACGTCAACGGGCTTCATTCCTGCCAGAATCTCATCCCAAGTGTGGAAGAACAACGATAAGTTCTTGTCTCCTTGATATTCTAGTTGGTAGAGGTGCATTGAAGTATATAAGACTTCCACATTTGATGTTGTCTTGAAATTCATAAGGATCAGGGCTAGGACCTCTCTTCCCTTTATGAGGCTTGATGTTCTCCCTTTTGCATTGATCCTCGTCCTCAACTTCATAGCTACACCTGAACCATCATCTTTCGCATCCATGACGACCTTGGTAAGAGCTAGGCCGAGTTTGGCATCGATTGAATGGAATCTTTGGTCTCCTGAGTCGACAAACTTGTCCGGATCAGGATCGTCCATGGCTTCTTTGATCCAGTCGATCCAGGGCTCTTGATCTGAATCATTGGCCGCAATGATGATCGATTGAATGAGATTTGCCTTCCATAGTCCAAGATCATTGATCCTGGGCCATGACGGAACGTTTATCTTTGATTCTTCCTTCCTCGATACTTTCATGATTGTAGAGGTTGCCGGTGCAAGATGAGATGAAGAGGATGCTTCTGCTTCTGAAATCTTGTCCCTCAATGATTTGTTCGCCTCGGATAGCTCAATTGATTTCTCCCTTTCCTCGGCGTACTCATTGTGGGTTTCGGCATACCATTCATACATCTCATCTCGGCTCTCTGTCATTTCATTGTACCCGTCCTTGTAGTGCTTCGCCTCCTCTTTTGCGTTCCGAATCTCATCTTCCTCGGACGCGTGGGTTGGTAACCCGCGGTCTCTGGAACTAGGACGCTTGCTGTACCGAGAGACTATGGGTGCCATTCGTGCTTCTGCTTTTAATTTCGCATTTTCCATAATGACATTCTTTGTCTCCTTCTGGCTTTCCAATAGTGCATTCTCCAGTTCTCTGATCTTCTGTTGAATTTCAGCACCATCATCGCCGAACATAGGAGCTCTCATCATATTCTCTCTCTTCAGCTGTGCGTTGGCTTCGGATAGAGCAAGGTTGGCGTCTTTCAACTGTTGTCGTTCACGGATGGAACCTTCTAGGACTTCGTTATTGAATATTTCTCCTTTTGCGATAACCTCCTTTGCGACGTTTGCTTCGTATTCATGGTGGCTCGCCTTCATTTCTGCCATTTCTTTAGCAGAGACTTCAGTCTGGCGTACAAATATCTCCATCCTCATGCCCACTTCCATCTCTTCTATCTCCGCTCTCGCGTTGAGTTCAGCTCCACGTGCCATAGCTAGTTGACCTCGTAGATGATCAATAACCATAGCTTCCTGATTGCTCTGATCTTGAGATGAGTGAACACTGTGTTGAAGACGTCTTTCCCTGACCTCACTGTTCCATTGTTCTTCTCTCTGGTGTTGGATCACCTCGTGCATGTTGACATTCTCATCCTGTAGCGCAATCATTCTAGCTTGTATCTGGTCAGCTATTCCGACGAAGGCTGTGTTCTCATCCTGAATGGCTTTTGATCTTCTATTGATCGCCAATGAAGATTCATTCTGTTCTTGGATGTGTCCAATTGCTGCTTGAAGCTCTTGGGACATTCTGTCCTTCGTTGCTTTCACAGATTCAAGCTCTGAATGTTCTTGATGAGTTTCTTGTGCAAGCTCTTGATATCTCATGTAGATATGTTCAGCTGTCGATTCCGCCAAGCGTAGCTTGTGTTCGAGCTCTTCAATTCTTATTGTCGCTCCTTCATCTTCCTGTGTCATCTCTTGTAGATGTTCCTGCATCTTCCTGTTGTAGTCAGACATTTGCCTGAACTCCACTTCAGCCTCGTGGTGTAGTCGTGAGTATCCGGCTTGGATGCATTCATATTCTTCATGAAGAAAATTGTATGCGTTTCTCGCCGATCTCAATTCTTCACCCAGCTGAATCTCTCTTCTTTGCTCTTTTGTTCCTCTATCATCGGCACGTCTATTCTCTATACTCCTTCTTGGGGATCTCGCGGTAGACGTTATAGGCGATGTAGATCTTGTTGTAGCTCTCATCGATCTTCTTGGTCCTACGGGTGCAAGATCGGTCAGATTCCGAGCCGGTGGCACGGATCTTTCCGAGATTTGTGATCCAGTAGGCATAGTGATAACGTCAGCATTTGCTGATGAATCAGTACCCATTGTAGAGTCTGGTGACGAAATGGTGTTGGGACCACCAGGAGCAGCGAATGAATAGGGTTCGCTTCCATTTCCTCCTGAGCTTGACATTGCAGGTTTCTGTAATGACTAGTCTTGTTCTTGGTCTCGTGTAGCTCGTACGGCTATAAAGAGCGCGTACGGCTGATAACCTGCGAGTGGATCTTAATCAGCGAAGTTTGAAGCTATCACTGACGATCCATAAGCGGCGTAGCGTCGGAACGGAAACCGCACCTTTTCTAGTCGCTTGATCCTTGAGCCAAAGTACATATGGTACATATATATGTACAAGTTGCACTGTACGTGTCGCTGCACTTCCATTCGCATCTTCCAACATTTGTCTGCGTTGTTAAAGAACAAAAGCCAAGCTAGTTACTTTGAGTGATACCCACCATGAGCGGCGGTTGAAAGAAGGCAGGGCACACATGTATTGACAAACTATCCTGACAAACGTCGCCTGACATGTGCACTGATACAGTGCTCTGATGGCTGTTCTGGCATCAAGTCTGATATCAAAGAGAGTGTCCATCTTGCATTCGACTGGCATTCTATCTTGTACATATTCTGGTGTTCTATCTGGCACAAATTCTGGCATGTAATCTGACAGTCTTTTTGGCAAGAATTCTGCAAGTCTATCTGGCATTCTTATTGGCGGTTGAGGTCCGGTGGTGCCCACTGGGATCTAGTGCTCGCGCTTGAGGTGCGGCGGTGCCCACTGCGATCTGGCACTTGGTCGACTGGGAGGCGGTGAAGGAGGTGGATGATGAGGCGGAGGAGCGGGACAGTACTCATAAAATCTAACCACCCTCACCTGGCAGATGGGGAACGCACAAACAAACAAATTATGCAATTCAATCAACCAAACAAATGAAGGATCCAAAGTATTAATGATTGATTGGTCCGTTTCGTGGGGCTGCTTCCCGGCGCGAAAATCCACGCATTGCTTAACATTGGACTTCCGGAAGCATCTCGGTTCTGAAACACAACAGTCCCCTGCTGTGCTGGCTGGTTTGCCGATACAAACATGCTTTTCTTTCAACTCCTTCTATAGCTCAATGACATTTAATCCGAACTCCTACATGTTCTGCCATATTTTTGTCTGGATTTGTCAGCACCATATCTCACCGCAGGGGACCATTACTACTGGATGCGATTCTTCCCAGTCATCCATTCCATGGCTCGACAGCGAAGAGGTGCGGTCGGTTGCGCCGGTTGCTTCCCCTTCAACGGACGAACGCCGAGAGGTTAAGTGACCTGGGATACCTATGGGATAGGTTGGAGGCCATCGCCATTAGGTTTCTTAAGACTTAGTTTCTATAGAGTCGAGTCCTTCAGCCTCTGTTGGACCTTGACATACCTTGACCCTTGAGTCCGATGCATCTTCGCTGTGGAGTTCGGGACATTCCACTGTCCTGGGCAAAAGAGCTCGAAGACACGTCCCCGAGACACTAAATCTACACGGGGCTGTGCGCCCGGGCGGAGACCTGTGAAGGGTTCTGACACTCAATGAACTAAGGCTCAAGTCCAGGAACCGAGCCTTGAGGAACTGATACTAACTTACGTCTACTCATCTCTGGTTTCTACATGTTTCTGCTTGTCCACTTGTCCACACAACACCACGAGTCACGGGGTGGTGTTCTGCTCCAGTTCGCCATGCTCTCGTCCTCCACATCTCCTGTCGTAAAAAAGCTGTGCTGCGCCAAGTCCGCGCGTCACGTTGACGGCCTCACTTCCGATTCCTGGCACTGACGGATTCCTTCCGCTCTCGGTCGGAGACGAAGAACAAAGTCTCCAACATTCTCCCAGGTTGCACCACGTTCCCCCAGGTTCCCCCAGGTTTTTGTAGAGGTTCCCCAGGTTTTTTCATCATTCCCCCAGGTTTTTGTAGAGATAAGGGGTGGCGAACCCCTTTCCGCTTTCGTCTCATTCGCTCAGTCCGAAGAGCTTAGGCTTGGATGCTCCATCATCGCTGAGCAACTTTCCCTCTAGGTCATCAATTTCTTCAAAAAAAACATCCTCAAGTGTTCAATGGAGATACGCAATTCGTTTATAGGGGAGAATAGGAACTTGGAAGACCCTGAGTTCGCTGCTGCAGCAGCTGCAGCAAAGTGAAGCCCGATGCTTTGGGTCGCCAAGCCCACCCGGGTGGGCTTGGCCACTACTCTGGGTGAACATGAGAATCCGGTCGTCTCGCATGCTTCAAGAGCTGCCGCATCGGCAGCCGCATCGGTGTCCAAAGCCCGCTGCTGTGCTACATTGAAGTAATATTTACACTCCCTGGAACTAACATGGAGGTGGAGAATGGCACCGTAAGGAAGACCATGAAATCCACTACAAACAGGTGGTGGTTTTCCACTTCCATGTTAGTTCCAGAGTAATATGAAAAGTCATGGAAGTGGACCATGGCCTCTTCTCCTCTACAAACAGCTCATGCAAAGCTTCGACTCGACCTTAGGTTGTCCACTCATCCATCAGGGTGCCGAAAAACAGGGAGCGGGGCCCCGTCGTTGTTTCAGGTCGATTCACTTCGAGAAACCCCCCATTTCAAGCGTGAGAGCAAGAACATGTCCGAATGCATGCTTCGAGGTTCGTTCTTTTTTCACGTCAATTGGTTGCCCAACATCTTAAGATCTTGCGAAGCATGGAACAACTGAAGTCGTGGCAAGTCATGATTCCTGCCAAGTCGTGGCAAGTTTGCGTCGTTTCGTCGTCGAAAACGTTCGTCCTCCTCCGACTGCGTGGCGCAGGAGTCCTGGAAGGACTGACTGACTAAGCGACTCAGTGGGGGGCATCGTGAATCCACCGAAGGAGTAAAACGTGCTGCACTATGGCGTGGCAGGTAGAAGTCTTTACATCGAAGTGGGCTGTTATGAGCTGTTCATCAGAAATTCCCATAAATTCCCGACACTTCTCAATCGGGAAACCCAGGGGTTTCCAGCTAAAGCTGGCACATAGCACCCATGTCAACCTGGGGAGTGGTTCGTGAAGCAAATGGACCAGCCCAATCGTACTTCACTGAGAAGGACCATTGAAGATCGGTGCCAGCCACCTTCCATCAGAACCTTCGAACACCGAGATGGATGCGGCACCTTTGGGGAGGCTGGTGTGGAATCCGGTCCTAGTCAAATAATATCGATAGTCATAAATTAAACACTGCGTACCAGCACCTTCATGTCGGGGTCTCCAATAGACTCCCCTACACTACTTAGGGATCTCCATTGAGCACCCCTTTGAAGGTCAAGGTACATTTCCATACACTCCATGCGTTAAAAGAAAACATCCAACATGGCTGCAACATCCTATGCAACAAGTGAAGGGGATACCTCCAATTCACTGGACCTCGCAGCTCTGCCAGCGGCTCTTCTTGGGGCGGCTGAACTTGGGCACCGCACGGAATCACTGGAGGCCAACTTGTGATACTCGCAGTCTGTACTGTCATTCATCTGATGAAACTCGCCTAAGTGAGACGCGAGTTGATTCAGCCAAAAATGGATGAACAATGATGGGAGAATCGGAATCGAAACAACTGTTGGCCCGAGAATGGTGAGCTGGACTTGGGAAGAACAACAGCTGAGGACGATTTTTAGCACTAAGGAATTGAACCCAATGCTTAGGTGAGGGTTTCTTTGGGTCTTCAACGCCCCATTGTCCCATATTACGCTGTTGTGCGAGAGACAGAAAATCATGGTCGGCCCACTTGCAAACAGCAAGGTCCCGGCTGATCCAGAAGACTCGAGTCCTAAAAAGACCTCCAAGTCTGCCTCATTTGAATCAGTTCCCTTGCTTGAAGCTCACGAAGCATAGGTTACTGACTCCATGTCAACAACAGCCCAAAAGTGTACAAGTTCTTCATTGACACGTATAGAAAAAGCAAAAAAAACACACGCACACAAAAAACATTTGAGTCGTTGATTCTTCGTTGCACACACTGAGAATTGAGTGTCCAAGCAGTTTTGAAGCCGATGGGAAAGCTTGCGCGCCGTGCCTGCGGTGCAAGATGCAAGGCTAAAGGCCCTGAGATGGCCTCCAACCTACTAGCGATGGCCTCCAACCGAACGTGCAAGCTTCGCGGAACTGCATGTGTTTCACTTCGACTTTAGCGCACCACATACAGGTTTCTGTGTCTCTTGGTGTATAACACTGCTCGAGGAAGGAACACAACTTAATCAATCTTAGTCAAGCCCATGCAGGTTGTCCTGGAGCATCCGGGACTGCCTGTAAGATCAGACTCTCCAAAAGTCCGTGTCTTAAGAACTATATACCAGGGCCCCCCGGGTGTGGGGTGTCTAATTATGGCTCCTTAGGGGGCCCTGGTATAGAGCTGTCAACCAATTAAGACAGGGACACCACTTGCAACATCGGTTGAAGGTCCGAAGTTCGACCACGAGTGGCCACCGTCCTTGCTGGTCTTCAGTCCCGCCCAGAGACCCAGTGCACCTGTATCTTCCTCGGATCGTGCACTCAAGAGACGACGCGGGCTTTGCTTTCCTGGCCACAGCGAATTGCGCAGATCCCGCCTGGTGTTTGTCAATCAGTATATATTATTACTAATTAAGAGAGTTTCTATGAGGTTCTTGTCTTTTCGGGGAACCTGAACTAGGACCGGAACCTGGAGTACTATGGGATATTCTATAAGTCTATAGGTTCTTCAACCTCTGTTGGTAAGATCATAAATAAAGGATCCAAGGTGATGTGTTTCACAGTTCAACTGGGTGATTTCCACCAAAGAGGTCACTTCATCCAGAGTCTATTCATGAACGCCTGCCCGGCATCCGATGAATTGAAACAGCCATTCGGAAACGGTGGAAAAAGCGTTTGGATCAGCATTCCACCGGAGTGTAACGACTTCCTGGTGTAGACTGCTGATGAATAACCCCCGGCATTTGGATTAGACTTCTCACAAAAATATCATGCCTACGTGGAGGGCGCCCGAAGACTTCAAGGACTCATGAAATCCTCTGCTACTCGGATTGTGGGGACGTCCACGACTGCTGCTGATTCCAGGGAGTGCATTTGGATGGTAAATCCTCTTCGACTCTGGGGGTGTTTGTGACGCAGTCACCAGTAGTCTGTATATATTTCCACATCCTGGGCTCCAACTGATCCCTCACCCACCAATAATATGATCCCTCACTCAAAACCTTTGCAATGTTCATAGACTTGATTATATTTCAACCCCCTATCGAGGTTTTACATGGTTTTAACTTATTCATCCAAGGATATCTTAAGGAGTCTCTCTCTCTCTCTTTCTATATTTATATATATATGTATATATTCATCCGCCCTTTGTGGCACCTTGCAGGGTCATCTTCGTCGACGGGGCCCCAAAGGAGGGAGTGATGCCTGGCCGTCGCGTGGTTTTCGGATGAAACGGACGGCTCCGTCGAACACGGGTGACGAAGAGCCACTGGGCCGAGAACCCGCTTTCACCGGTGACGAAGAGCCGCTGCACCGTCTCAGACTGTCGGTGCCAACAAAAAGAAAACTAGCTGGTTCAACTGGGATCTGACTCCACCTTTTCTGAGTGGATTGAGAGGATAGCATAAATGTCCTAAGTTGGGTGGGTGGTGCCAGTGCCATCAAACCTCTGAAACCACTGTAGCTTGGATTTAACACTGGCTATATAAGGCTTGAGGGAAGCTTCGCCCCCCGCATGATGCATTGGACCTCACCCTGCTCCATCCACCTGCCTCGGGGCCCAAAGACACCAGACATCTTCAAGGGCGGCACCTTGAGCGCAGTGCCTGGCAAAGTGAAAAGGCCATTGGATGCCGGGCTCTCTCCATGGTCATGTAAAAGACATATGTTGAATGATACATTACAAACATGTCTGGGGTTTCATGGGAGAGGGAGGATTTGGGAACATGATTGAATTTATATATACTGTTACTTGAATCAAGGCAGTAGTACACCGATAGTATCATAAGTAGCAACAAGGTTCAAAAAGGTTCGAACGGTTGGTCTTTTAACCCCTCCACCACGCTACCCCCCGTGAGAATCTCGCACATCTTGGTCTTCTCCCTGGTCTTCCCAACTCTTCTCAGGGCCCCCCCCCGGCCCCAACTCTTCCATGCACCGACCCGGCACACCATGGACCGGCGCCTGGAGCTGGAGCAAAGGAGGGACTGCCCGCCGAAGCCTGACTGAGCGGTCGGCTGGGTTTCCCCACCTGGGAGCAGGTTCTCCAAACTGGCCATACCGCGAGGCGGACGCGTATGCAAAACTTGCCTGGACTCTTTTCTCTTGAGAACCAGTAAGAACCAGTAAGAAGCCTCCATGACGTAGGGCACCACTCCTCCAGTTTGGAGATCCAGCTGCCAGGCTGCCACGACCGCTGTCCGAGGGGTCCAGGCCCGAACTGAGCCCCAGACCGGAGATTCCCGGCCAAAGCCTGGCGATGGGTCGATCGTGAGGGGGGCGTTGTGAGAAGGAGGAGCTCATCCTATGAATGCAACTGAGTCATCCTTTTCTGTGAGAGTTTTCCCATGTTTGCCCATAACAAGAAGATACAAGAAGCCACCTTGGCACAACAAAACGTCCAACTCTACCCGACCAAACCCTCTATCCCGAGCCACTTACTTCCCACGCGACACCCCCAAGGACTTTCGGAGTTGTTCACAAAGCCCCAAGTCCAGGCGAACGCGCTGAAGAAGGTGCTTCCCTCAGTCTTAGTGCTTCCCTCAATCCCCTTCTCCATCCTTCTCCAAGCTCTCCATCTGTCTCACAGGTTCGATCGCACCCCGGCACTCCGTCTGACAGGACCAAGGTTCGATCGCATATACCAGTGACCTTCCCAGTGACCGAACTGTGGAGTTCCCAGTCATGACCGAACCAACCAGGGGATCAAGTTCGGTCACTGAGAAGATCCAGGTATAGTACAGCTTAACTTGGACATGTTGTGATCATCTACTCTTGACCCACTTTGAAACCAATGAACTTCACCCCAGTCCTCCTCATCCCTTTGATCTCTGCCCCTCAGCCTTCCCCGGCGCTTCCCGGGCCTTCCGAGCTGCAGGAGCAGTAGCCCTCCTCGTTCGCTCCGCCAGTCTGCTCCGGCTCCGGACCTCTGCCGCGGCTTCGGGCAGCCCACCCCAGACAGTCCGACCGTCCGCGATGCCAAAAAACGCTCAAAGAAACAAACAGGTGGAGAAGAACATGGGGGGTTGAAGGTGCTGAATCTGGTGTCACCACCACTTTTAGCACCTTCTAGGTGAAGTGAATCAGTGTTTGCTACAGTCGCCTATAGGCTCCTTAGTGGATTCATTCCATCCATTGATCCACTGGGTTAGCCAAGGTTGAGTTTTCTTTCGAACACGTCTTCCATCACCAGTTGTACAAAAATCCTCCAAATCTCCTGCTCCATCACCAAAAAAACCTCTTCCCAGTTCTGTCCCAACAATCCCTGGCTTCAAAGACGCCACCCTCGGCGACCATCGCCGACCGTCGTTCAAGCCCCTCTCCGGCCGTGCGCGTTGACGCCGCCCACCGTCTTCCGTGGAACTGCTGGTGCTGCTCTCATCGCCTGCCTGGGACGCTGGAGGGTGCGGAGGGAGGTGCGGGTGGTGGGAGGAAGCGTCCAAAAAGACACATCAAGAAACCAGGCACATGGAGTTGGAGTGCCTGTTGTTTGTCCGACACACCCAGTTGTTAGGTTTAGGATGGTTTAGGTATCAAATAAAGAGAGTCACTGAGCAGAACCAGCATCTGAGGCGGTTGAGTCGTGCAGGTGCTTTTGGATCGTGTCCAAGCAAGCGTTGGTGATTCGAACCGCCGCCCAGTGGCAGTGATTCAGGTTGAGCATTCAGGGTTTGTTGGAGTGGACGGCCACGGTCGGGTCATCTGACTGGACCCCCTCCGGGCCCACTAATCCAGGATCGAACAGGCCAGGACACCGTCGGATGGTCTAAGTAGCGATGTTCTACGAAGGCATCCTTTCCAGCAGGGAACATCTCTCCTGGGAAAAAGAGCAGATCTTCCAAAAACAAACGACTGAAGGCCCCCTTCTAATAGGGCCCCTTCTCATGTTCAGAACAGCTCCATGCCATGGCCCTTCAAAACATGTTGATGACCAAACCCGGATGACGACCAGACCACCTCCGCGACGCCCGCCTTGTCTTGAGTGTAGGTCGATGCGGAAGACGTACCTCAGCGACTGGAGACAGAAAGGGATGTGGGAGTTCTATTGGAGCTGAAGTCATAGTTTGGTTTCATGTCCAGGTGAACAAAAAGAAGCCTCTCTTAACACGAAGTAAACACATCAATGCGTATACATGAGGACGGACGCACATGGTCGCACATGGTTCCGCTGCTTGTCCCAATCGCCGCAAACACGGTCCGGACCCCACAGGGCTGCGGCTTTCAGACTTCGGCAACTCCTGCAACCGTTCCGACGCAGCGTCTTCTGTGGAGAAGTCCAGCAGCGAACCGAACCGACGATCGTCTGCCCCGCGCTCGCACGGACATGAGTTCGGCGCCTTTTTTACCATCAGCCGACCTTTCCTGCCCATGTAAAGAGGTGATATGACGAGGTCTTACCATCCATCTAGCTCTGACGGATGTCCCACGGGGGCGTCGGCGGTGTCGGTGTCCCACGGGGCCGTCCCACCGTCACCTGCAAGGCGAGCTTGGGCACGCTCTGACGCCGTTGGTTGGGACCGACGCCGGCTGCGGCACTTGCCACCTGGGAAGGTGGGACACTGGTGGAGGACTGGTGGGGACTGGTCGAGAGATCAGGTCCACCTAGAATTACTGCATGCAAACACGTCCAAGTATTTTCATGTCTTTGTTTTTTTGCGTAGATGTTTTGGTCTAGTTGGATGGTTTCAAGTGTGCAGCTGAGGACTTGCGGTCATTTGGACCCGACCCCAAGCCTCTACAGCAAGTGCTGCATGGGTCAACAGTAGAGTCTCGAGTAGCAAGCGTTCGTGCGTTCGTAAGTCGCAAGGGTTCGGACGGCCACCTGAACTGATTAGGCCAAATTGGGGAAGGATCAAAGTGACACAGGAGCAAGGACGCTACGCACGGAGGCCATCGCTATTAGGTTGAAGGCCATCGCTACGAACGGAGCAAGGACGCTACTAGTTTTGTTTACCCACTGAGTAAGTTTAGGATGCATGGGACTCACCTTGCTCTGGTTTCACTCCCGGTTTCCACCTGGACGCTTCAAGTGCCCATTTACAAAAACACAAGCATACACCGTATCAGCTTTAACATAAGAACATATTAAAACGAAAAACACTAATTTTCTCATCAAATCCAAGCCTATCCCCAAAAGAACAACAGTCGGCCTCAAAGGCTGCAGCAGCCTTAGAGATGCTCAAATGCTCATCCGGCGGTGGACAAATCTGACTTCTCTTTGAAGGGCAAAAAATCACATTGCAGTCTAGTGCGTCCCGACTCCGATTCGGCCGGACGAGCTATCCGGATGTTTTCTGCACATCGACATCAGCGGGGGTCACTCAAACTGCCCGACATTAGCGGGGGGGGTTGGTTGACCCAGCTCTGTTGGTGGTTGAATAGGAGGTATACTTGCATGCATGCAGCGTATCCATGGAGTGTCTGGCGTTACGATTTGACGATGTTGGATTCAAGCTGTGATTCGGAGGGTATGATTCATGTTGATCCCTAGGGCTCCAACCATATCCTCAGAAGCTGGTTAGACCCCCCCTGGCACCCACCCCAACCACCTTGTCAGGAGGAGCCCTAGGGGATGTTCCTCCCATTCTTCTGCAAAACTTCTACGTGTTGATTGGGCCCAGGACCTGGTGCATGTCGGTCACCGAAGCGACGTTTGCTGCCTGACCATACTTTTCTGGATGGTGGTTTACACCCTTCCCCAAAACATTTGGACAACTGGGGTAAGTCGGTTGCAAAGTAAAAAGATGTAAAACGTATTTGAGAGCACCAAGCAGTTTTCCATGTGGAGTGGTTGATCCTTCAGCACATTCAAAGCCACACAATCATGTCCAAAAGGGACTAATTGGCTGGGAGGGCTTGAGTGTAAGACCTTTAGGAAGCTAAAGTTAAAGGTACTATCTTCTTGAACCTCCCATTGACCGCTCGCACCTGTCGTCTGAGGGTAGAATATTTGTAGACTTGAGCACCGGAAACGGCAACTTTACATGCATACACTCCTCCCAAAAAATGAACATCAGAATACTTCGTTTCAGAACGATCTTTCTGATCTTCTCACTTCGACTCGAGTGAACTCACATCCATCACATCCATCACCCGCGTCTTCCGAAAATAAGTAATACCCTCCCTGAAACAATCATGGAAGTGGAATACAGCCTCAGCCTGTTCATAGAGGAATTCAGCCTTCCAAGGGGCCTTGTTCCACTTCCATGTTTGTTGGATGGAGGGTAAATCACCTTTCAGCAACCCACTTCGGCATCCGCCAAGGCCTTCGGCATCCCGGCTTTCGGAGCACCCAGCGAGGCCACGAAGCTGTGCATCGGGTCCTGGAGTTTGGGGTCGTGACCCAGAGTACTCCAAGGAGTGGGTACTTGGACCCTTTCTTTCTCGGTACCCGAAAATGGGACATGACCCAGGTAGAAATGGGCACCCTCCCTCCCTACGGAATCTGAAGAAGACCAGGACCCCCTTGTAGTAGAGGAAGATGGCCTAGGAACTCCACTTCCATGATTGTTTTAGGGAGTGTACTTCATTGTACCTAGCTATATAAAAAGGAGTATCTCGAGGGTCCAGATACGAGGAACGGTTTCTTTTGGGTCATGTCAAACGAAGTCATGTTCGGAAGGTACAAACGAAGTCGGGTAAAGAGGTCTAGAGGTCTAGACCGGTCTAGAAGCCCAGTTGAGCCCTGTGTTCACTGTTTTCATGGGAAGGTTGGAGCATCCTTTTGGGTGGTTGGTGAGAAAAAATAGAGGTCACTCAGGTTGACTATGGGGTGATTGCATGGTAGATTTAGGTTGAAACTGATGGAAAAAACGTGGCAAAATCACCATCTCATACGAGGCCACGGCCATAAAAATCCTGCATGCAGTGGCCACTATCTCCTCAGAACCCCCTTTCTCCGGGTCTCTCATCCCCCTTGCTCTCTCTCCTTTGAGGCTTCACCCACCTCGCCGCGTGGGGACGGCTTCACACGCCTTGGCGGACCAGCCCAGCAGCGCAAGCAGGTGGGACGACGGCACAGAAAGGAAACACCGAGCACTTGACCAATTCATTTTGTTTCAACCACCACCCCCAAGTAAAGGCGAAGAAAGAACAGGCTGCCAGTTCCATGGAGTGAAGAAGGGCTACTGTCGGTTTTGAAAGGTGATGAGCCGTGACTCCTTTCTTTTGAATCTCTTCGAATCTGGTCAAAAGGGGAACTGTCAACGCCGCTTTCATGTTGAAACAACATCTAGCTTTGAAGTCGTGAAGCAATCGGCTTCCACATCAGGTGCCACTTGGTGTGTAGCACTTTGAGACAAGAGCGCACTTCGTCTATATCGACTCATCCGATGAAGCCAGCTTGGTGTGTAGCTGTGTAGACTTAGACCTCCGGCACTCCGGCCTTCGTGACCGAAACATGGACTCGTGGACCAAATGTGACCAAATACCAAACGCACCAACTGGACCCAGCTGGAAAATGACACAAAGGATCCAAAAGTGTATACAATTCCTCACCACTATGATCCTACCCTAGCGCTCCTGTGCTGACCTTGACTCTGACTCTTCGCTCGACCTTCTGGACCCGTTGGAATCGCGAGAAGAGCGCCACGGGCGATGCCACAGAGCCACCCACTACCCGACCTGGCTTCAGACCTGGGTGTTCTTACGTCTATTTTGGACGTCACCTGAGGGACCTGGACCTGGGTGAAGCACCGGTCGACTGGAAGAGTCAATCGATTTCATGGGCGTCCTGGCTGGACTGCCCTATCCGTGAGCGACAGGACACCCAGACAGGGTTCTGAAGAAACCTGTTTCTTCTTAAGCTTTTCGGTGTCTCCCAAGACCAATCTACACATGGCTGGTATAGATGAGCATTTCTGCACATGTCTGCAAACAAAACCATATACTATACTAAACATATAGATTCAACCCTATACATGAAGAAGTACATGAAGAAGAAATCGTTCCAAGAAGCGAACGCCAGGTTACATGGGCCAGGTCACATCTTCAAGTTCAACTTCGGGACAGTCACCCCCCTGGGCGTCGGTCGGCAAGTCGGCCGTTCGTTCGTTCTTCCGAAGGACAGTCGGTCGTGACTTGCCGTGGGGTGAAGAAGAGGTCCAAGAGGTCCAAGACGTTGTGAGCATTTCTGAGCCATGCCATGTAAAAGTGCTTCGGAACTGCCGAAAAAAAACGAGCTCTAGTCAATTCTGTTGGGGAGCATATAAGAGTCTCCCAAGACAACTGATACTTCTCCAAAATACAACCAGAACTTAGTTTTTGCAGCCCAGCACAGGCCCTGTTTAATCTATTTTAGCCTGTCGTCATTACAAGCGCAGCTCATACTGGGTCAAAATAGAAAGGCTCATGCCCAAGTCATCATGGCTTCTGAGGCAAGGTTCGGGTTTTATTCTTGGTGTATTTTGGTTCCATTGATTATTATGATGGTTATGATTGCGACACCTTCCCATCAGGCCACACCATCCGATTCGTATGACAGCGCAGAGTCCAGCTCAGATGAATCTGATTCAGATCGATTGGTAGGCAGGTAGGTGAAATCACATTGGAAACAATAGCTTGGTTCCAAACTCGACAAACGTGCCTTGTTTCGATGGATAGACACACTAACAACTTTTGCACCATCACCTTCATTGGGCACCAGATTTTTTCCCATACACTTCAAACATGTCCCAGGGGATCCAGTTACCCCTATAGCTGCATGGTAACCAGTGGTTCCAAAGACTAAAACCATAGACTTAGAATCCCTGGTTCCTTATATGGTGGTAACTGGGATCTACTGGGTGTTGTATCATTTGAATCTGCTTCCTTGGTTTCCTTCGGGTTTCTGGGCCTGGAGCCTGGAGCCTGGAGCCTGGTGCCGCCTCGCAGGGCCTCTCAGGCTCTCAGGGCCTCTATCTGTAGGTGGACTCCACCAGGTGAAACCCAGGACCTAGACTCCCTGGAACGTCCTCATGGTGACGTGCGCCAGGCACCACCGGTTTTTTGGGTCTTTTCAGAGCCCATGAGACCTCATCCTGGGCGGCCTGGCCCAAGGCCCATCTCATTTCCAGGGAGTGAGTCACTAGACACCCCGCCTAGTCTCCTAAGGGAGGCCCAAGTTACGATATTGCATCACCCAATATCTGACGTCTGACTAGACTAGACTTTCAGGCAGCTGCCTGCAAGGTCCAGTGAACCCTTCCAGAAAGAAAAAACAACTCCGGACCTGGATATCTTGCTCCCTCTTCCCCTCCCTTCCCCTCCCTTCTCCCCTTTCTTTCCCATACCAAAAACCAGATCTCGACCCACGCAAACTCCGCCTTTTTGGGCACAGCCGCCTGGTCGACGGTCGAAGTGGACACGGGACGGACGGGCCAGGGCCAGGGCCATCGGCACGGAAGGGGTCTGAGGCGGTCGGAAGAGGTCTGGTAGAGGTCTTGGAAGAAGACCAAGAGGCCAGGAGTCACAAAGGGGTTTAGTCTCTAAGTGAGTGGATGTTCTGGACACCCCTATCCTCCAAGTTCAGAGAGCCTCGCACCGTCTTGTGACTCCAAGTGGAGGCTCGTCTCGTTTTTTTGTTTCTCGATTTGATCTGAGAGAAACCGCTGATTGAAGGCCTCCAAGTACAGTCCACCCCAAGTCAGGACAGTCATCCTCTTCGCACCGCAACATCGCAACCTTCTGGTCGATGGCGGCGAAAAGGGATCAAAGCACCACCGAGGGCCAGAAAAACAACTAGCCTATGCGACACCAGCCTTAACCAGCCGAGGGAAATAACATGAAATAACCACCAAGGCTGGTTCAGCCCTGTCCTATCTTTCTAAAGACAAGGTTGCCCGATGCGTCCATCAAACCACAAAGCACGCTCAACTTTGGGATCAAGGTTAACCATTGAGTGACAATAGGTGTCCGGCAGTCCTATATTTGATGGTTTTCCAACCAATACGCACCAGCTTGGGGATCCTCCCAAACTCGTCCGTCCAAGAGGAACAACGACCATCGCTGTGGCGCCTCTCGAGCTTCCTTCCGGGGGGCTTCCCAAGGCTTCTTTGGCGCCTTCGATGGGCAAAGGTCTAGACAGGCCTGACTGAGGAGGTGTAGGGAGCCGGTCTACATGTGTCTTCATAGCCATCCATATTCAGACATATTCAAACATCCAGAAATGTCAAGAATTTTAGGCAACAGATATATATGTATTCCCATAACAAATAGTGATTACCAAGCAGGAAACATATGGTGACCCTTTATTGTTTTTAGTAAAAAGATCTCACCCAAAAAATTGTATAAAGGAAAAAGAGCAAACAATCATATAAAATTTTGGTCGTGGATTTCTTGGTCCCGAACGATGATTGGAGGTTTGAATCTTTCATTTCTTGCACCTCCGTCGTCGTAAACCGATTGTCCCTTCACTTATTTTGTCAGCCATACATTTTTAATATAGAACAAATTAATGGCAGATAAAATTGACTGTGAAGGTGAACAAACTCTTAATGTTTATGACCCGAGGGCATATAGTCTATTTCCTTTATCTACCGCCTTTTTGTTTGCTGGATGAAATGGGAAACACTATGGAGGGTAAACTGCAGGCTGTGGACCGGTGGCAACGTTGGATGTGTCTCCCAAGAAAGAAGCTGCGAGTGGGTTCTGAAAGAATGTTGCACTTCTCCCCACGCTTTTGGAGTGCTCGTTCATAAGGATGGTAATAGGGGTCGCTTGCAGTTTCGAGTGGAAGACGGTGATACGTCTTGTGCATTATTTCTAGAAAGTCTCTAATACCGTGAGGGATTTATGAGGCTTCAAATGTGTGGTATGAATCAATCTCATCAGGATTTCAGGTTCCTTGATGCCATTGAAGACAACATTGAACTCCAGCCCTTTCCCCGGTGTTTGTTGGCCAAGCCTTCACTTCTTCTGTCCGAATCGTGAAGGAATCCATAACGGAGTCCCGGCTTCAACATCATGCACCAGATCTCAACATACCCCTCAGCAACACAAAGAGTATTCAAGTGCTCAATTAACCCAAAGCCACAAATGAATGCTCATTGATTTCTGATTCTGTTCTTGGAGTCTAAGCCATTTCTTGTCTTTTAGTTGCGGACACAGTTCTAACTCAATCCAACTCGGACCCTGAGAATGTCCCAAACCCGCGACAAATGCCCGCTCGGACCTGAGTGTCGAGGTGACTGCACTGCCTGGTGTGATCAAAACATCTTGGAGGAAATCAGGCTGTGGGTCATGGCACCCAGACCATCCCAGACCCCTAATTTTGTGGTAGGTTGAAATTCACAAGTATAATAATCCATTCTAATCTCTTCTCATCTTCGGTGCTCTCTCCCACAGTCCTCCCAAACCCCGACCCAAGGCCGGGGCGACGGAGAATCCGTCCCCGCCCCCCCGGGCACTCCCCGATCCGCAAAAAGCTTGCGCGACGTCATGGTCGGATGGGTGGCAGCTTCCAGGAGGTTAAGGTCCCAAATATCACAAGTGGTTTTTAGATGGCATCCAACATGTCACAACCTCTTTTTGTTTGAGTCACGGCTTGGCCATCTGGGTCAACTGCATGTCATTCTGGGGTCATTTTGATTCAACTCGGCCTTGCAAACCCAACCGCGCTCTCGAGCTCGTGATGAACTTCGTGCGTCAACAGAGTGACATCGAGCGCCATGGTGTTCCCAACCCCCGTCGAGTTCTTCGCAGGGTGTGGCTCGGGTCGACGAAGGGTTCCTCCTTACTGCCTCCAGGCCCTCCAGGCTTCAGGTCTTCCCTTAAGAACATCACGTGATACAAGAAAGCCCAACCATACCCCCTCAGGGGTCTCGGTCTCCCCTAATCAAATCAAGTTAACATAGGATTCTAGAATGGCTTCTAAAAACCTACACGAAACCAGCTAAAGCATCCGAATACCCAAACGATCCTAGCTCCTAAACCATCTGCTTCATGTTCTCACTCTGCCTGGCTTGCAGGGAGCGACCTGCGTGGTGTCGTCGTCTCCACCTGCGGGTCGCTAAGACGCCGTGGACTCCGGCGCAGGCACGGTGGAGCCCAAAAGGCTTGGAGGTGGGTCTGGAGAAGAGAGACATCCCTTATATATAATCTATATATGATATATATGATATAGAGTCTATAGTCTTAAATGATATAGGAAGATATGATATAGACAAAAGGTGGGTCTATATTAATAGGATGATATGATATATAGACTATATCTATAATGTAGATTCGATATGATATCATCTGTAACATGCCGTTTCTTCACGATGATTGCGGTGAGCGAGTGCCGTGTGTCTCTTTCGTTTGCCGAACCCTGTCGGTAGTTCTATAGATGTCTGGCACTGCCATGTCGTGATCTTGCAGTTGTCATGAGCTCATTGATGGTGGCAAAGGTGCAGTCTGATCCCTCCAGAGTCTGGGTACAAGGAATAGGTCCACTCATTCAGTCTTTCCAGGATCCGCAACATGAAGTTTCAACACGTGTTTCATGCAGGAGCTAAGTTGCAGCAAGTTGTTTCATCCAGGAGGACTCTGGTCGACCCTGATCTCCTCCTGAAACAGAAGGTTGTCGGGCCTCAAAGAGGTGGTTGGCAGGAGCCTGCAATTCTTGGTGGGTTTAAATTTTGCCAAGAGAGGTCAAGTGACCTGAACTAGGACCGTAGCCTGGGCTACCGATGGGATAGTCTAGTTCAGGTCATTCAACCTCTGTTGGTGTTTAGTGCTGTGATGCAAAATCAACAGCTCTGGACTCCCCTCCAGCGACACTGAGCTGGGTGTTTTGCTGTGCCTCTTGGACTCCCCTCCTTGGGCAACTCGGAAAGTGGGAGACCCTGGGATTGAGTGCGCCCGCCTTGGAGCTTCTGGGCGAGGCCTTGATTTCAAGGCAGTGGGAGACCCGACAACTTTTGAGGAGACCCGGAGATGGGTCGTATTGGGGAACCACCAAAATCACGGAAGATATGGCACTTTTACCTGATCACGGGGTGGCTCAAAAAAACACCCAAGGCCCAAGAAACTTGTATGATCAGTGGGTGACAACTATACCTGATAGCTCTGCCCCCCACGAAGGGCAGAACCAGGGCCATTTGACGTCAAGCACTTGACGTGCAAAGCCCTAGTCGTGCTTCGAACAAGTCCAAAGTGCAGGTGGCTATCAGCGATGCTCCAGCTTTGTCTATATACATATTGTACGACCCAAACACTCCATGCATGGCAGCATATTTGCCTACATTGGGGTGGTAGATTATGTAAATTTGCCAGTCCCATGGAATGTCTGGGATATACATCCCATGACCAGGGCCCAGTGGATCGTTATAGTATAGCCCTTTGCTCCGTTCGTAGCGAACCTTGTTCCGTATGTTCCGTTCGGCTCGTAAGGCCAGGAGCCCGAAGTAGGTAGCGTCCGAACGCTCCGTTCGTCGCGATGCCCGAAATGCTCCGTTTGTAGCGTCCTTGTTCCTAGTAGTAAAGGATGTTCTAGTCAAACCCATTTTCAAAAAGAGTGATACATCTTTTACCAACTCTTCCTGGTTTACTGGCCCCTTTGCCCCGGAACATCCAGGTCAATCCATGTCAATCCATGTGCGTCATGGAGCAACCGGAGCAACCGGAGCCTGGTAGGTTGACCTCCATAGTCCATCGTAGTCCATTCACCAGCGAACACCCGCCGGTTTTGACCCGCAACCATGCTCTGTCGTGGATGGGAGGCACTTCCGAGGCCAGGGCAGGCTGGCCTTGCACAGCCATGCCGCCTGAGCGCGTGGAAGTGGATTTGGCAAGAATTTGGGACTTCTGAAAACCCAAGCAATGTTGACATCATTTAAGAGACATATCCCCGTTGGCTAATGGGATGCACCAAATCAAACAGAGGGTCTCCCTGCTCATGCACACCCTATGCAACTGTGAAGGCGGTACATCGCACTAAACTCAGGTGAAGAACACCTAAACTCGTTGTATAGGTGGGCCTGTCTGGGTTGGACCCAAGCAGCTACAGGTCATGTGGCTATCCCTCCATACGATCGCTCTTTACATGGCAAGCACTTGAGCCAGCCACAGTATTTGTTGCAGCTTCCGGATGAAGTTCCCCCATGAGGTCATGGCAAGTGCGGCAGGTTCCTGTCATGAAGTCATGGGCGGGGTATATTCAACCGCTGCCCCCCCCCACGAAAACAAAGTCAAGCAGCTATACCGATACCGCAGCAAAGAAAAGCGAGATGGCCGAACGTCCAACAATGTTGACCCAGAATAGGCCAAACTCATACCACCATCCGCCCACCGAGAAAAAGCATGAAAAAGCCAATCCATCTGATATCCCTCTTCAACCCCCAAGAAAGCTTTGATCTAGACCCGAGACCAAAGCTTAAGTCAAACAGAAGAAAACAGAAGAAACCCACTAAGAAAAGATATGTCCTCCGACCGACCTCTTGACCTCCCGATGCTCCGCTGCTCCGCTATGCTCCTCTGCTCCTCTCGACCGAAGCGTTCGTTCGATGGCCCAGGCCTCGTTTTCTGGGAGATGAAAGTGGCTCGCTGTCCTGGAGAGTGGCCGGAGCGCTGTCCCAGAGCCGGTTGACTCGGGCGCGGTGGACTCGGAACGCCAGGGACTCAACGAGACCAAGTTGATTGACGTAGCACACGACACGAAGAGACGGCCCATGGGAGTCACAGTCGCTGATCTCACAGCTCAAGTGTTCACTGGAAAAACATACAAACAACGTGCACACGGGTGAAACACTCCTGCATATTCTTGAGTTAAAACAAGCTCCAGAGGCATCTGAAAGGTGAAAAGTGAAACAAATATCTGACGCGTGACCTACTTTTAGGTCGCCAAACAGATGGGTAGGTTGGTGGATACAGTAGATGAAACGGCATGAATCCAAGATAAGTTCCGGTTCTCCCAAGAATTCTTGAACACAATTTGCAGATATTTGCAGCATGCTCATCTTTGAGGCCGTCAGATTCATCAAATGGATCGGGCGTGGGCATGTGAGGCTGGCTTGTTCCAATTAGCTTGCAAAATGTGGTGGCTGCTTCACCCCACTCCTTCTGAGCCACCCTCTCCGATTGTCTTGGTGACACCTGGGTACCAGAAAAAGTGCATCACGGAACGCTTGTCAATCATTTTGCAACCAAAGGTGGTCTTGACACGTTGCATTTGCTTCACCACGACATGATCTTCAAAAGAAGTCCACATGTCTTGGTTCACATTCTTTTCAACCTTCGTTCAGAGATTCAGAATGTTCAAACTACCCCAAGGACAAAAAACACGCTTCCTGAACGTTTGAACTACCCCAAGGTGATTCAACGTTTGTCTTGGTCCTCCTCAAAGCTGCCCAAGCGGAAAAACCCCGCCCTTCTCGATGCGACCGTGACAGGACCGGCGCTCTCAGCACACGACGTCCGTGACGCCCTCCGCGTGGCCTGGCGAATCCCCCGGTGTTGTTCCAAAACGCTCGGCTCTCTCGAATCCCTGGTGGCTCCCACATACGGGGCGATGCATGTTTTGGGCAGTAAATCACATATGGCGAGATATGGCGACTTCGAAAAAAAAGGGGGTCCTGGTATGTATCCCCGCGGCCTGCGGCGGCCTCTCCGTGTCAGACCTTCCCGGGATGTTTGGACGAAGCAAAGAGTTTGAGAGATCGAAAGCTGCTGTAACAAGGAGAGAGGTTAAGTGACCTTATAGGACCCTAGTGGGGGACCTATGGGATAGTCTATAGGGTCACTTAACCTCTCTTGGAAGATGAATGATGAACCTGTTGCCATTGCGGCCAAGTGGTGCAAATTGCATATATCCTCCCTCAACTTCATTTCACATTGCCCTCCAAAAGTGTAGGTGAACAGGATTGCAGTTTCTCAGTCTGCTCCCAAAGGACAGCATCTTGGGTCTATCATGGTCTATCCCATAAATTACCTGTAACATCCTGTAAAAGCAGTGGATGATGATGGCTCAGTTGCAGGCCTTGTTCAACAATTTAGTAATTTGCTTGCTTACTGACTGTTACAGGTAATAGGACAAACCCAGGACATATCAATACCCTAGGGCCCTAGGGTATCCAAGTACCTTCTCAGCTACGGTGATGTGTTCGACACTGTTATGTAGGTGCCAGGAATGGATCCCTATACCAGCACCCTCCAACAGGTCACCAATGGAAACCTGTTAGGGCCTAACAAGCCTCCAAAGGAGACCTGTTGGAGGGTGCTGGTAGTGATGTTTTGGGTCTTTGGAAGTAGTTCGATCTCCGTCTCAGCAATTCGCCATGCAAAAAGCCCCTGCCAGGCTATCTGCCTCCGCCTCGTTTTCGTGGAGAGGAAAGTGGTTCGCTGTCCTGAAGAAACCAGCGTTTTGGGCTTGCAATTGGCGCAGAAACCACAATACATACAAAACCCAGGTTATATAAACATATATATAAACATTTGCATAGGACTTCAACAGGCAGTCGCTGGTAGTCACAGCAAGAGCCCTGAAGATTTCTGCTAATTTCTTGGTTTCTGTGCATGCCGTGTCTGAGATTTAGCCTCCATTCCATGTCTGAATACAAACAACTGCTCAGCAAAGCTCTTTCTCAAGTCTGTTTAACTCCAGATACTCCAGTGTGGGCTGGATGCTCCTTTTGAGTGACCATGTCTGATCTTCTTGGTGACACCTGGGTACCAAACGTGGGCCGATGCACAAGGCTAGGACATAGGGTGGCAGCACCATCGACACTAAACATGTAAGTTTACACGCCATGCACAATCTAGCCATCATATGACCCGTGTCAAGATGGTGATTGTTGGTCAAATGGTGTGCATCATGGTCCATTTAGGTGGATGTGTGTGAAACAAGGGTGCCATGCTCATGATGGTTGTTTTTTTGTACTCACATGTCTCATGATCTTAACAGTTTGCTCGAGACGAATTCCAGAGGTGATCGTTTGAAAAGGCCTGGGCGTTCGTTCATGGGGTGTTTCGACTCACTTCTTCCACATGTCTCTTCGCGAAGAAAACCCTCCTCTGAGGTTTTGACCGGGTCTGTCATAGTGCCCTCCATGCTGCCTGTCTCCGGGTTGTGGTCACAACGCTAGGATCTGCTGTCATAGCAACTAGGAAAAGCCTATATGTTTTTCCCAGAAGAGTCACGGAGAACGCTCAGGAGAATCAACATCCTCCGATCCGCACCACCTCCGATCCAAGCATGCCAGGCTTTGTTCGGCCCTGTCAAGACATTCTCTGCATGCAGAATCCACCTCGCTTTCTTGGAGAGGCAAGGGCTTCGCTGTCCTAACGAACGCAAGGGCAGTGCTGGCACAAGGAAATGACGACAAAGGCAACACCTGACAAGGAGTTGGTCACTGCACGAATCCTTTGGAAACCAATTATTTACACTACCACAGCTGCGGCAATGTGAATATGTATATCTTGGTCAGTCAGTGTGCATGCTGTTTTTTTGACTTGTTGATTCTTTGTTGCAGGCAAGTAACATCGACTTGAAAAAACATCACATATTATCCAACGTCGTGTGTTACTCGTCCTATGTCGTCCCTGTGTGTTTTCCCTCGCGTGGTGTCGTGATTGTCTCCTTCCGAGCAGCCTTCTCCGAGAATCTGGGTGATACCTGAGTACAAAACATCGCTCTAACATGCCCCAGACACGACCTGTCTGTGCCAGTCCGGACTGCCTTCAAAACGGCCAGGGGTGGTGGGTTTGGGGGGTCTGGCTTGATCGGCAGTCCGGACTGGCAGTCCCATGGGTTGTGTCTGGGTGCAGACAGCTGACGCACGCAGCCAAGAGCGCGGTGACTGGTCACTGCGGCGCGGTGGCCGAAGTGCGCTGACGCACGTGACCAGCTTCTTCAGTTTGTTTTCACCAAACGAAAGAGGCGCAACTATAGGCTGTCCCACAGACATGGCTTTCATGTGTTCAAAGGAAGAATTCATGATTCATGACCTGTTCAAACATTCCAATCTGTATGTAATCCCAATCCATGGACTGCATTCACTCACACCTCAGGCTACGGCCGGAAGGTCAGTACTGGTTTCCGTGCTACCTGCATGCAAACAAGAACAATTTTCACATCAAACAAAGGGCAAACACCTTTCAGGAAATGGTTTTCTTGATACCACGTGCCTCTTTTCCTTGGAGAGGCAAGTGCTTCGCTGTCCTGCACAAACACAGCAACCCCTCACCCCACTCCCCCTAACTGTGAAGGCTTTCAGCGGTCGTCTCTGCTTGAAGTGTATCGAAAGAAAAGGTTGCCTTTGATCCCCAAAGAACTGCTGTGCTTTCTTTCAAAGGAAGCCCTGGCACTCCCAACACACCTCCAATCTCTCAAGTCGTGTCTCAACTCACAATGGGCTAGCGGAGTTGGGGCTCTGCGGAAAACAAAGGGGCGAGCAACGCAAGCACACCCCAGGCACCACAATTACACGATCAATGTTTTTACAAAATCTGCAATGCCTCCAAACATGTGCTTTCTTCCCAGAACCATCACAAGTTTACACCAGATCTGCACAAGTTCTGCTTGGAACTTGGTCGTCAGATTCCACACAGTTGCTCCTTCTGAGTGACTTTCTCTGAGCTTCTAGGTGTCACCTAAGGACAGGTCTTGGAGTCTTGGACTGCAAGAAGACTTGCGCGAGAAGCTTCTTCGGTGGCAACGGCTTTTGGGTCCTAAATGGCTATCAAAAAGCTTTCTCGGTCGGTGGAAGAATCCATGTTTTTCTTGTGATTGCATTGGTATACCGGTATACCCTGGTATACCTGGCTTCTGGCTTCTCTGGAATCGATCGGGGCTTCTGTGTTTGTTCAATCCTTTCCTGCAGATTTCTGTATAACATCGTCCATAGTGGGTGTCCTGTCTGTACACTCAGTCATTCCATTCTGGTTTCGCTTCATGCATCTCAAAGCTCTTAGACTTGGACAGCCGCGTCAGTCAAACTGCCTTCAGTGCTGCCTGGGCGGAACTGGGTCTTACACTCAAATCCTTGCTTCATGGGTTTGCTACGTGGCACCCATGTGAGGAGGTTAACACATGCATGTTGAAAAAAGGAAATTCAAGTGGACAGTACTTCCTGAGCCGTCCATATCCAGGTCTGAATCAATCAGCCAAAATCTGGGTATGGAAATTCCCCAAAAAAACAATCAAACCGGTGGCTTTCCCTGAAATAGCTCCTTTTCGGGGGATGCCACAAACCATTCTAATCCTATCTCAAGAACAGGTGAAACTCAGCTTCTGCCATCAATCGGGATTGAATATCAAGTAATGCTACTTGAATCTACTTGATGGTGCCAAACTCCGAAAAATAATCCTCCAACAAAAATCCAAAAAAAGGTTATACGTTGGTTATTGACTGCAAAAAGAATTCAACAAATATCACTGTTCAAATGGAATCCCTGAAAAAGGTTGGCTACGTTGGTTGTATTAAATATATATTAAATGGATCTGCACGTTCTAAGCTTTTCCAAGATCCTCCTTCTTTCAGGTCCTCGAGCTTTTGAGATCGTTACTCTACGCTGCCGCGACCCGGCGCTCACGAAGGCGCTCACGAAAATTAATTTGTGGGTTTCTCATCAACTCAACTGAGATCTAGAACCATCATGAATCATCAAGAACATCCAGTTTCTTCAGTTCGTGAAGCGAACTGGAGAGTGTCTGCTTGTTTTACTGACCGTTTAGAGGTTGACCGAACCAGGCCGGGACCTCAGTTTGACGAACTGAAGAAGCCAAACATGATTGCATGTTTGATAGGAAGTTGGATCACATTTGGGTTCAGTGATGATCAAAATCCAAAGATTGAGGTCCCTTGGGTTCGAGGTTTTATGAATCAGAAGGCAACCTACCTACAATTCTCAGCCGTTGAACATGGCTGGGATGGTGGCCCAAGCCGAGGTCACTGGCACCTCTGTTTCAATTCCTCATGAACCTCAACTGATCAGTTAAGTTTCCAACTGAATTCAATGATTTCCATGATATCATACAAGGATATATGTGGCATATTATGGCATCATATTATGGCATCACGTCCTGACTCATGTATATATAAATTATATATATATATATATTATATTCTTCCCAACTGATGCCACTATGGCCATCATATCGTGCGTGCGAAATCATCCTTCTCAGGTCCCATGATGGAACCACCACACGGTCGGTGCCCTTTTTCCTCCGTTTCCTCCGGCCTCGCCGCCGTGGTGAGGCGCCTCCCTCGCTGTCCTCATCGCGCCGATCCGGAGGACGGTGGTTGATTTACCCTTTTAGGGCCTCCAGTGGTAGCTCCAAAACGCTTCGGTATGACTGGAGCCTCCTGGCACCCATCCCAGTCCCACCGAACCGAAAGAAGGTGCGACAAAAACGCCATAGGGCATGGGAAAAATTCCATTGCTTGGATTCCATGGGACAGTTCGGCATGTCCATGTTCGGCTGCAAGTTGGCTGCAAGATCGGCTGTCCAGTCTAGCTCCGCGGCTGAAGAGTTGCTGACAAAGTCAACATATTGTGCGTTTGTCTTATAGATGAAATTCACTGAGTGTTCAATCTGTCCAGTCTTTCCTGTTGGAACACTCAGTTGTGTTGGAACTGTTGTTTCCTGTGTTGGCATCTTAAGTTGCTTCAGTGTCCTTTCCTGTTGCGGAACGCAGCTGGCAACTGATGCCCAACGTCACCAGCGCAATGCTGCGTGCGTGCGCTGGATCTCCACGGATCTCCAACCGGAGGGGACCGGTCAAAGGCGCGCAACAAGCCGGTCATGCGATGTTTTTTTGGGGCCAGTGGTTGATTACAGGGGTCAAGGTATGCCCAGGTATGCATCAATGATGCCAGCTGGCTGGAGTGTCCGTATGCCAAAGCATTTTTGATTACGGCCGCTTAGCAAAGAGGATGGTGCGGGCAGCTTGGGAGATTCAAGGGTAGTTGTAGTTAGCCACATTTAAATCGAAGTACTACATTGACCCCTGTAATCAACCACCCACAATGTCACATGGATAGTCAGAGTGATGCAACTGCTTGAACCCTGGAGAATCCCTGATCGGTCGACCAAAAGCCACAGCCTGCCACCACAGCCACCCTACTGTCTGACCGGTCGCCGTGCGATGTCGGCAAAAAATGGTGGCAGGTTGACATCCAGGTCCTGGAGTCCAAATCCCCAGACATCCCGTCCAACATCCAGTTGACACCAAATCCCCAGACCTCTTCGCTCTCCAGCACTCACCTACTCACCTACTCACGATGGCAGACCCGAATCTTTTCTTCGGCCGCCCGACGGTCTTCTCTTTTCCAGGCTCCATATCTTGCACTCGCCTTCGGCAGACGGGCCAGTGGCTTGGGGTGAGTGACTCAGTGATGCCTTACAGCGAGAATCCACTAGGCTTGGGCTCCAGTGCCATACAGGTCGTGTTGGGGATTTCCATGTTCCAGCATTCAGTGATTTCAGGATTCCATTTTTTTACCAAAGAAACCACTAGGACAAGCAGGGCCCTGAAGAAGTCAATAGCCCCTCCACGTGGGGCAATAGCCCATCGTCCAGCAAGTCGAACCGTCGACGAACAGACGTGCCCAGCCCAGCCCGAGCCCACAGGTCGCGACACGCTACGAGGCACTCTGGAGTAAGCACAAGATTCGTCCCACAAGCTTTCTCACCGAGAATCTTCACCAGTGTTGTTCAGGATCGGAGCATGATATAAAACCTCACCATTAAGAAACCAAACATCAAACTCTCATCCTTCAAATTCCTTCAATATGCTTGTGGCTCCTCATCCAACATCGCATCCGGTCCTCCGTCAGCTCAGATCCGAGCGATCCGCTTCCGTTCTTCGCTCCGAGCGAAGACGAACGTCACAGGTCGACAGGTCGGTCGCATGGCATCACAGCCGATCCGAGAAACTGTTCAAAGTGAGCGGATCACGTCTTGCGGAGCGCACGCGCAACAGATCGAATGATGATCTCTCACTTGATCTCTCTATGCTTTTTTGGTATGGACACAACCCTCTTCATGTTCCCCAAGGGCAACCTGTTGGACTAACAGGTTGTGGGCGAATATGCCAACACATCACCACAGTAAGAGTCAACCTCCATGGTGAAAGATGTCTGGTTGGGGCCTGTACAGAACCTATAGTAACTCTACTTTTGCAGGGTGCTTGATTGGACTGCTACTCATTGGGCAGGGCAATGAGTAAGGAGTACCGGATTCCCAGCACCGGAATAACGACAATCTGCAGCTATAGTCAAAAGGTACCCGAACAGCTGGACATCCGGAAAACCCCTCGGTTACCCGGTACCCCCCCGAACGTGTGATGTCCTGTCCGCTCATGTCGGTCTTCACTGGACTGACACAGGTAGAGCACAGATTCGATGCTACCAGTCCCAACCAAGATGTTCCAACACCCTTTTGCTGGGATATCTTGGGTCTATCCTTTGACCTGTAACAGTGGATGATGATGGTTAGGTGGCAGGCCCTTGATCAAAAACAGTGATGTTCTTGTTCACCGACTGTTACAGGTAATAGGGGAGAATGTAGGGATATCATCGAAAGGCGAACTCCCTGCGCTTGCTTTGGCCTGGCAAAGCTCGTGCCAGAGGCCTCACACTGACGAACGGTCTACCGACCGCTCGACCGAGACTTGAGTTCTTTTTTTGGGGATTTCGCCTGGCTGGGATGTGGGTTCCAAGTTCAACCTACCTGCTGCGGCGATTGGATTTCCATGGAGACAATGGGAGACATCTTGACATCACGAATCGTCAGGCTTAATCGAGTCACTTGGCTGAAGCAACGCCCTAAACCGGTGTACAATAGCCGACTTATAAATTTGTATATAGCCATTCGCACAAAGTAAGCCTATAAGGGTCTATACTATTAAGCAAACTATTAAGCAAGCAACACTTGAGATGGCTATAGGCTACACTTCAACATTACAACAAACGGCAACTTGTCTGCTTGGTTTTAAGTCTCCTGCCGGATCCTATGTGATCATTCGACTAATCACCGTTCAACATGTTTCGACGACCCACTTTTGTGTTGCTCGATTAGATCCATTACGACATGTCAACCTCAAACCCATGCCAAAAGACAGCTACTCTTCATCAGAACTACGTCACTTGCCCCTAAAACCACAAAGCCGTGTCAAGCCGTGATCCGCGCAGTCTAATCGCCACGCTCCCACGCTCCGGTCCGCCTTGCAGCGGTCCGCGGAGCTTAAGAACTGCCGCCACTTGGCCTCGGACGGCGCCGAAACGAACCGAGGCCAGGAGGACGAGCGGTGGTCGTCGGAGTCCCAGTTCGGACCCAATTCGGCATGGATCTTATAGGGATCTGTGTACGAATGAGGTGTGTAATGGTACTCAAAAAGGTACATGGTTCGTACCCAAAAAGGACCAAACAGGTACATGGAGCGTTGTTCAAAACATGTCTTTGAAGCGAAGTTTCGTAAGGAGGTGCTTACGTACACGCTTGCACTTGCTTACGCGACTCACGTTTCAGCTTACGCGCCATGCAGGGGACATGAAGCGCTTACGCGGAGCTTACCCAAACAAATACGGACAAACTTTCTCCACCACACCACAACATGAGCTTACGCAATTGACTGTTTACATCTTTTTACTGGGCGCCAACATCAAACAATGGAAGCAAGCACACATGCAAATACATGGAGAGGTCAAGCTTACGCACTTTGCTTACGCAAGCGCTACAGCCCAAAAATGCTTACGCAACCTTACGCAATTCAGGTTTTTGCTTACGCACAGTCTCCTTATGAACATGTCCTTACTAAATATGAACACCTAGGTTTTGAACGATGCTCACATGGACTTATGGAACAAGTACCTGTCTTTATAGGGGTCATGTCCCATGTACTTTGATTTGGAGGGTTCAGGTAACAGGGAGACTTCCCTGGCCCTGGCTGGGTAGACTGGTTCCATTTCCCGAACCAACACCCAGGGGAGTCGTTGCCACGCCTTGGGAGGACTCCCCAATACACACCCAACGGACTCCACGGATTCTGATGGGTCCTGCAAACCGAAGCAAGCTACGTGTTGGTCACCCAGTCAACATTCCCATCGCGAATCTGGAAGAGCCACCATACCGCTGGGGTCAATACATGGTTATTCCGTCTGCCCTGGTGGCGGCGTCACTTATTCCCGATCCTGCGATGAGTCGATGACCGGCTAAGCAGTGAGCCTCAGCCGAACTCTCTCCATGGAACTGACATATTTGCCGATCAGTTGGGCCTTTTGACCTCAAATTGATCGGCATATATGGCATACACATTATACACTGAGAGGCAGCCCCGTGGAGTGCTGTCGGGCCATGTCCGGGACGCTCAGTTCGGTTCTTGACCCTCCCCTAGAAGTCCCTGAAAAGACTTAGTCCTTCAAGTCTAAGTGGCTGCTGTGAGCAATGTCCGGCCGGGTACCACCATCTCGAGTCAGTTGGCTGAGCTTTCGCCGACACAACCCCTTTCCACCAAGCAACGGCAACGTCATCTTCAAATCTCTAAGCCCCGTCATATGCTGCCAAACAATTGCTCAGACATCATGTTTCTTTGAGACATTTCCCGTGACCCAAATATCATCCCACATCCAGTTCAGGCTGGTGATTAAATTTTATAAAACGTTCAACCCCCCCCAACAACCAAAAAACTTAGAGTGTTAGCTGTGCCAAGAATACCTATTCCAACCATCCACCCCATTCTTTTGTTGCCTCCCCGGTGGTTGAAACCACCGGTTTGGCACAGCGAGTTCTGCCGCCCGTTCTGCCCGTTGTTTGAAATCACACGGACGGTGAAACACGCGAGACTTCTCCGACTCCAATCGCCAGGTGGCTGGATTTCCTTCGATCTCGTTCCAGCTGTTTTTCACCATGTCCAAGAAGCCACTGATGTAACCGAAGAACCTTCTCGCCACGCAGGTAGGTGCGTGTTCGGCCGCGGCAAGCTTTTTTTTTCGCCGCACAAAGCATGAGGTTTTCCTGGAGAGGAACCCTTCCCTAGGGTTGGAAGCAACCCTTGCAATGGTGGGAGGATGTGGGAGGTAACTCGAAGTTTCTGAGACTACCAAGAGTCATCTGCAGCGAGTCAGGCGAGTCAATACGACGGTCCATTGCTCGTCCGATTGGACATTTGCCCGAAAAGGCTGGCCCAAGCTGGACAATGCTTCCATTGAATGATGATTCTGGAATGTTTCATGATGGAAAAAACTGACGGCCCACACCGTCCGAGGCCTCCTAGTGTATAGGGATCTTCCGGGGAAAGGGTTGTCATGAGTTGGAATTTCAAGAAGCGTAACTTTGGTCTGGCCAGTGTAGGGAAGTCAAACATTGACACGCAACACCAGAAAAGCTGAGATATTGCCGTCGTTGTCATGTTGTATCTGGGTGAGTACTGGGAGAGTTTATGGGAATTCATGTTGTTCCCGTTAGACATCGTCTTGGAGTTAAAGAAAGTCTAAGTCAAGATACGATATATGTGGGGGGGGCCATCTGTCTGATAAACAGCATAGCAAGAAGTGAGTACTTAGTTGAATCGCCAAGGTGCCTCATATGAATTGAATGTATACCCAAACACTCTATGGGACTGCCATACATGCCTACATTGACCCCCGGGGCCGCCTCAACTGATCGGCGGACTGGCAGTCCCAGACAGGTCGTGTCTGGGGTATGAAGAACCTCTCTGAACAAACATGATCTGGCTCACCTGCCACGGTCGTGATTTCCTTGGAGTGAGGAAGACCCTCGTGAGGAAGACCACCCGCACAGCCCAGCCCCTGTGAACTACGCCCAGGAAACTGCTCGGGTGGAACGCGCTGAAGCTTTGCAGCCGCCTTGAGGAGGGTCTGTCAGGGGACGGTTTCTGATGTTTCTGAGGGGTTTTTTGGAATCGAACCATGTGAATGTTTTCACCATGTATTTTGTTTTTTGCAGTTTACCATGGCTTTACATGTGTCATAAGACTTCAATGGACCTCATACCTTGACCGCCAGGGTAGGGCCGCGTAGATCCCAGGGCCGGAATCTCCGCGTCTTCTTGCAGGCCGACATCTCTCTTTCTCCAACATGGGCTACACCAAACCCTTAGACCGTAATCAACTGATCAATGATCGCCAGTCAAACAGGTCGCATCTGGGTCAACAAGGACATGCTTCGACCCTCTTCGAAGCTTGAACAAATACTAGCAGCTTTCTGGACATCGGTCCCCCCCACCTCCTCGCTGGAAAGGTCACCAATCCCTCACGAAAGGAGATAGATTGAACTAATATGGCCCTCTCAGCAGTTTGCAGATCTTTCCATCGGCTTCTCCACACCGAAAAATTACGCCCGCCAGCAGAAATCACGGAATTTGCTGGCCAAACCCCCCAAACAAAACGCATGCATGTCGACTGTAGTATCCCTCAGTGGGTGTTAGTAATTGTAGTATCCCTCAGTCGGTCCACTTCCCGTTCGCTTCACATCGGTCCACGTTGCAGGACCGGACGGTCCACCTTTCGCCCCGTCCGTCAACGTCTTCGAAGGGCTTGCGCACCTGCGCGGTGTCCTGGGCCGGGGTTGACCCACGAAGAAATCGACCAGAGATGTCAACCTTCACTGCAGTAAAGATGCAAGGGTTGCTGTGAGCGGTGACTGCAGAGTGACATGTTCGTTTGATTCAAAAAAGAATTGAACTGAACAAACAAAGTGGATCTCGGATTCAACACTCAATTGAACACTATATACATACATGAGTTCTACTATAATGAGTACCATCCTGTACCCATTTTGTGACCTCTTAAGTGTTGTCACTAGGTCCAAGCTGACTATTGTAGTATTGAAGATGTGGCATTTTGGGGGGGTGAAGCATAGAGTGGATTTGGGATGATCTGGCGTCACTTAGAGACATCCAAAATCATAGACCATCTCCATCAAGGTTTCTTGAACTTTCTACATGTCAAAGTCACATTCACACACCTAAATCATCACCGAAAGGCCGGAGATTACGTGGTAGAGACTAAACCATGTCTACGGACCATCCGAGCTTTGGATTGACACCTTTCAGAAGCTGTTGTATCCTCCCAACCTTTTCCCACCATCCATGAAAACAGAAAACGACCCCACCGAAACTCCGGACGTGGGACTCCGGAAATCCTCCGCATCTGCAGTCCTTGTCTTTCCCCGTGGTCGAGAAATAACCCTGCACGTCCACAGCTGCCTGGCGGTTCAGTTGCAGGCCGACATCTCTCAAATACCCGACATGGGCTGCAAGTACTTCCTAACAAGGTCGGACCGGGGTGGGTGCCAGAGGGGTACGGTCTCACCTTCTGAGGAATTAGAGTTCTTTGGAGCGGGGGCCCAACAGCGGAAAACTGGTCAAACAGGCCGGAACCGGCCTTCATAACGCCGGAAGGCGTTAGTAGGGCGTCTAGACGGCCATGTGGAAAACTGAGCCATGTGGAATCTTGTGGGACAGAAAGAGCTTAATTATAGCGTAAAACATCGTAAAACACTATAAAGATCTACAAAGTGACATGGCTGTGAATCCTCAATCCTTGATGCTCATCTCGCCACAAGACCTCGGTGTACAAGAAAAACGCTCTCCGGACACCGTGTCCACCCCAAGATCTGAATGTAATCATGGAATCATTTGGGTAGGGAATGGGGAGATCCCAACCTCAATGGGTCTTGACATTTCTTTGGTGTCTTTTGGAGCTCCTGTGGCCACTTCCAACTCGCCCAGCTCCCAAATGCTCCCAGCCTGTTCTGCGTGCGCTAACTCCAAGCGCAGCTGATGCGCCTGAATTAATGGTGCGTGGTCACGTGCAGCGTCGACGTTGTCGCTGCATGACGTCGATTATAACTATGATGAGGGAGATGTGAGGAGCATGCCACGCTACGTGGACCAGGGTCCACCATGGGTGCTGCAGAGAGAAAAAACAGGTCTGGCTGGTCTGGACTCTTGGAGGGGCTGGTCTGGACTGATCATTTCACTGTTTCTTCAATCCAGTCACATGTCGCTCCGGGGTGCCGGTTCCGAACCGTTCGGAAGGAGGAAGGAGTAAGTCGAGGTGCCCCGTCGTCACTCAAAACGGCCCCTGGATGGGACTCACCATCCACATCATGTGACTCTACCAGCACCTTCCTTCCTGAGGTGTCTATTCACAGCCGATTCGAGGTGATTCGGGGTGTCCAACCACCGAAGCGAAGGCCCCATCGATCACATCCACCCCACACGGAACCCGTTCCCTGGACCCTCTGCGAAGCGAGTGAATCGCCGCTTTCTCATCGACCAGCGCCACAGGCCGTTCGCCCCGGCCTTCCAGGTGAAGTCCGAGACCAACATGGAGAGACGCTCACGGGCCAACACCTGGCGTTGGCACATCGGTGCAGCGACGAGGTGATCTCCTCGCTTGCGACAGGTGGGCAAGACGGTGACCTGAGCTTTTTCGACGCTATATAGACCCGGGGCCTATACTGCACCATGGGGTACCCAACTGGGACAGTCAGAGTCCGCAGTCAGAGTCCTTCGAGTCCTACACGTGCGACGTAACACACGGCTGTTAAGGGCCACAGTTGGAGACGCCGGGTGTCGGGTGTTTCGGTTGAACAAGAGGTTAGTCCGCACCGTCGAAGGTTTGGAGTTGGGGTGCAGCCAGCAGGATGTTTGGCCAAACATTGATATTGATTCCTCATCTTCAAGTTGCTGAAATGTGGGCGGCAGTGGGCCAGCAAGCGAACGACCATCTAGCTAGACACATAGCCATGTACTCTCTGGAACTGGACGTCGTCTACCCCGGCAGAAGCGAAGCGACGCGGTCGGGCGCGTAGCTTTTGCGCGGCAGCGACCCCTCGGGTGTTCGGTCCACTTGCGGCTCCCAGCGTCGCTCGTTCCGGAGGGCGGTGAGGGCATCCACACCCAGCGAAATATCAATGACTGGTGGGTGATTTCAACTCTCTTGACTCTACAGGTCTCCGAAATGGAGGCTTGTTAGGCAGGGCCCGTTAGGCCATTAAGAGGTTTCCATTGGTGAGCTGTTGGAGGTGCTGGTAGTGGTTTCATGTGGTGTCACTCCATATCTGATTTACCATGAAAATGACCGTGACCTGATAGACCGGACAAAGACACACAAACATGGAAGCAAGCATACTTTGTTCAGCTTTTTCAGCGCGAATATCAAGGACGTGATCGAAATCGGAGATCTTTTCCTCCGGGGATGTAAGTGACAGCACATGTCAAGTGGTACGGTTCCCAGCAGGGAAGACCAGATCTTCTGAAGAGAGGGACATTCTGACTGCAAGTCATCTACTCGGGAGCTTTCTTCTGGAGCCTCTGATGAGGAAGATATGTGCCTTCACTTCAACCATTTGTTTTAGGAATTCTCCAATTTTATGACATGGATTGTCCTCTACCCGAGTTCTTATCAGCCCGTTGGTGGTGCTTCTTGAAATATATATGGACATGGCATTCCTCTTCGCCGTAGGCACACCGGGTCCTTCAACATGATCTTTACATAAATAAATATGGACTTGTCCACTGATGGGTACAGCATGATGCTTGCATCCAAGAACTTCTCAACATACTTTTGGGGACCTCAACCAAACAAGGGGTCGGGTAGTGAAGTTCTTCTTCCTACCAAAGAAGCGATATCTCGCAAATGGTAGTTGACCCAACAACTCCAGTTCTTTGTACTGTCTCTCTGTACCTGTATAGGCATGGGCATGGCTCAAGAAGCAGTCATTTCCATAGCTTAAGTTTGATGTTTGGACTGGCTCAAAGGAAAAGGATCCTGTGCTTCTTCTCTGAACCATCTTCGCACGCGGGCGCACACTCTCAGGCGGGGATGAGCAGCCTGAGCCTCAGGGCACGAAGCGCCACGTTCGCCGAAAGCGGATGTGTCCCATCCATTGTTAGGTTTCCTTCTGGCTGCCCTTTTAACAATCAATTCACATAAAACCAATTAGAACCCGTTCACTGGATTCCAAAGTCAAAGTTCACAGGATTCCTTGGTGAACTACTCCAGGAACCTACTAAGTCTAGGAACATTTGGCTTGTACAGTCAAGAACCCAGTTTAAATCTGATCATCAGTTATCATCAGTTATCCCACTTTTCTTAAACTTGAAGGCTTTTAAGGACTGGTCACCAGTTCGCGACGCAAAGCAGCTGAAGCACAGTTTGGGTAAGTTTGGTACTCTCAGACTCAAGATTCTCAAGCACTGTTCAAGGGACTTCACATACACTTGATCTCCACCAAACATCGTGGACCAAGATGGGATTCACAAAACAACCAATCACCATCCAGTCAAAGTGAAGAACGCACTGACAAGTAGTGTTTCCCCCGGTTGAACTATGCCAAAATGTCTACTCTTAGAACCACTCACCTGCCCAGCTCTCTCCTTTTCTTGCATCCGCCGCGACGTCTGGTCTTTCGACCGCGACACCGGGTGGCCAGTCCCGGCGACGTCTTGCGACCGGGCCCACCCGGACCGTGTCGCGACACCGGCGACAGCGACGCGACACGTCATCCCTTCAGCACTCGAGCACCGCGGCCACGGCCTTTGCCCATTGGCATGCCCATGCCCTGGCGAGCCACGAGCCGCGAGAGCGAGCTCTGGCGTTTTCGATGTTGTTGATATTTATCATATGAACAAACATACGGTGCGCGAGATGCGAGACGCGCACGACGCGAGGCCGCTTGAGGCCTTCCCTTTGCCTTTTCCTTTCGGCCCCGCTTGCGGCTTCTCGCTCTGCCTGGCGGCTTGTTGGATGGAGCTTTCGTGGATGCGGAGAAGCGAGTGAACAAACTTATGATTTAATTAATGGATCAAAAGTCTGAAGAATCCACCTCCCTCCCAACGATTTGTGGATCTGTGATGCTGACTGCCTTAGAAAAGCCTGGACCTTCCAAAATCGATCTAAACTCCCTCAAATTGCAGCAGCTTCATCAACCCACTTCGACATCTTTTCTCCCCGCCCACTGCGCCGAGGGGCGGATTCTTCACAGTCTCATCGATGGAAAGGATAAGGCAGGCCGCTTCTGTCGCAGCGTTCAAGGCGCTTTCTTTGACCAAAACGGGTTCCCAGATGTAATTCTGGAAAGCATCACAGACCTGGCGGTGAGGCGCCTCTATAGCCACGACTTGAGGCGCAAAGAGTAGAAAATCGAGAGGGTGAGAAATCAAGGAGTGAGAGGCGCCGGCTTATATGGGGGTATGGATCTGAGATGATATTAGTCGAATCCCAAAACCATCCAATACCCTGCGCATGGCACCAGTCAGAATTTTCCTTGGACTACCTCCAACATGGATCCTCCATCGCGCTCACCTCCGAAAGTGATATAACACCTCCGAATTGGACGACGCCCTCCCTGTGGAGTTTCCTCGGTGTGGTTGGGGGTGGTCAATGGCAAGTCGATGGCCCGTGGCTTCCTGTTGAAAGGAGGCCTATATAGCTGACCAGGCAAAGTACCTCCGTCGACGCACTCTGTGAGAGACCACCTAGCATCACCTAGCTAGCAGATACAGGATCCAGTGTGGCGAAGAAGGACGTCCTCACTTGGATCAGCGATATCACCTCCCCAAGAACTCCTCCACTTGCACGCGTCGCGGAGATACATCGGCATTATCCCGGCAAGAGACCCCAAACAGTGTGTGTGTGTGAGGTCTGTAAGCAGAAAGTCTAGAGATCTAGACGCATTGGGTTCCAGAGAGGTGATGGTGGTGATGAAGGTGGGGATCGTGGTGACGGTGGCGGTGGTGGTGAGTGAGTGAGTGTGAGTGTGAGCGTGAGTGAGAGTGAAGGTAGGTGTGAGTGAGTGTGGGTGAGAGGGAGTGCGAGTGTGAGTGAAAGTGAGTGTGGGTGAGAGTAAGTGCGATCTAAGCACAGCTGCTTTTTCTATTACCGTAACAACCCCTAGTGTGTCCACACTTTCTGGGGAATTGTAAAAAGCCTCTGCGGGTTGCGTCGCAAATTTCAGAACTGAGCCGGCCAGGCTGTGCAATTCATGCAGTCCACGCCAAACCAGCGACCCTCAGGTCCTGCTCCGGCCCTTCCATGAGCGACCCGACCGGACCAAGTCTGCCAGGAAACCCAGAAACCAGTGTGGGGTGCACGAAATGCTTCACCTGTTCCCGGGTACCAGGTGGGGTAGCCAAATTTGGGGCTCCTAAATTGGTTCCTAAATGGCTTGATGGCCCTGAACCATAATTGTTTGAGGGCCCTTTGTTCAGTGCATCGGATTGGATCTCCCATCTATTCCAACAAAACAATGGGTGGGACAGTGCAATGGGACATGGTCCGTTTGATAAAGATCTCCTGAAATACACTCGACGCGTCCTTCTGCTTCCAAACACCTCCCCCTTCTGCGTGTGCGTGAAACGCCTTTGGCGCGCCGTCGGCACTCCTGCTGCGGCGTGCTTTTGCCGAAGCTGATTCAGCACCTTCGTGCCATCGGCGCCACTATTCTGCGCCAAGGTCATCGGAATGACCTGCCGGAGACCCGCCCGATGGCGGAGAAGCGCCCGGGATAGCTCGATCGCACGGGGAGAGAGAGAGAGAGAGAGCGAACGGAGCAAACAAACAATGACCACTTCTGGACGTCAGACATCCTGATTACTTCTCAAGGTGACCGAACTTATCCTGGTCTTATAGGTATACATATTTATGTATACCCTGTAAAATAGGTCACAACATGTCACATCATGACTCCAAACAGGGTTACCAAGTAAAAGAAGCTGGGAGATGATATCACTTGCGTCCAAGAAGTCCGATCCTGAAGTGAGGTCGACCTACACATGATGAATGACCTTCTTCGTGTGGTCTTCGGGATCTACAAAAGGGTTGGTCTCAAAATGTCTCAACCACCATTTGACTAATTAATTACTACCTGAACCCCCAGTCGGGGTGGTTAATGGACACCCCTTGACCTCTAAGGGGCTATTAATGGACACCCGGAATCCGTGGTGCTGGTATATGAAACGTTATCTGAATCTGAGTTTTGTGTGCCTAGAACCTCTTCTTGCGCAGAACATGATGCCTATCACTGGGAAAAGGGCACCTTCGTCCGTGCTTAGGCGTTCTTGCTTCCTAAAGTTGAGCCGTTCTTGTCCCATCTTGGCGTTTTGGCCCTTTTGGTGTCAATAAGGATCCACCCATCACAGGTTCCAGGAATTTTGACGGTGAACATCATTTGTATATATCAGGAAATCGCTTGATGCTTAACTTATATGTGTTTAGTGTTTCTACGCTTTGATTCATTGCTTTCATATTGGTTCAATATGTTTTTTGCATATCCATTCTTACGGGTTACTTAGGCGTTCTTGCCCGTTACTTAAGCGTTCTTACCCGTTCCCCCCTCACTACAATGAGTAGTTGGCTGGACAAAGGAATGGTCACCTTCTTTTCATGTGTCCCAGACGCTCCGTTCACAGCCCGACCGGTCCCTCAAAACCTATATAGGGATTGGTTCGACTCGTTCGACCCCTCCAGAGGATTCGGGTCCGTGAGCAGGGTGGGTGACTTGATCATTCAAATCCTGGTTCTGCCTCTTGCAGGTGTAATTGTCTCTCAGCCTTTTTAAGCCTCAAGTCTGCAGCTTAGGCGTTCTTGGTACAAACGAGCGGATGTTTCAGCCTAAATAAAGTTAGGTGGGAATTGTTGCCTGATGAGGATCTAGGTGCATATTACGGCATATATATAATTACAACAACAATGATCATAATAGTAATAGCAATCTTAGTATAACACATATTATAACACTCTCAAACAAACAGCAAACTCCTGACATCACCTCGAAACATCAATGGTATGTTCACCACGCCAACCAATGGCCACTGGTCCTTCACCACCACTCCCAGCGCACGCCAATCGAGGCGGCCGAGGCGGGCCGGCGGCACGCCTCGAGCGCTCGTGCAAAGTAATTGATCACCAGCTGCTGTTTGCCGCTGATGGTGCGCGCCTGCGACCCGGAGCTTCGCTCCGTAGCGGGCACGGAGCACGTCCAAATCCAGGTCGTGTGGGGAAGTCCACTTCGGCGGAGGGCATGTTACAAACTCACTTCCTTAGGTGGATTACTTGCACTTTTGCTCACCACATCTCACCAGGATCTGCCAGGATCTACTACACCTTTCACACCCCAAACATGTCCAGCAGCGCCCCTTCACCACGCATTTTTGGCATGAAAAAAGGGTGGAGTTCCCGCCGTTCTCATCCGTTCTCGGTTTTTTCTGTTGTTGCCGAGCCACGTATTCTCGCAGGTATCGACTGAGCTCCATCTCGATGGCACCGCCACCACCCACCACCTGGTGATGTTGGACGCGAGATCGAGGAGGAGGGCAATCCGTGCAAGGCAGGTCTGAGGTGGTGAGTGATAGGATCGAGTTCATGAAGACTGCATGGCATGGATGAGATTGAGCCTAAGCAATGGATTGAAGCGCTTTCCTCAAGAATATGACTTCGACATACTTTAACCATCATCATGAACACATCCAAATGTTGCGCAATACCCACATCCCAAGAAGACTGGTGTTTTTTCGGCAGGGGTGACTCCATTTGCTAAAACCACTGGGCAAAAGAAGAAACGACATGTTAGTCCCGCTTAGTCCGATCATGTCACCCCATCTGGCCAGTCCCATCCAGCTTCGGCTCAAACATCCAAGCGTCTCACATCGATCGGATGAGAGTGTTCTTGTTAAGCTCCAAGATCAATTCAAGTTACCGCAACGGAGATGTGAATATGTATCAAATATCTTTTTTGTTTTTAAATGGAGCAAGATAAGTGTTTTCTATGGCTCCAAGATGATCAAGATCGGCAAAGCAAGGTGGGGTTGACCTGAATTATAGGACTGTGGGGTACCCAACGGGGATCGTTGTACGACTCCGGTCGCCTGAAAAAAGGCCTCTGTTGGAAGGTCTCCAACCCAATCCATGTATATGGCATATTGACATACATTGACCCGTAAAACCATGTAGCCCTAGGGATCCAAGTACGTTCTCACAAGGTGATAGTGATTGGAGACTATTTATGTGGGCTTGGAGGGCCCAGTCGTGCCTCCTGAGCTTCGGTATGTGGATCCCTAGGGTGGCACCCTGCTCCAACCTCGCACCCTGCTCCGCCGCACCTTGGTGTTCTTCATGGCCCGGCGCACGATCCTCAGGCCGCTCATGGCCGCACCGAGCACCGCCACTGCAGACAGAGCTCGGGGTGCTCCGCAAGTCCCGACAGAGCTCAGGGTGCTCCATGTCCCGAAAGGGGTTCCGACTGAGGTGGGTCACATAGGGCACCAGTTGGTTCACATAGCGGCCCTCACTATGGCATGGGCTTTTTCAGGGAGGAGTGAGACGCTGATGACTATGCCAGCTCTCCTGTCACGAAAGGCTAATTGCTATCAATTGCTGCATGCGACATATCAGGGCAACTGAAGAAGTTTTAGCAGGCACTGAATGAACTGTTGAGATGTTTACTGTATCGTTGTCTAACAACATGTGCAACAACATGTTGTTTGTTTACAGAAACTCATGATATTTCATGATCATATATAGATCGATATGCAGTAGATCGATTCAAGTTACCACCACACGCGACACGGCACGCAGCCAGTAACCAGAACTTCTCTCTGACTCACTGGCCTTCACTGGCCTTTCCTTCCCCTTAGCCATTCACCTCGCCTCGGAGCCCACCCGTTGTCTTCCTTTTCTCCCACCTGCGACAGCCGAACAGGACAGCCTCAGGCTGCCGTCGTCGCTCCGCCGTGTGATCGCTCCGCTGTCTTCGCTGGCGAGGCGCATGAGGGAGTCGTTGAGCGATCGCTCGGCTTCGTCGATGAACTGCTGAGCCCCGCCGCGGATGAGGATGGTGGCGGTCTTCGTCTTCTCCTCAGGCGGAGAAAGCGGTCCGTGATCACAGGGAGGTCGCTGAGAACACCTGTTTTGGAGCTGGGAGCTGGGAGTGAGCTGCTTTCAAGGTCCCCAAAGCATAGGAAAGGTGCATGTGATGCTGCGGGAGTCAAGACCTCAAGACTTCAAGATGTTCAGCTTCAGCTCCCTTAGCTGGGTGCTAGGTCTAGGACACTAAAACATCATGCTGGTTATACCAGCCCTTGAGCAACTATCACGCAAGAAAGGCACAAGTGATTGAATACGGATCTGCCACTGACCATTTCCATCCACTTCCCTGGTCCTGTTAAACACCTTCCATCAAACTGAGTTCCCAGGATCACCAAAGCCATCATCGGCGGTGAGTGCCGAGAACGTCCTGCGCTCCATCGAACCCCATACACCCTGGTTCTGTCTATGGATCGGGCCCGGGGCCCGGGGGTTGTCATCTTCACTCACGCGATGGACACCCGCTTTTGCTTTCACCTCTTCCTTGCGATCACAGTGGCACATTTGGTGAAGAAGTTGAACCTGCCGTGGCGAGACCCGTCTCCAGAACACGCACCCAAAGCAACTGTATATCAATGGCATCAAAGACCTCTGCTCTTTCTGAACCAACCGCTCAACGCTCATGGACCCTATGGAGGGGTCGGACCCCAATCCTCTGGAGGGTCTGGGGTCGAACCAGACCGGTCGGGCTGTGAACAGAGCGTCTGGGTACTTCGTGAAAAGATTCCACCGCCCGCTGTCATTTGATCTGCACCTCAAAAACCCGCCTCACCCTGTTAACTAGTATTAATATATTAATATAGAGTCCACCCCGCGCCAAAGGCCATATCCACCGCAAAAAGTTGCAAGAACAAAAACCAACCACCCTGTTGTACTTTTAGTTTTTCTCCGCTCTTTTCGCAGCTATAAGGCAGCTTATATAAGCATCCCGGCAGCCGACCCGACCCGGCCGTCGACCCGGCCGTAGAGGGGGCCTCTCAGCACCCACTTGCTTTTCCTCAAAGAGGCCACACGAACCCAGCACGCTCCTGGCTCCCGAGTTCGTCGGGGACGGGGGCGCATCACCGCGAGTCCGGCCGCATCATGGATAGCAGCAAGGATAGCACCTTTTAGTTGTGGCACAAGGATAGCAGCAAGGGATTCACTATTCACTTCTCACTTCACCGTGTGTCTCTTTTAAGATTCTTTATATAAGTCTTTTTTACATAAGAACCACCTGGTGACCAGAAGCATATTATTCACCAAAAACGTCTTCTGAATCACAGTCAAGCCAAGTCAGGCCACGTGATTACACTGAATTGCTCCAGCTGATCAGCCATCATTTCTGAGTTCCACATTCACCCCCAAACACTTCGGGCTACGGCTTCTCCCCAACAAGCACTCAGCTGCCCCAGCAAACACGAAAAAAAAAGAAGCTGACGCCTAAAGACTCATCCCCATCATTCCACTGTGCCTGGCTGTGCCCCAAGCAAAGCTATACCAGCACCAAGCTCTATATACTTGTCACCAATTAAGACCAATTGGACTGGATCACTGCTCATCTACACCTGTAGTACACAGTGGCCTGCTATAGAATTGCTATAGAAAGATGTACTGTTCAGCATTGATGAGTCTCTCTTACCCTAAGACTCCGGGCCCGAACCGGACAAGGCCAACCGTTCAGGTCGAGACCTGGTTTCGGTGTCGGGCCCGGAAAACCCCATTGGAGAGCCCCGACTCGGATTCGGCACCATTTGGCACCTCTCCAAGCCAAGGTCCTGATGAATTGGACCCCCGAAAGGCAGGGTTACTTTGCAAACCAACAGTTCACAGTCACAATGCTTCTCTCATTCCAACAGGCTTCTTCTCACCGATCACCAGATCTCACCAATCCGAACAATCCCACCCCCCCAAAACCACCGGCCCCTCGACGTCACCGCCCCTCAACGCAGCAAAACGCCGTGGTTCCGCTCCGCCCCGCAACGTGGATCGTTGCGTTGCCAGGTCACGGGGTGATGCCTTGGGCCGTGGTCTGCACTTCTGCGCCCGTGGCACGCCGCGTGCGCTCCAGATCCTCGACCTGGCCCGGCGTGCTGGAGCGAGACCTGCGGGGGTTCTTCCGCATTTCCGCGTGCTGCAAGGTACTGATTCTACTGGTCGCCGTGGTTTCGTAGGTGTTGAGAAGGAACAATCTCTTCCACCTGTCAAAAAAGTAAAAGAAACACAACAAACATCTTGGAGAGCACTGGTCAGACGGTCAAACGGCGACTTTTGACGATGCCATGAAACCTCGCACGCTGCGGTCCGCACCGCCCACGGAGGACGCCCACCGTGCACCGAGCGCGGTTGGACCGTGGCACCTCCAAGCGCCCGGCACAAAAGATGTTGCGGTCCGCAAAATACCTGGAGTCCGAGAGGGACTGAGCCGAGCGCGGGAACTGACCGAGGGGTCTGAGATGCAATCGAAGAGGGATGGATGGATTGCAGTCGGATCAAGGGGTCGGGTCGAGGCGCCTTTTTGACCGAACGACGGTCCGGGTCCGGGTGTGGGGTTTCAAGGACGGCCACGAAGTGAATAACCAGGCTGAAGGAGGATGCTGGGTGCCTTGGAGGGCTTTCCGACTCCCTAGAGAAAGAGATGTGGGGGATCCTGGCTTCAGGAAAGACTTGCAGATCATGATGGTGCAATTCTGCAGCAGTTCTGGAAGCATCTGCAGTTCTTTTTGCTGGAGCCGAAGTCCTTTTCCATCCGCCACGCTTTGCCCACGCGAATCCATGACGCGAATCGATCGAAGCACTGCAGGGCCAAGTGGCTGAGTGGCCAAGTCACCGATGGCTAAGCGACTTAACACGACGTTGGCGCCGGACTTGGCGATCAAATCCAGCTTCTCCTGCCCAATGCTGCCCGAAGAAACTCAAGTGGCCGTCCGTGGACGGGTGATCTTTAAGGATATAAGTTTGTGGCCCCCCAACTCGCCCAAGTGCGGGGTTGCAAAGTTGATGTTGGAGTGTTCTTTGCTCCTGATGTGGTTCATTTGATTAATTTGGTGAACCTAGCACCTGCTCCTTGTTGGGTAGTCTTAGGAAGTGTAGTCCTCTGGTGCCTCTGAGGAGGGTGTAGTTTCTCAGTGCTGGCGAGTCATCCCCTACCCTGAACTGCTTGGGCTTGGCTCTGGCTTCAGGTCTAGCGAAGGAGTTAGTGCACTTGGCTTGGCTTGAAGAAGCTTTAGGGGGGTGGAGGGCGCAGCTCCTCCCCAAAAATCAAACCAAGTGCCAAGCCACCCAAAAGCTGCGAGATGCCAACAAGAAAGAACGTTCTCTGCACCTAATATAGTCATCAAATTCCAACAACATCCACGAGAGCCAAAAGCAAGCTATCAAAAACCAAACCAACCCACAACAAACCGTCCAAAGCCAAAAGCCGCCAACATTTACTGTAACTTCACCAATCAACTAAGTACCAAAAGCCAACAGAAGAAGCTATCAAATCCTAGCCATCAAAATCCACTCCAAAAGCCACAAAAGCTGCAGAAGTCAAAAGCCACAGAGCCACAGAAGCCACAAAGCCAAAAGCCAACTCATAAATTGATAAAACAAACAAACATGTTTAAACATAACAAAGAACAAAACACATAACTTAACAAAAAATCATTGCCCTCCCTCAAACACCGGCCAAGTGGCATAGATGATGTTCCACTCAGCATCCACGATGGACTGGTACTGGTCAGGATCTGTTATCCTCACCTGCCCAGTATATATGTGCCCACACACAAAGCCCCAGCTGGGTGGTTTACACCTACCCGATGGCAAGTGCCAGCTTTGCTCTTGCAGTGTCAAAACATGTCAAAACCATGGCAATGCCAGTTCCGATGATCGAGTTCAAACCCTCTGGTGACTACGAATGCTCAAAGTAGTGGGTGGAGCGTACCCAATCTCAACTGGGGAGGATGTGTTATGAAATACCTGACCCTCAATGCCCTCAATTTAGGCTGGTTAATGAGCTAGCCATGTTGGTGACCAATCCATGTCAAAAGGTCATCCTACTTTCTGGGGCCAACTTCCGTTTTGACCATCCAATACTGCCTGCAGTTCCGTGACAAGCCATGCACTTTAAATCCATGTCTTCTCTTCTTTGCCATGCCATGGCTCTACCAACTCCACTGCAACAGGACGACCCATGTCTCCCACAGCCGCCTCAGCGTTGTCCTTCTCAGCCTTCAACTCCAGCTCCAAATTCAGCAGCAAAATCTTCCTCGGCTCCCCTAGTGGTTAGGACGTCGCGCTGTGGCCGCGACAAGCCAGGTTCGACTCGCCCTTTTGCTTTACTGTTGCCTTCTTCAGCAGCTCGCCTTCTTCTGTGAAAGCGCGTTGAAACATGTTTCACGCCGCGGGAAACACACGCCGGTTGGGGCACGTTCGGCCGGTGCGGTTCGTTTGGCTGCCACAAAGAATCTCTGGCAAATCCTCTGCTTGTTTGTCTTTTTTGGGGGGTGACCCAAATATGGATTGACAAGATGTCCAATATATTCTTAGTGGGATCTACTTTTCTATCGTTGGATTCTATATGATTCTCTAGGGAGTCTATATATAATCTATATAGATCAAAAGAGCCTTATGACTTGCTAAATGAAGATCCTCTACTAGACCCAGTGAATGGTGGATCTTCCAGATGGAGGTCAGAACGACACCAACTGGTTTGGCAAAGGCTCCTTCAAACAAAGGTACGTATACCCTCTCTACCAGTACTACCCTCTCTCAATCAATCCTGAAAGCAAAAGAGAGGTAAATGGTCTTGAAGGGCTGATAGTCTGCTTCTATAATAAATGGCAACGTGATACACACCGATCACACGTCATGAAAAAAACAAAGAACAAGCATCGGACATCCTGAACTCTGAACGTCTCGTTTGCATGGAACCTCTCGCGAAACCCAACACTCCCAACCTTTGGCGGCTCCCCCCTTCCTCCTTGCTACCCAGCCAGCCAGCAGGAAACACTCCAAGAAACGCATTCTCGAAGCGCTTCGGCTGTTGCTCAAAACCAGCATAGGAGAAGCACTTCTTGAAGCAAACACCCTGGCAGTGGAAGCACAAGCAAGTTCTGGGCCTGCTTGCTCCATGAAACCACCCAACCACCAACAAAACTATCACAGCGCACCAATTCCGGGCAACCCGGGGTGAGAATTCAAGCAGTGGCCAACGTCCTACCAACGCTATTTCTGGAGGGGCCAGGCATGCCAAACCTGTTGCTTGATTTGGAATTGAATTGGAGTGTTTTTGTTTGATTTCTGGAGCCTTTCTTGGTCCTCGTCGCCACCAACGCAGACAGCTCTGCCTACACCCGCCCAGGTCACGGACCACCGTGCACCGTGCACCGGTCCCAGACGTTCGGCGGACTGGCGCCTCCACCAGCAGCGTGTCGGTGACCGATCCGCCAGTGACCTTCTTGATGCCCACTGAAGAGACGGACAAATCCTAACGTTTCGGACCGGTCGGTCCAAGGTCGGGCGCCCGATTCACCGGGGCGGGAGGCGGGTGGTGCGGAGGCTGTTGGCCGTTGGAGGCCGTGGTTCATGGATGGATGGATGGATGGATGGATGGATGGATGGATGGATGGGCTGGCTGTTGGAGCCAACCTGCAACACTAAATCACTGAATGACTCTTTTGTAGTTCCAAAGTCAGGGGATTCACCAAAGGGGAACATCAGTTTTGACTATATAGTCTTACGAACCTACGCTGCCATGCTTGCAATCTGCTCGTAATGAACCAACATGAACCAACCCTCTTTTCTACGCAGACTGTTCATGACAGTTCTGGCAAATCCATGGCAGAATGGCACGTACCCTTGCCCTTCTTTGGAATGTCACCCATACCAAACCCGCCCCATGTCACGGGTGGCAGCGTCCACATGACGAACCCAGCGTCGTCTCCCAACATGGTGATGGCATCTACAGACATCTGAGCGAAGAAGGTCTTGTAATCTGCCACTAGCCTCGGTCCCAGGTACTACGCCGGGACCACCGCGTGAACGCGCTTGGGTACTACGCTTCGTACGCTGGTGACCGGAATGGGAATGGTCCACTTGTGGGAACTAAACTTATATATACAAAGCATCCCAATCCAGTGCTGAAGCATACCAGGGGCGTTTTGTTTTGAGGACTTATATGCTTTACTGCATACAATATGTTTTGAGCGGGTCACCCCATGAGCTTCTTGGTCAAATCCCGGGCAGCCAAAGCTCGATCTGGAGGAGGTCCCACCAGGGTTGGCTTGTAGACCTCGTAGAAATCACTCCAGGTTCGGTTCATGAAAACTTTGCACTGGATCCTCTAGATGAACAGGTTGTCCATGTGGCGGTTCATGTTTTATCATTTTTTCCACCAATTTGGACCGTTGAGTTGAAAGAAGACTTACCGTGCCACGCCTCGAAAAACAAGGTCACAACGTCCTCGAGAAAGACCCATGGCCAAAACACATGCATATATTAAGATATACTAAGTGCATTTGGGCGTGTTGAACTGTCCTTGGACCATCTTGAACCACCACTTTGACTGATTGGTGTGGGACTATGGACTTCTCTGCCGCTTGGTTCCAAGACCCAAGTGATTCAAGGGTTTGTGCATCTCTTGCCAAGAACCCATCCACCCCGATACACCCATACCCACCGCCCGTCCACCCGGAACTGCGGGCTCAGAACTTCGAGTTCAGCGTGGTCTCAGCGCACCTGCGGAGAAGCTGAGCTGAAGCTGCGGTCTCCATGATCCAGAGTAGCCCAAAAACCCATCAACATCAATCAGCAATTTTGAAAGGTTCAGGTATTGAGGATGGATTTTAATGTATTTTAGGTATGGCGAAAGTAAAGCCTATATGGCCTTAGTTGGAAGCAAACACCAAAATCGGCTGGAAGAAAAAACATCTACTCAAATCACCTTTAATGGGGCAACATTTTCACCTGCCATACCTTGGCATATCGCCTTCACACACTCGACGATCGATCTATTGGCGTTTTACAGGCAGGGCATGAGAATTCTTCATGCTGCAGCTGCTGCTGCAGCTTATCTCAAGCCATACCCAGACTCTGTACCATCCATCTATGGCATATTCACAAACATTGACCCCTTTTCAACCACCCCAACTGATCGGCAAATATGGATGGTCTGGGACCTGGGTGTTCTCAATCCTCTGTGACGCCGCGTGTGACAGCCTCAGGCGTCCCTTGCCAGGCGTCCTGGGAACCCCCTCGAGGTTCCCTTTGGCTTCTGAGCCCAAATCAGATCGATCTTTGCCAAGCAAAACAGATGACCGTCCCTCCAAGAACGTGGTTTCCTGAGCAATCCCGCTGTTTGTAGAGAACCTGGAGAAACATGTTCTTTCCAGGGGCCATACCATTCCACTTCCATTATTGTTGGAAGGAGGCTATGATCTTTATTGGATCATATTAATTGGATCCAATCTTAGGTGGCTCCATCTGCAAGTTGTTGTTTAGAACATCCCTCAGCCAATCCGTTCGGTACCTCTTGTTTCCGGAACGAAGCCGAACCAAGCTGACCCCCTCAGTCAGTCTGACTTCTTCCTCCACCCAAAAAGAGAGTTTCGCCGTGCCGTGTCGCCCGAAACGCTCGGAAACCTGCCTGATGAGCATGGCGCGTTTCTCCTCGGCGGACTTCTCTTTCAAGTCCACCGCCATGTCCATGAGCTTTTGGATGGCCAAGTTGCAGGCCGTCCGATAGCCCTGGAGAAGACCATGCCCCAAGCAAGAATGAATTGGGGCTCAAGGTCATGGGCAACGTCATGGGTTCCAGTGATGGTTTTCAGGTACAGTACCTGCCTATAGATGGCACTTGAAGAACATCTCTTGATGGTACAGTACCTATACATATATATATATATAATAGATATATATATATATACAGTGCGATATATATATATATATGGCACTTCAGGTACAGTACCTATGTATGGCACTTGATGGTACTATCTTCAATGTGACCCATGTGGAGTATCTTTGAAGCTATCTTGACATCTTTTGTTGATGTGACCTCGCAAGATCCAAGCAATTTGATGTTTGCCTTTTTGTTTTTTTTTTGCACTGTGAAGTACATGTTGGTGCGGTGGATTCCATGTTTTGTTCGATGGCCAAGGCCAAGTAGACCATTGAGTTGGTCTCTGAATTGCTGCCAGTACTGGCTTCGTTAGTCCAGCGTTTTAGTTTTCTTTTGGGTTGACATTGATTATGCGACCAGAACCACCTGGCCACTTGAGCGTTTCGTGTTGGACACAGTTCTAGACCCAGATCATTGGACGTTGTGTTTTGGGTTTGCTAGATTGTCATGAGCTCTTGAAGTCCACGTGGAAAAAAAATGTTTATACATGCATTAAGTGTGTTGCAAATCTGTGTTGCACGGTGTGGTACTTGCACTCTTGGTCTTTGCCGATCGGTTCGCAAGCATGGCACACGTGGGAAGCTCCAGCAGAAAGAAGGCCTGGAGTATGAGTTGCGCTTGATGAACTTTACAGGTTCTCTCTCCTGAGTTACGATTCCAGAGATGCATCAAGATCGAGATGGACTCCTTCACGTATCCCACAGACTTCAGAGTATCGAGGTTCGTATGAGTGGAGCTACTGTCGAAGGAACTGTGGCTCTGGCCACTTGACCGGCTTGACCATGCCTGCAATGCCTCTGACGTCTGTGAAAAGACGCGAGGCTATTCCACTGGGATTTAGATGAAATATCGTGAAATATATATAACTATGATCCCCACGCTAGAGTAACAATGAACCTATCAAACGTTGCCCGAAGCATGGAAACCTGGGTGTTCTCAGTATGTCTGCCTCCGCCTCCCACATGCTGGGGTATGCATGCTCGAAGCTCCTCCGTCCTGAAACAAGGCTGGGCACCATTGGCTTTCGACTAATCGAACCTCGCGCAAGCCGTATCGACCTGTATCGACCAACACGTCGGACATCGTTTGATATGCCTCGCATCAGCTTTCTGAGGGTCTTAAGGATCATCTCAAGGGATCTTAAGGGTTAAGGAGGGCGGATGGGAGTCATCCGACCACATCCGTCCTGAAACCACTTTCCACCGAGACCAAAACATCACCGTTTCACATGGCGGGTAGGTACCAGCCAGCGGCTAGGAGCAGACCTCCTAAAAATTGAAGGTCGGTTTTCTCAATCGACTCGATCGACTGTAGCTGTAGTTCAAGTGAGCAGAAATCAAAGCAGTGCTGTCCTTTCCAAGTGCCCGTCTGGATGCTCTCTGGCCACTAATATTCAATTCCACCCTTCACCCACCCTTCAACAAAACGAAACTATCAGTTGCCAGAAAAGAACATGCTTTGGCTGAGAGATGGAGCATCTCCTTGAAAACCCTGACGGTCCAAACGCAGAATGTCCAGGGTCTGCCTTGATGATCTGGGGTGCGACAAGGCCATCTTCCAAGAAGTGCTTCGCCTCCTTCAGCAACTCGCCTCGAGCTCAGCTTGGTGGAGGAAAGCAGGGCAAGCAAAGTAAGTATACATTATACTAGACATTACTAGACTAGTGACTCACTGTCTCACTACTAGACTTAGGTCTGAGGATTCGTACTGACCCCGAAATGAACTCAAGTAAAATGATGGTAATCTACATTAAACTTTGGTGTGATCTGCTCCTAAACACGGCCCATGTTTCCATATGTCTCCATGGGACTGGCATAGGACTACTTAGGACTACCGATCAGTTGGGTGGTTTGTGGCTGAAAAGAGGTCAAAGTATATGTAAATCTAAATATGCCATACATCTGGGCCTGTTGTCAAAGCTGCACACAAAGCTTCACAACCAAAGCTAGGACACAAATAGCGTCATCACCTCAAGCCGTTTTCCTGGCTCTCAGGTCCAATCTGGAATATGATTGCAATTGGACTTCTATCCTCCAAAACGTCCACACATGATGTTGCGCATGTGTTTTCCGACGGGTTTTGAGTCCTGTAGCTCCAAACAGCTGCCTGGCTGGAGCCTAATTAGCTTAATTTGCTGCTTTTAGCATCTTTTCAACCAACCTTGCTGGGTTTTCCTGTCCAGACTGTGGATTGCAAATTGATAGCCCCCGAAATCCTAGCTTCTTCACAATCTTTGGTCAAAACTAGCTAGACCATGCGATGCAAAGTGGCAGGATCTGACAAACCACACTGGAGAGCTCTTGCAGAGTTCTCTAGCGGGACCCTCCAGAAGGTCTTTTCTGGTAACACGTCCAGTTCCAAAGACAATGATGGATTGTGATAGAGCATGTCTACTTGATCCATCCCCATCAAAAGGATCTCCCAGAACCACCCCAGCTGGGGGGTAACCAGCCCCGTATGAATTTCAGCCCAAAGTGCCGGTGATCACCACCACGCTGGTGGTGCCGTCCCCGACCTCGTTGTCCTGGGCCTTGCTGATGTCCACCAGGATCCGCGCCGCGGGATGAACCTGCGGATCCCGCCCCTCCCAGTCACGTGACGCGTGACACATGGTCCGGGTGGGACCCATGGCGGTGTGGCCCAAGCGTGGCGAGGATCGGTGAGTCTTGTGGTTGGTGAACAGTCAAAGCGATGAAACAACACCTTCTTATGTGAAGTGTTATGAAGTGTCTGTCCTTCAGGATAAATGTCTTGCCTATAGCCTATACCCTAATTACCCGTGCGAATGATTAGGTTTAAATCAGCATGGACACCTGTCAGTACCAAAGCCCTTTAAACATATTCCTTTACATAGTATGATGGATCAGAGACATCCTTGGAGACTCAACAAGTCTTGGACATCGTTGCTATGTGGATAAACATCCTTTGTTTCAAAGGAATTCTTCAGGGCGCATGTCGCCCTGGACCGGGTGGTTTCCTCCTTCGCTCCTCGCTCCCTTCGGGGGGCCAAAGGTCCGAAGGATCCACCTCAAGCGCGGTAGCAAATGCACCAGAGAGAAGGACACTCACGCTATCCCTTTGGATCAAACCAGTGTCTCGAATTACCGGTGTCCACATTACCGGTGTCCACCTCCAGTTGCTGCGTAACCCGCTCGTTCCACCGTTCGAGGAAGGGCGACCGCACCGCGGAGACGTCCGAGGCCAAGGGGCAATGTTCAACTTCTTCATCACCGTCGCCCCATCGTTGGTGATGGTGGTCCCATTGCCCTCCTCAATCAACTTGTCCATGCCACGAGGACCCAAGGTCGACTTCACAATGCTCACCACCTCACACAAAGAAGGACGACGGTGGTGGAAACCACCGGAGGACCCGATGGCGACCTGCTTCTTTCCCCCTTGGGCAATCCCAAAAAAAAAGCCTCCACCCAGGGCAGAAAGGTTCAAGGGCCCAGTCCTTAGGTGCCTCTTCAGAGGCAGGGTCGCTGGGACACCAGCGCTGTCCCCGACAGAGCGAACCCGGATCGCTCCGTCCGTCGGACGTTGGTTCGGCTCCATCGGCTCTATCTGAGGCCACCCGCAGCTTGGCAGGCATTGATGTTGCTGATGATCTGACCCTTCCCTTGTGAAGCATCAGTTCCATCCTCACACAGGTTGCGCATCAGCTTGCGCATGCTTCCGAACCGATGAGTGGTTGACAAGGTGGATTGAAAGAGATTGAAGGCATTTACCTGCAGCCTGCTAGGTGGATCACACTGCAAATAGAGGTATAATTTTAGTGGACAAAATACTTTCAACATACTTCCATGGTTCCCACTGTCATGCCCAAAATGGTGCAGGAGGTCTTCGAACCTCTTCAAGCCCCAATCAATGCTCGCCACACAGCTGTTTCTTATGGCCATTACATTTTGAAGAATCTCAAAAAGGATATGTGATCCAAAACTGTGACTTTCTCCTCCACCCTCTGGTTAAGACAATTCTACATAGTGGATGATGGTTAGGCTGCAGGCCTTTCCATCTCCAAAATAGATGAGAATAGTGATCTTCTTGTTGAACCCACGGCTCTGCAGGTGTGTTCTGCGACAACACCCGCGCGTTTTTCCGGTGAATGAACAGGATCCGATTCGGTGAGTTTACCGCCGTCGGGGAGAAGCGATCGATGGTGGACATGCACGAGTCGTTCGTGAAGCCAGGTGAGATCTTCAAGCTCTGCCAATTCTGGAAGAAATCCGAAGAATCAAACACTTAAGGTCACATGTCGGGGTGCTATCCATGGAGGTTAGGGGTGCCCCTGTCACATCCACTTACTTGGGGATCTTGGGGACTAAACACCACCCAACTCCAGTACGACTCCCGGCATGATGTTTAACCCTTGTTCTGTGGTCATCGAAGTGTGGGATGGTCATTTTGTTGCACTTCGATGCCTCTGGTATCCATAGACCATATTATGGGGTGACGATGGATCTGCAGAACTCGCAAACTGGAAGGGATCCACAAAACAAATAGAACTGGAGAGTCCTCAAGGAGGAAAAGACAAATACAACATCACAGGTATTCTTAGGTCTTCGCAGGTATTCACCCTAACTTTGTTGGATGGACATCATGTCATTCATGGTTCTTCCGCTCGATCCCCGAAGTGCTTTTCCTCTTTCCCAATCAGCGCACCTTGAGGAGGATGATCTGCGGCTTGATCATGTGCGCCATGGCGGGCGACGCACCTCTCCCCCAGGGGGGGCACGTGCCTGCGTGTCCTTTTTTTGGTGCCAATGCTGCGGCAAACAGAGCACTGGGTGTGGGTCTTTCAACCGGGCGTTCACCTGGGTTGAACTGAATGGACGACCTGTAGGGTGGTAATACCACATGGTCGATATCTACCCTGGTTTGGGGATCCGAATTGAACAGACCCACAGCCTGACTGTGGGTCAACCCCAATTCCAGGCACGAGATGAGTCGCTCGCGCCCGGAATTCATTCGGGTCAGGGTGAACGGGGTGGGTCACGACATGTCATACCCATCCTCATTAGGTCCTCGCTTGGATTTGGGACCCGGAAGGGGCGGTGTTTCTCGACCTTCGTTGGTTCGCATCACCAGACGAAGACCGGAGACGTCGCCGGGAGCGAACCGGAGCGTGGGAGACACGAAGACTGGGCACCTGGTGTTGAACTCCAAGTGGCTCACATAAATCAATGCCAGGAGCTTCCCCAGTGACCAGGAGCGAGCTTCCCCAGTGACCAAACTTGATCCCGTGGTTTGAGGTCACTTAGGGACTCCTGAAAGGCCACTGGGAAGGTCCTGGTGAACATGTTTTCATTGACAGTGTCTGTCTGTGGCGGGTTGAACCCCCCTGGAAGACCACCATCTACCAGCAAAGTAGTGTTCCGGGGCTGATGATCCCAATGAACCAAATCGCCAATCCCTGCGGTTTTCCCTTTTCTACGCCAGGAAATGCGTCACTTGGTCCTAAATAGTAGAGGTGATTCAAGAAAAGTCGGAAAGGCGCACCCCTTTCTTTCTGCCACACCCACTTGAAGGTCCTCCATGTCGTCCACATCAAACAACCTCCAAGAACCTCCAATGCACCAAGTTGCTCACTCCAAGCACGTGGAACTTGGCTTGGTCCAGCCATGGTCATGACATAGTTCCATGCGCCGTGAGCTAGCAAGTGACACTTCTTAGACTCCTACACACTGGCTCCTCCAAAATTGTTTGAGCGGGAGCTGACTTGAAGTTGATCGGCTCAGTGTGTTGACCACCATCGAAATCACATGAAGAAAAAAGAGGGTCAATCACCTTCCCCATCAACCACATCTGTGCTTCGCTTGAAGAGGAACAAATCAAAACACGTCCTGGAACATCCTCATGCTTTGCTTCCTGATGGATGCGATGGCATGGCCCAACTGAAGACTCGGATGAAATCCCTTCAGACCAAGCATAAGCCCTAGGCCTCCAAGTACCTTCTGAGAAGGTCTTTGGGGTAGGTTTAGAGGGTCCAAATACCTTATGAGGAGGTATGACTGGAGGTGTAGGGAAGTGGTCACTCACTCCACGATATCATGATCATCTCGTGTCGAATCGATGGCCCAACGGAGTCTTGGCCGGCGCATGGCCTGGTGCCCCTGACCTCACCTGAGAAGCTGCATCATGCTAAATCCATCCATCCATCATTCAGTCATGGACCCCACACAAATTACAGATCAAATCCATAGGCCATCGGCATCCATCAACGGCCAGGGATCTCCCTGCGCTAAGTATAGAAAAAACTACAACTCATGACATGCTACGAGTAGCTACTGGTTGCTTCCACCATGTCAACTCTGAGACCCAGTTCCTCCATTTCCCTTGAGCCAAAGGTAAACGCCCGACGCGCAATGCTTCGAAGACGGCTGTTGGAAGTGATGGCAGTGACGGCCGATTTCGCTGTGAAATATGTTTTGGCTCGAAATGTTTGTTTTTGAGCCCAGGTGACCCACTAAGTCACCGGCTGGTTTCGTTGGAACATTTGGGTCTTTCCTTCATTCGATCGCAGCTGTTTCGAAGCTGTTCAGGTTCTGAAGCGCCGTCGTCGCCGGAGGGCACGGCACAGAAAGCGGTCGACAATGCACATCGATTGTTCGGAGGAGAACACCCACCAAAAAAAGAAACACGCGGTGTTGCAAGGTCAAAAACCAAAAGCACGTTCAAAAGGTCCAAAACATCTAAATGGACATGTTTGGACTGTACAGCATATATTCTGAACCATATGATAACCAGGTCCATCACCGATCCTTCTCGACTGGGTGCCCTGTGCCTGTACGAGACATACTACTCTGCCACACATCTGTGTACTCATCTGGTGACCAAGCAGGACACTCACTCTCCAACCGCGGGCGGTTCCCGTCGGACCGTTCGGGGCACCTCTTCTGTGACCTCCGGCCACGGTTCCGGTTCGACCACCGTGGCATCCTCGGTCGAGTCCTCCGCTCCGCCTGCGTCGCAAAGGCCCAATCGGTCGCGGCCGCCCTCGCCAACGCGCACCGGGCACCGCGCAGAAACGCTCCAAAACACGACCGATGGGACTGGCATAATACTTGCCGGTAATATGTACATTGACCCCCCGAAACCACCCTGTCGGTCGTGATCGGGGATTGGTCACGCCAGCCGCGCCTGTGGAGGCGCCCTCCACCGGGAGCTCCTCCACGCCGTTTACGGCGGAGCTACCCGCCGCTTTGGCCTGGCGCACGGTGGAAGGAGCACCACATGGGTTCTGTCCCAAACATGGCATATAGCAGCACCACGGAAGGGGTTGTTATTGGATGGAAGGAAACATATGTCAGGTCTGTGTCCCAATTTTGAGGCCACACTGTTCACCAGTTCAGAACGCCGCCCCCCGTGAGCTGTGTAAGAAGGTCTACACTAAGAAAGGCATTCAAGAACGCCTTATTTACTTTTAAACAAATATGAACATAGAACAGAAACACACTGATAATGCAACGTACAAAAAGTGAAGCATCAAGTCATCATGAAAAAATATCAAGCCCGTGGTGTCAGGGTGTTCATCACTAGGCCAATTCCTGGAACCAGTGGTGGATCCTTATAGGATCCTTATCTATACTTGAGCATGGCCCCCAAAAGGACAAGAATGCCAACAGGAGAGAGTCGAACGCCTAGGCACCCAAACACCCATATAGTCGAACTTTCTGCTCAAGAGCAAGTTCCATGTTTTGCATGGCTACATGGAGTGTCTGGGTGTAGGCAAAGATTCTACAACACCTGCCTGCGCAAAAAGTGGACGGATGGATTGTTGGATGAGAGTTTGGCATCTGGCCGTTTTTCTGTCGTGGACGAGGAACATGATGAAAAAGCATGTTTGCAAAAAAAAAACACGTGCAAACCTCCTGGAAGGACTGCGGGAAACCACTCGAGAACAATGAACACTGATCCATCCCTATGGATCCACTGCCCTCTGAGAAGGTGATAGGGAGACACTTTTATGCAGGATTGGAGGGTCCAGTTGTACCTTCTGAGAAGGTGCCGTGGATCCCATAGGGCCCATCGGGGCACTATGGATACCCTCCCTTCGAATCATAGTACAAGATAGTGTAAGTAGAGAGCATATCAGCCTTTTTCTTCTAAGTACACTATGTTACAGCCTTATCTTCTACTTACACTATCTTCTAAGATATGTAAGGCTGATCAGCCTTCTGTGAACAATCCTCTTACTCCTGGCCCTACTCCTCACAGAGCGACATGCGTCCCCTTCCCCAACAACGCAGTCCGCTGCCCCAACGGCACAGCGCCTCCAGGGTCGGTGAATGGCCCTGGACAGGGCTTCAACAAACATCGAGAAGACGACGGATCAAGCAAACCCCATCTGAGGCCCAAATTCAGCCGTTTTGGGGCCTGCGTTCCAGCAGTTTTAGAGCATGTCATGCACTTTGGCGATGCTCTTTAACTTCTTCACAATTCTCAACCGATCGATCACATCTGTATGCTATCCCACCATGTACCACCTGCCCTTCCCCATGTGCCCCACACGGAAAAAAATGGTCAACTTCCTGTTCAACACGCCACCGGATAACAACGGATAACATCCACCCCGAAAAAAAACCATGCAAAAACACCCCGAATCGTCGCTCTCGCCGCGCGGAACCCCGCGCGGAACCCGCGCGGTCGCCTTGGGCTTTGGCAGCTCCACGGTCATCTCCCGGAGCCGCGCCTGGGCGAAGTTCACCTGCCACGGTCGCCACAGTTGGGTGGTTAGAGGGAGTCCCCAACGCGAGGTGGTGGGTGGTCAGAGCATGTGGTTGGTTGGTTGGTTGGTTGGTTGGTTGGTTGGTTTGCTTCTTTGGTTGGTTTGCTTCTTTGTCTGTTTGTTTGTGTTTCCTATTTTGAGTGTGGGAAAGCATTAACATCAACAAACCATGTGGAGTTGGTTTGGATTGCTTTGAGGATGTTTACTGGGGTCGGTGTTTTCTTTTTTCTCATGTTTGTGGTCATTCTGAAAGCACCCTATTCCGGCGTCGGATGGCTTCACAGGTAACAACTATCCTAATCTGTGACGACAGTGAGTGAAGAGACCACATATGCCCTGGAAAACCAACATGCACCCTGAAAAACCACTGCTTTGAAACGGAACCAAATTAACACGTCTTTCAAAGGCGCCGTTGTACCGCCTATCGCGCGCCGATGTACCGCGTCGTTTGTCCGCGGTCGTTCGTCGGCCTCACCCATGAAGGCCTCGACTTCGGAGCGGAGCATCGAAAACTTCTCCTCCGAGCGGGCACGGTGAAGATGCGCGCGATGGGTGAAGATGGGTGAAGATAGTTCCAAGAGGGGTGAAGATGGGTTTGATTCCGCTGGAATGATGTAGAAATGGGTTTGGGGAGGTCCAATTCATACAGTAACCCCTGCTGAAGATCAGTCACAAGCATCAGATAGGGATTTTGTTTCTATAGCTAGACGTCAATGTGCCAGTGATGACTGTTTGGAACCAGTATTGGTTGTTTAGTATTGCTTGCTTTAGTTGCTATAGACTAAGACTATAATATATAGATAGATAGATAGATAGATAGATAGATAGATAGATAGATAGATAGATAGATAGATAGATAGATAGAT